>OU452220.1:7224980-7299980 GCA_911728455.2 Marthasterias glacialis
GGAAAACCCTTCGGTACGAAATAATACTAAGCAATTTAATGTGAGTTCAAATTCTTTTAACGGGGGAAACGTAGACGTCTTCCCTTGATCGTTGCAGATTGTTTAACAGCCTACTGACCCAATTTGAATGACACTGGGATGTGTTTCGGATGTGTGGCATGGTCCAGCGTAGGATATCATGGACCACAGGAGTGTTTGATGTGATAAGGAAAAAGGAAACTGTAAGACTTGGAAGGAAGTTCAGAAGAAAGTTGTAGAGATGTGTTACTGTTACATACCTGTATAAACCCTTATACCACTCCAATCACAAATGTCGGGACAGATTCTGTTAAAACATTTCAGGCAATGAGCTGCAGTAAGGACCAAATTCTGAGCAATAAGGGTTCCACCACAGAAGAATTTTAGCTGGAATGTAATAAACATACCACATAACTATCAGTTTCTTTCTTTTAGTCTTAAACAGATCAATAAGGGACATAGCTCATGAAACATGACATGTGAAGATGATTAGCATTATCACCAGCCCAGTTTATTCCGACGACATCCCTTGAAGTATCTCAGCCCAACCCCCACAAGAATTATGCATAGTGTGCTGCAAATAATGGAGCTCACGGAACTTCAATCAATCATAAGAAATATCTCTGTTGACAGGTAATCGAACCTAAATTATATTGACTTTGCTTCCAGAACTTAGGTTTTGCGTACTAGACTTCTAGGTACCCATATGCCAAGAAATACTAACAAACAATCAGCAAAGATTTGATGGAATGGGGCATGTGGAAGGTCCTTTTTCACAGCTCTCATTAGTAGTACACATGCTCAGAAGTATGTGCGCAATACTGAGCATGTGCACGCATGCTCAGAACTTCAGGTTGGCTCAGTGGTTTCTTTCCTGGCATTTCACCTCTGTGAACCCCGATTCGAATCCCGGATATGTGGTTTCCAGTCCCTACCTGATTGCGTGGGTTTTCCCTATTGGGGTTTTCCTCACATGTAAAACTGACATTTCTATATCTTTTCTACAGTTTTTTTTCCAGGCCTATGGGTTACAGTGCAAGTCACTTTTGAGGGTACCTAATTGGTTTCATTACCAGAAAGAGTCTCCCATTGGTCAAAAAACATTCCCATAAATCTCTGTAGATATAGTTTCACAAAGGCAAACAAACACGAGACTTCTGTAAAGATGCATTTTATACATATTGGGGAAAGGCAACATAAAAATTATTAAACATGTGTCCTGCCTTGTAAAGACCGACCGGTTAGCATTGATTGGCGACATTCGTCTAAAATCCACTCGGTAAAATAACAATAATGCAGTGGGTCAATGGTTTTTAAGCTCTAAAAAGCCCAATTTACTTCATAAAATTATAACTCCAGTAATTTATTACACTTTTTGTGAACATCACATACGCCTATAGGTGTCATACACATACTCTGTTGCTGAATGCCTCAGCAAAATTATAATAAACTACCCTCCATTTCATCTGCCTGGATTTTGTCGGGTGACTGTGACAATACGTCAAGACGCTAGTTCCAAACAAGATTCGTAGAGTTTGACAATCCCTCCAAGTTAGTCGATGTTGCTCCCTTTACCGGTGAATAATACAAAGACAAGCGTCGCCAATCAAGACCACAATCAGGCGGGAATAGGAATTTTGTTTTAAACATTCTTGCTAGCATGCCACTTTTATTTATTTTTTATTTTTCTTTTTTTTTCTTGTTTGTGGGGGGGGGGGGGGGGTTGATGAGTGGCAACAGTTTTTATAGATTTGCCCTGTATGTCTTTGGTTCTGTCTAAGCTAACTTCTATATCAGCTAACTTCTATATCAGTTGCCTTAATGTAAATGCCTTTACAACCTCAAGTGTCAATAAAGTTGTTGCTATTGTTTTTATTAACACATGTCTTTCTTTTTATTATGATTAATTTTCCAAAATACACTATAATTTATAGAATGTAGAGCCTACCTGGCGTCCTTTTTGACAGTAGAGGGCGACTTGCCAGGGCCATTCATATAACTTTGCATCCTCTCCTCCTGATATTCTTCCCTTTGATGACTTTGGTATAACAGGATTGCCATTGAAACCACACCGAGAATAATCTGTAATTCGTAAACCCTCAGAAAATTTAAGCCTTCATCTGTTGACATACTTTCAGTTGAATCTTTAATTGAACTTCCGTTAAAGACCTTGTCACCAATCTTTTATATCATTATAATAGTTTTTCCTGGTCATTTTCGGCAAAAATCAGCTTATTTCACTTCCATTCAATCAAGTGCGATTTTCCCTCTTCAGTTCAACCGTCATTCAATTTTACTTCGAGAAATGCTCATTTGCATAGCATTATTTTCAATTAAATCTAAAAGAAGTTCTTCAAGCCTTGGAAAATCGTCACTTAAAATTGGCAGAGTAGGCGCTATTACATATTTCTACCAAAATTGCTACTTTCGTTTTCGTTTTAACTTGCGATTACAAAAATAACCTTGAAACAGATGTAAACCATGCATTGTTTGTCGTTATTTGTGTTTGTTTGTTTTTCTTTTTCTTCATCTTCTTCTTTTTCTACTTCTTCTACTTCTCTTTCTTCTTAAACGGCTTAACTTTGGGAAAACAATCAACACATGCATTAGACACTATGCAATGATACATATGTGTAGCCCCTGCCCCAGATGTGAATAGCGCCCTCATTTGGCGAGATATGGTTAGGGCCATGTGATAGAGGTCAGCCATGTTTGCAGAGTTAAATTCGTAAGAAGTCTCCAGTTTATTTTATAGAATGTTGTTATAATCAGATCATAGATTATCAATCAAGATCATCACATTACATTTATCATTTTATTGAGGATTGTTGGCTCTCAGGTGAGTGTATAATTAAGGGTTTTTGGTTAAAACATGGATTGTTTGAGTAAATATTACATGTGGATAAACATGACATGTCAGAAACATGTATGTAAAAGTTTGTTTACCAATAATTTGCTTAAGTAAAACTACTATTATAAGTGATATTTTTGTGGTATTCTGAAGTTTTGGATAATTGCCAGGAGCGCATATATACATGTATACGTGTTTAGATTTGTTCTCAGCTTCATCATGGTCTTTTATTAGATCAACGTGGATGAGTTTGTGAACTTTAAAGGAAAAGATGTGTGTGGATTATACACTTTGAAGTGTGTTTTGTCTATTCTCAGGATTGGATATCAGCTAGTCTACTGTCAGGATTGATTCTCAGCTAGTTTAGTCTCAGGATTGAACCCTAAGGAGAAATAACTGTTTTGGACAGCAAATTATAAAGATTGCGGTGAATTAAATTGGACTCAGCCCTATTTCATGCTCAGCGGTGATCAACTGGACCTTCACTCCGTCACCGAGCACACTCAGGACTGCGGACTCTCTCTCAGCTATCTTTGTGGGAATGTCGGAATCGTCACGTCAGTGAGTAGGAGTAGAGTTTAGGGACGAGGAACCCAATTAGCAAGTACCGGTAAACTGTTTGAGTTTGTGAGTGCACTGACTCCCTACAGAGATCTCTTTTATTCTTTTTTTTATTAAGGCCTGGTATACGATCGTTTTCTTTTAATAAGTAAACATTTTCATTGCTGTTGTTATTGAAATAAATAAGAAGACATTGTTGTAAATTAATGTGAACTTGGTGATTTATTGATGTGGTAACATCGGAGGTGTACGGCTTACATTTTTGGCGACCTTGCCAGGACACTATTCCAAATTTTGCAGGGGAGATTAAAAGAAAGTCCTTCACTGCGAGTTATACTTTTGATAAGTCACCAAATTCTTGTTTAACAACAGACCAGAGAGCCAACGATTGCTAAACACTATTTTATGCATTTATATATTGTAACATTTGTAACAAATTTGTTCTATTTCCCTAGGACATTTAGTTGTGCATGCGAGCCTTTGCATATTTTTTTTATTATTGTGCGTTTTGCTGTTGTTTTTATTTTAATGACATGTTGGGTATGAAAATAAAAGTCAAACAGAATTGAACCATGTGTCATATTTAATTTTCATATTGCAAATTGCTGTTGATAAAAGATAAAAAAAAAAAAAAAAAGGGAAATCTAAAATTGTATTTTGTAATCAACAAATAATTACATCAGTAAATAAATATACAGGCATGGCAGACTCGGGATTGATGAAGCTAGCAAAGGATTGGTGTAAGAAAGATGACGTCCCCGTTGGTAGTGCACTGCTCCTTGTTGGTGATAAGGGACTAGATGAATCAACAGAGGCCCTGGCGCGAGCACTATCCAAGACCATAAAACACCTGGTGGGAGTGTCAAGGCAGGAACGCCAAGGCATCACGCACTTACTTTGCGAGTTTGACCAAGAGGTGGCTAAAGTAGTTTTGCCCCCCTCGGAGACTTTCAAAGTCTGTGTTGCAGGGAATGACATCCAGTTCTGCATTCACCGATTGATGGATCAACCGCATAATTTTAAGTCAAGAGTGATGTTGAAAGACTTGGAGACCGAGCCATCTGCAGATGAAGTGACAAAAGCAACTGCAGAACAGGGTTCAAGTAAGACGCTAAGCCAAGTTCTATCTTCTTGCAGTATTTCAGGAGGGAGAAAGCTTAGGCCATTCTCTGGTGCTAGACAACCACCTAAGGATGAGGACCCATTTGACACTTGGATTGAAGTAGTAACGGGTCAACTGGAGGAAGAACCCGATGATGCTGAGCGGCATAGGAGGTTACGAGAAGCACTTCGGCCCCCTGCAGCTAACATCATAACAGATTTGCGGAGTGAGCAACCCCAAGCCACTGCAGAAGAGTATTTGGCTGCTCTTGAATTGGCTTTTGGTAGTAAAGAGTCGCCAGAGGAGTTGTGTTTCAAGTTCCAGTCTATGCGTCAGAAACGAGAAGAGGCTCCATCCGAGTTCTTAGCCCGTCTTCAAGCTGTGCTACGGAAGTTGGTTCGCAAGGGTGGCATGCAGAGAGAAAAGATAAATTCTCTGCTTCTGGATCAATTCATCAAAGGGATCCTATACAACGATATCCTCCTTGTCAACTTGCGACTGAAGGATGCCCGCAATAAGCCGCCTCCGTATTTGAAACTGCTGCAGATGGTTAGACGAGAAGAGGCAGAACAGCAGGAGAAATCGCAGCAGCGAGTAGACAAGCCTGCTGACACCGCTTCTACTACCACAACACCAAAAAGTGCCAAGTCATTTAGCCACTACACTGAGAAGAAGTACATTGGCAAACGAAGTCGACCAAATTTTTGCTACGGCTGTGGAGAAGAGGACCACTCTAAGGCTAAGTGTCCGAACAAGCCCAACTTTGAGGAAGTGAACGACAAGCTCATCAAATTCCTTCAGGGAAATGACAAGGGGCGTCTGACAGGGTCCAATCAGAAGCCCAACCCAAGCAATTAGGGCCAGAAATGCGTAACCACATTCAATTCCAGGCAGGCACAGACATACCAGTTGGTTTAATTGGTAACAACCTAGTGGAGAACTGCTATGTGGATGGAGTTAAAGCAAGATGTTTACTAGACAGTGGATCTCAAGTAACCTTGATACATGAAAGTTTCTTTCAGAAATTGGGAAAGACACTACATCCCTTGGAAGATCTTGTGCTTTGGCATGGTGGCGGTGGTCAAATTCCTTATTTGGGCTGGACAGATGTGGACATTGGGTTCGACGCAGACTTCTGTGGTACAAGTCAGTCATCTGCTGTTTTGGCATTGGTTGTACCAGATGGGCGCAACTCTACACATCATCAGCTAATCATAGGGACAAATTCTGGAGCCATTCGAAACTGTTATGAGTCTCTTTTTGGAAATCAGAGAGAGAGCAAGGGACAAGATAACCTACACATCAGTACAGCCTGCAGAGAAATATACCATGACTTTGAAGTTGCTTAGAAGGCTGGACCGGAAGGAAGAATTGGACTGGTAAACCGTAAGAGTACGGGCGACACAGTCTTGTCATTCCTGCCAGGTCACAGAAGTTCGTCTCAGGCACTGTTCGGAATAGATTAGGGAGACCTGTAACTGCCTTGATCGATGAAGTGAATCCGAAACGGTTGCCCGGTGGCATCGAAACCATCTGCTCACTGGTAAAAATCGGAACTGGGTTCAGACGAGTCAAGGTTTGCTTACAGAACCAAACAGATCAAGACATTCAACTACCAAATAAGTGTTTCCTGGCTGGAGTGTTTTTACCGGTCTCTGTGAGCAGTACTAGCTCAGATGAAAGTAGAACACCGGTTACAGATTCTGCTAAATGTTATGCTACAAATGCAACCCATGGATCATCGGTTCCGTTAAGTACAAGTCCAAAGACAACCGAAGATGAGTTTAAAACGTTTCCATTTGTCTGGGGACCGATTGATGCTGCGTGGAGAGACCGAATTTTGAAGCTTGCATACAGCCATTTGGAGGTATTTTCTCAACATGAATGGGACCTTGGGTTGACGCAAGGAGTTCAGCATGAGATCAGGCTTGCCGATGAACAACCTTTAAGGGAGAGATCACGGCGCATCTCACCAGCTAACCTGAGCGATCTCAGAGATCATTTGCAGCATTTGTTGGACATCGGTGTGATAACTGAATCAAAGAGTCGCTATGCATCCCCGATAGTCATCGTGAGAAAGAAAACTGGAAAGATGAGACTATACATTGATTACCGCACCTTGAACTCCCGCACAGTACCCGATCAGTATGCAGTGCCACTAGTGCAGGAGGCCTTAGATTGTTTGCATGGATGCAACTGGTTCTCAGTCATAGATCTAAAATCTGGTTATTATCAGATCCCCATGAGACCTGAAGATAAAGAGAAAACAGCTTTCATCTGCCCAGCTGGATTCTATCAATTTGAACGCATGCCGCAGGGTGTGAAGGGAGCACCCGCAACATTTCAACGATTAATGGAGCAGTGTATGTCCGGGCTAAATTTAAGTGAAGTTCTCGTGTACATGGATGATGTGATCATTTTTGCTCCCACTTTAGAACTGATGGAGGAACGGTTGGCCAAAGTGTTGCGTCGTCTGTCAGAGTATGGACTGAAAATTGCCCCTGAAAAGTGCCAGCTATATATGTTGTTCATCAGTTAAGTACCTTGGGCATGTGGTGTCAAGCGAAGGTGTACAGACAGATCCTGATAAAGTAAAGGCCATTAGGTCTTGGCCTACCCCTACAGATATTAAGCAGGTACGATCTTTTCTGGGATTAGCTGGATACTATCGGAGGTTTATTGATGGTTTTGCAAAGCTGGCGAAACCTCTTCATGAATTGACTGCAGTCGACAAGAAAATGACCTTATCCCACCAGACTACTGAAGGCAACTGTACAGACAACAAAGTGACTTTTGCATCCCGCTGGACAACTCGATGTGAGGGAGCTTTTCAGGCTCTCAAGGACAGGTTATGTTCAGCACCAGTTCTGGCATTTGCTGATGTGATGCAGCCATTTGTGATGCATGTTGACGCGTCTCGTGATGGGCTTGGTGCAGTGTTGTGCCAGGAGTCACAAGGAAAGTTACGGCCAGTTGCTTATGCCAGTCGAGGACTAACCCCATCAGAGAAAAATTACCCTGCTCACAAACTCGAGTTTTTAGGTTTGAAGTGGTCGGTCACCGACAAGTTCAAGGATTACCTATATTCAGCTCGTGGTACTAAGGTATTCACTGACAATAACCCGCTCACGTATGTGTTGTCATCAGCTAAGTTAGATGCCACCGGTCATCAATGGTTGGCAGCTCTCACATCATACGATTTCTCAATACATTACAAGCCTGGTCGATGCAATCAAGATGCAGATGCACTCTCAAGGCGTCCTCATGAAGGAACTCTCAGTGAAGCTTCTGGGAAGGATCAGACCGAGAAAATCCACATTCTCCAAGCCAGACTCCAAGGTGATGCAGATGAGTGTTCACCAATACTTGAAGGAGACACTATGCATGCGATATCTGAAACTCACCAAGGAGACACGATTCATCAAGACAATAAAGACGAGTCAGTTGAAGCTGGGAATTATTCGCTCATCCATTCCTTGGCGTTAAGTGCAGGAGCAGTACCCATAGATTACGAGGGCCCAGTTCAGTCTCCAGATCTTGAAGGTGGATCTATTGACTGGCAAGCTGAGCAAGCTGCAGATGAGAACATTAGAATGGTGATTGGTTTTGTCGGAAAGGGCAGAAAACCCCAGGGAATTTCAGCTTTTCCAAAGGAAGTTGGATTGATGTTGAACCAGTTCAGTAAGCTACACCTGAGAGAGGGGATACTGTATCATCGAGTAGTGGATGCCAAGGAGAAAGAGTGCTTTCAGTTGGTTCTACCCAGTTTGTTCAGAGAGAAAGCCATTGTTGGAGTTCACAACGAGCTTGGACATCTTGGAGCTGAGCGTGCAGTTGCTTTAGCCCGACGTCGATTTTATTGGCCGAGGATGGCAACTCAGATAGAGGCGTGGGTTTCCAACTGTGCCAGATGCGTGTCCTACAAGACGACTCAGAAAGTAGCAGCTCCACTGGTGAATATTAGCACTACTTGCCCTCTAGAATTAGTATGCATTGACTTTTTGAAGTTGGAGCCAGATAGCAGTGGTGCACAGTATATCCTAGTTGTTACTGACCATTTCTCACGATATGCCCAGGCATACCCCACACATGATAAGTCATCACGTACTGTAGCTCATGTACTCTGGGAGAAGTATTTCCTGTACTATGGACTACCAAAACGGGTCCATTCTGACCAGGGTCGTGAGTTTGACAACAAGTTGATCAAGGAGCTGATTCATCTTTTGGGGATACGAAAATCAAGAACTACACCGTACCATCCCCAGGGTGACCCTCAGCCAGAACGTTTCAACAGAACCTTGCTGAGCATTCTTGGTACTCTTCCTAGAGACAAGAAGGAGAAGTGGAGCAAATTTGTTGGCCCATTAGTACTTGCGTATAATTGTACGAGGAATGACAGTACTGGGTTCTCACCATACTACATCATGTTTGGGCGAGAGGCACGAATACCACTTGATCTATGCTTTGGCACAACCCCAGATGGTGTCACAAACAAAGACCAATCCAAATATGTTTCCGAGCTCCGACAAAGTCTGGAGAACGCGTATCAACTTGCTTCCAGGGAATCTGCAAAGTTGTCAGCATCAAACAAGAAACGTTATGACCTTATAGTGAGAGGGAGTGACTTGAATGAAGGTGATAGAGTGCTCATTCGAAATGTTGGATTCAAAGGTCCCCACAAGCTTGCAGATAAGTGGAATGACACAGTGTACTGTGTTGTTAATCGTCAAAATGATGGGATTCCTGTCTACAGAGTGAAGCCAGAAAAAGGAAAAGGTGCAACCAAAGTGTTACTTCGCAACATGATCCTGCCAATTGGAGTACTCACCGGTGAAAATCAACCCCCACCAGCTGTGGAAACACAAAAGAGGCCTGTGACAAGGCAAATGAAGCACCAGAAGTTGGAAGTGTCAAGTGAATTAACACAAGACAAAGAAAGCTTGACAGAAGATCAGGCAGAAGATCAAGATGATGATGAAACAAGTAACATCATCACCATCTGGTCTAAACATAAAGAGAATGTTCCAGTTTCAGGTACTGAAGTTAATGTCCCTGAAAATTCAAGTTCCAGAGAAACTGGTAGTGAGGAGATTCAGAAAAGTTATGAAGATCCCACTGCTGCTACCAGCCCGTTGCGGATTGATGCAGAATCATTCGTTCCATCGGGATGGAAATCTACCAATGATGACATTATGCCACTAGATGAAGCCAACAGCCACACTTCGACTTTGTCACAGACGGAAACAGATTCCATTGGTGTTAGTCCAGAAGAGACTGAACAAGTGGAGACTGATTCTGCTGGTGCAAGTCAAGGAAAGACTGAGCCCATGATCAACAACCCAGAAGTTGATGGAGGAGGTGGAAAGTTATTGGCTGCTTCTCTAGCTTGCGACTAAGTTCCGGATGCTGAGGTTTCCTGCGAAGGCCACTGCAATGATTCAGTAGATGATGGGACAAGTGACATCTACCCTGTAAATGAAGGATCCAGTAGTGAAGTTCTTGATGCCACCTCAAAAGATTTAAGCGGTGTTTGCAATGGGACTATTGAGTGCGTACCAGATGGGGGTGAGGATCCAGACATTGGCGTAGAAATAGTCGCTGATAGCATGCTTAGCCCTTCCTTTGAGAGTACAAGTGTGGTAGACGTGGCAACAGGAGAAGACACTACAACCGCTGACGTATCTGTGAAGACAGAATCCGCTGTTGAATCAAGTGTGGAGACTTCAGATGAGGTCTATGTGTCCAGGTCAGGTAGACAGCGTCGACCACCTAAGAGGTTTACCTACGACACGTTTGGTCAACCGACATGCAACAAATTCAGCGTAAACACACTTGAGCAATGGGTTCCAGATTTCTGTAAGCCATTCTTCTTCCCAACCAAAAGTCGCATCGGGACGATGCCACCTGTTTAGAAGGGGGATGTGTAGCCCCTGCCCCAGATGTGAATAGCGCCCTCATTTGGCGAGATATGGTTAGGGCCATGTGATAGAGGTCAGCCATGTTTGCAGAGTTAAATTCGTAATAAGTCTCCAGTTTATTTTATAGAATGTTGTTATAATCAGATCATAGATTATCAATCAAGATCATCACATTACATTTATCATTTTATTGAGGATTGTTGGCTCTCAGGTGAGTGTATAATTAAGGGTTTTTGGTTAAAACATGGATTGTTTGAGTAAATATTACATGTGGATAAACATGACATGTCAGAAACATGTATGTAAAAGTTTGTTTACCAATAATTTGCTTAAGTAAAACTACTATTATAAGTGATATTTTTGTGGTATTCTGAAGTTTTGGATAATTGCCAGGAGCACATATATACATGTATACGTTTATAGATTTGTTCTCAGCTTCATCATGGTCTTTTATTAGACCAACGTGGATGAGTTTGTGAACTTTAAAGGAAAAGATGTGTGTGGATTATACACTTTGAAGTGTGTTTTGTCTATTCTCAGGATTGGATTTCAGCTAGTCTACTGTCAGGATTGATTCTCAGCTAGTTTAGTCTCAGGATTGAACCCTAAGGAGAAATAACTGTTTTGGACCGCAAATTATAAAGATTGCGGTGAATTAAATTGGACTCAGCCCTATTTCATGCTCAGCGGTGATCAACTGGACCTTCACTCCGTCAACGAGCACACTCAGGACTGCGGACTCTCTCTCAGCTACCTTTGTGGGAATGTCGGAATCGTCACGTCAGTGAGTAGGAGTAGAGTTTAGGGACGAGGAACCCAATTAGCAAGTACCGGTAAACTGTTTGAGTTTGTGAGTGCACTGACTCCCTACAGAGATCTCTTTTATTCTTTTTTTTATTAAGGCCTGGTATACGATCGTTTTCTTTTAATAAGTAAACATTTTCATTGCTGTTGTTATTGAAATAAATGAGAAGACATTGTTGTAAATTAATGTGAACTTGGTGATTTATTGATGTGGTAACATCGGAGGTGTACGGCTTACATTTATATACAGTGTGTCAAATTTGTTTAAAAATTATATTTTTTTTATCAAACTTGTGTGTTTTTTAGCCTTTTCTTCACATATTGTCATTGTAGTTCTACTTAAAGCATTTTTTGAAAATTTTTGAGATCAGAAAGGTTTTATATAATTATAAATTTGTGCATGCTTGGGAAATCTTCAGAATTTTTTTTTCTGAGTGGCAAAACTGTCTGCAACTAGCTTTGGCTTCTAACAATGTTGAGTCACTAAACTTTAGCTGTCTTGTTATTTCAACAATAATTTCAGCACGGAAAGTGAATAGAACTTGCACTCCCTGAGATCGTTTTAAATTCAATGTTAGTTTGGCCTACGCATGTATGTTCCAGTGGATTCTGCTACAGTTTCATGTCAATGCATGTGCTTCAACTTACCTGTTTTTGTTCTTGTTATTATCTCAACTAGCAAATCGAGATCCTTGTAGTGTTCAAATAGAAACAAGTGTTCTTCGAGTGGCTTGGACGCTATGTCTTGTAGCTCGGATCTGTCTACATTAGAGGTCACTCCGATGCAGTGAATCTGAACATGGTGGTCTTCTCGAAGTATCTGGGCATGTTCTTTAGATGTTGCTGCACTAGCTCCCATGTTTGTGTGGCCTGCAATGATCAAAAAGAGTATATATCAAAGTGCGCCCTGCTCAAACGATCAACGTGTGTCTGTATATATGTACATGTATATAAACAGACATAATGCTGTTTCAGGGAAAATGATACGATAAACAAATTAACAGAATTCAATTTAACGTGAAAAAACAGAAAACCGGATGGTGAAACATTGTTGCACTGTAATTTATTGATACGTTCGGTTGCTAAAACAAAGTTTGAGTTAGCCAACTTATATCGCCGAGGGCAGGTGATGGAGGGCGCCCTTTGTGTGGTATCAGAATCTAGCGTAGAAGCCTAGGGGTTAATAATTGATTTTGCTAATGAAGTTTGAACAGGAAAGGGAGTTCTGCCAAGAAGCAGCCGTTGCTATGAGTATAGTACACTGGTTGCTATGGTGCAGTATATTGGTTGTTATGGGTTAACCGCATCACGCTCGCGCATGTTTCTAGAAAAAAAAATGTCATGTGATGCACTCTAAACCAATCAAGAGGCAGAATCCAAGTTTTGGGGGTTATAATACATGTAATTTTAAACCGTGCATTTTCGTCCCATTTTTCCCCCCTTTACTACTGCGCCTTTATCCGATCCGACTAACTTATAAGCGAGGCGGTAACGTATCATGATAACTCTCCCCATACCTTTCTAAATGAACCCTTTTAGATTCGCCTCGCTTATTAGAGTGGATTCTATGTCGTGATACCCTGGTAATATCAAGGAAGGTGTATAAGCGAGGCTTCCACGCTTTGGCGGCTCGCTTATAAGTGGCGGTGGCCGGCTTGGCGAATCGGTTGGTGCTATAAACTATAGACCACACCATGCGTTATACACAGGAAACAGTATCAAATGCCCTCTAGTGGATGCCAGAATACAATCGTGTATAGCTTCGGTACTCTTATTGTTTTATCCTCAATTCAAATTAATGACAAAGGTCTGCTTGCATGTTATAAAACAAATAATGACAAGTTGTATTTCATATGAATGGAACATTCGCCTCGTTCACCATTCCATCATTCAACAGGAAAAATTTATATTATTGTGACGGGCAGAAAAACGTGTGTAAAACGTATTTTTATGCTTCTTTGTTGACTTAATATATTCATTCATTCACACTTCAAACCCCGGTTCAAGCGCCCCCAGCGGTGGCTTTATTTTCAAATTTATCAATTCGGATCATTCTATACTTTGATGTCGGGAGAATAACAACTGTCAACTTCTTGTTCTTCTCCGACAGGTAATGATCTTTTCTCTTTATTTATTTCCCCTTTCCCCTTTATCATAAATTGCATTTACCTTCATACAATCCCTTGCATTTATACTTGTTTTATACATTTTGCTTAGATTTATAGCCACTTTTTAATGTTGTTTCGGCAAGATTCCGAATTGAGATTCGGCAATCAGGAGTTCCACCCTTTTTCAGAACTTAGTTTCATTAACCTTTCTTTATTTATTATACATGAGTTTGAGTTATTAGAAAGAGATAGTTGAGCTCTTGATGAGTAATATTTCTTTAGGTATATTTTGCACAGTTTGCAAGGTTTATTTAATTGAATATTTGGGCGTTTCCAAGATGGCGGACGCCATAAAGGTTTTGGCGGGAACCTGCCAGAGGAAATACTGTTTTACATTATTTCTTTCTTTACTGTTGCCATCCAACTACAATCGTTATTTGATGGCCTTAGTTAGTAATCGCTTAGACATTAATGTACATTTTCTAGCGATGTATCTTTTTCTAATTGTTTAATTCCGGGGCTGAGAGAAACCCGCCCCGTTTGTGGATTTATTAGTTGCCTTATTCTTTGAATAACTCGTAGACATAAGCACTGTATATATTAACGTTTATTTTATTGCAATGTTATTGTTTCTCATTAATATTATTGATTCTATACTTTGATGTCGGGTGAATAACAACTGTCAACTTCTTGTTCTTCTCCGACAGACTGTGTGAATAAAGCCCAGAGGCCAGAGAACTAAGATATGTTTCCACATTAAAATCTTTCACTTAAACCGGGCACAAAATGGTGGAAGATCCGGTTCTGTGGAAAACATTTTCTTGAACAACTCTGCAAGCTTCACCTGTTTGAGACTCCTGCATGAATACACGACTCTACCATATATCCTGGCTCTTGACGACACCGACTCTACCGTCCTGGCTCTTGACGGTACCGAAACCAGACACACCAACACGCCCGGCGATACACCAATAGCCCGGGGCTACACCAATCGCCAGCAATACACCGATCGCCCGGTGTTACACCGACCGGAGGCGCACCGCACAGATTTTCTACTATGGCTCAACATGTTCACGAAACGCCACCGAACTCAAGTTAACGCTACCTGAAAGTGCGACAACTTCCAAGAACAAAAACCACGCAAGAACTTAATCGACGAACCATGGTTGACTCGGGTCACACCTGAACAATTACAAAGGACTCCTCAAGACATTCGCTATATCGACTTGAAATTCGGAAATCGTCAAGTATCAACGAACAATGGTTGACTCGGGTCACACCTGAACAATTACAGAGAACACCTCAAGACAGTAGCTATCTCCAGTCAAAATCGGAAGTCGTCAAGACCGCAATCCAAAGTAAGCATTGAAGTAAAACACAATACAAATTGCAGTAGCTGTTTCGAATTCTTTGCATTGCAAGTACATAATACTAGTAACATGTACTACTGCTTTTAACATCTGCAAGAATTTTTTGAGTTACGTAATAGTTTGTTTACAAAACAAGTGCACTTACCTTTTCATTCTAAGGTGATCAATCCATTATTGATTATAGTTGTGTATTTTTGCTTCAAAGTGTGGTGTTGAAATTCCTACTTGTACTTTATTTTTGGAAGCAACACCCGTTTCTTATACAACATTCATAGCTGGTGCTATTTACTCATTTAGCCTGTTGTAAATTGTTTAGTGGATTTGTGCTAAATCTCTTTGCATTTTATTTGTGCTGAATCCCTTTGTATTTCATTGGTGCTGAGTTCATTACAGAGTGTATAGAGCAATTCAAAAAATCATTGCAGCGTTCAGATTGAAACTTACCTTTTATGCTGAGTTGCGTGTAAGCTGAATTGCGTATTTTTGAGTCAGTGTTTTATAGATACACGGTCATTCTATTTTGATTGCTCACACTGATTTTAGAGTGAAGCCAGCAACCATTATGATGGTAGGGAGAGTGTAAATATTGTTTTTTATTGAATTGCCTTTACGATTCTTTTTGATCTTGATATTAATTGATTAGGATCGAGGCAGTTTTGTACAAAGATTTGCTTGTTATATTTACTGATATTTGTGTACAGTGACTTCAGTTACTGTGTACTCTGAAACCTGAGAAATTAACCTGTTTTCAGGATTAAGTTGGATATTTTTAGACCATCCAATTTCTAGCATGGCAAACTCAAATAATGACGAATATCCTATGCTATCACCTACAACATTCCGAGGTGACCACCTTCCTCATCTAACTCCACAACGTCCTCCACCATCTCCTACACAAAGAAGACCACGACGTCATCCAACCTCACCACCGGAAGAGTTCTTAGATGACCTGGTTCAACTTCGGAGACGAGTGAGCCAAAACTTCAAATTCAGCATGCAGCAGCAACCACAGCAACCACAGCAACAGCAGCAAGAACAAGTCAGAGCCAGCCCTAAACCTGCCACTACTGCGTCACTACCACGACATAGCTCTCCTTCATACACGGAACAACTGAGACAACATGAACGACCAAACAGCCCCTTCCATAGATCTCCGTCAGAACACAGAAACCCTCTCACCACCAGGACAACAACACCAAGACGAAGTCCTACCTCCTTCATGGGTCTGCCCCCAACATCCCACAGAGTTGGCCAATCTTCTTCTCAACTAAGTTCTGAACATCTCCAACTGATGCCGTCTCACCAAGTGAAGCACATACCAACTTTTACTGGCCAAGAAAAGACACTCTCCATCGATGACTGGGTACGAGACGCAAGCTATCTGATCGACACCACAGCAATACCAGTTCATCTTCAATTTTCTACAATTGTTAGATATCTGGGAGGCTCGACCAGGAAGCTCATTCTCAATCTACCATTGGAACTCCAGACTCCAAAAGACGCTTTTGCAGAGTTAAAGGCACAGTTCAGTGACATACTTTCTGGAGGAGACCCTCTTGCAGAATTTTATGAGAGATTGTGACGCCAGAACGAATCCCCTAGCATTTATGCAGTAGAACTGGAAGCGACCCTCAGAACAACTGAAGAACGCATGAACAGGTCAATTTCTCCTTCAGACAGAAACAGAATGTTGACTCAGCAATTCATGCGTGGTGTAAAGGATGACAGAGTAACACAGAGACTAGCACCAATGAAACCTCGTGAAATGACCTTCTGCGACCTCCAAGCTGAACTTCGACTCATTGAGAGAGAAAACCGAATGGACGCCGCTCTCCATCCTAGACTGACAAAGCCACAGACGTCTCAACCACCAAAGCCTCAACTACAATCAAGTCAGCCACCCTCTTCTTCAGAACAGAAGGCATCGCTTCTTCGTCCTGAACAACAAGTTGAATCCTGTAAAAGACCAGAGTATGATCCCCTACTTATGCAAGATGTCATAATGCAGATGCAACACCTTACCCAAGAGGTTGACAACATCTCCAGGCGACGAAGAGCACCACAACCCAACCTCAACCATACAGCAAAGAACAGAGTCTACATCTGTTACAATTGTGGTAAAGAAGGTCACATAGCAAGGGGATGCCGCAGTGATGAGCCTTTAAACTACCAAGGCCCACGGTCACAGGGCAAACCGTCAGAGGCCAACAGATAAACCGCCCTTCGCCTTCAGTATCTTCTTCATTGTCTCCTTCAATTTCTCCTTCAGTATCTCCTTCATACAACATCCAATCCACAGAACATCAAAAGCTGATCGGTCCTCACAACGAAGAGATAATTGATATTCTGGGTAAGAAATGCAGAGCTTTGATCGACTCCGGTTCCCAAATTACATCCGTCACCAAAGACTTATGGAAATCACATCCATCACTCAGAGACCTGCAACTTACCTCGGCTGATGTCCGGATAGAAGGCGCCAGTGGATCTGCAGTACCCTATCTTGGCGTCATTCCTATCACTATAAAGGTCATGGGTTTTGTCTACAGGGATGTACCAGCCTTCGTTGTCCCCACAGATCCCTACAGAGCTGAAGTACCTGTTCTCATTGGAACAAACGTCATCAGGGCATCTAAGAATCACCAGCAACAAGCAAGAGGCTACAGAAGAAACTACAGAAGACAACAACACATCAAACAAAACCACCGAAGAGCCCAAAACCATTGCAACTTGCAATCTCCATCAGAAATCCCACTCTTCTTCAGACATCTACGCTGCAAAGGTAGAGAAGGGAAGGCAGTTGTGGGAGCGGTGGAAAAGCCCGAGGATGGCGATGGCTAGAAAACGGATGGGTCTGAATTATTAACCATGTTTTCTTTTCTTCCCTCTACCCTCTATGATCAAATTACTGTGCATTACTCTTGCTTTGCTTATCAAGTTTAACCAAACAATTAGTTTTGATGCTTTAATTTAAAGCGTCAATGTTGATGTCCAAAAGCATCACATTTATCTTGTGGTTTTGGTTTTCAGAAAACTTAAATTAAGCAAAGTAATTTGTAAATATCTTTCATTTGTATAAATATTGGATGGTCAGGTATACAACATTATGACATCCATGTAAATATTTGTGTGTTTAATTTTGTTTTCCTGCACTAAGTTTTGCTGCCAGTTGTTAAAGCAAAAAACGCATGTCGAGGACGACAATTTTTAGAAAGGGGAATAATGTGACGGGCAGAAAAACGTGTGTAAAACGTATTTTTTATGCTTCTTTGTTGACTTAATATATTCATTTATTCACACTTCAAACCCCGGTTCAAGCGCCCCCAGCGGTGGCTTTATTTTCAAATTTATCAATTCGGAACATTCTATACTTTGATTTCGGGAGAATAACAACTGGCAACTTCTTGTTCTTCTCCGACAGGTAATGATCTTTTCTCTTTATTTATTTCACATTTCCCCTTTATCATAAATTGCATTTACCTTCATACAATCCCTTGCATTTATACTTGTTTTATACATTTTGCTTAGATTTATAGCCACTTTTTAATGTTGTTTCGGCAAGATTCCGAATTGAGATTCGGCAATCAGGAGTTCCACCCTTTTTCAGAACTTAGTTTCATTAACCTTTCTTTATTTATTATACATGAGTTTGAGTTATTAGAAAGAGATAGTTGAGCTCTTGATGAGTAATATTTCTTTAGGTATATTTTGCACAGTTTGCAAGGTTTATTTTATTGAATATTTGGGCGTTTCCAAGATGGCGGACGCCATAAAGGTTTTGGCGGGAACCTGCCAGAGGAAATACTGTTTTACATTGTTTCTTTCTTTACTGTTGCCATCCAACTACAATCGTTATTTGATGGCCTTAGTTAGTAATCGCTTAGACATTAATGTACATTTTCTAGCGATGTATCTTTTTCTAATTGTTTAATTCCGGGGCTGAGAGAAACCCGCCCCGTTTGTGGATTTATTAGTTGCCTTATTCTTTGAATAACTTGTAGACATAAGCACTGTATATATTAACGTTTATTTTATTGCAATGTTATTGTTTCTCATTAATATTATTGATTCTATACTTTGATGTCGGGAGAATAACAACTGTCAACTTCTTGTTCTTCTCCGACAGACTGTGTGAATAAAGCCCAGAGGCCAGAGAACTAAGATATGTTTCCACATTAAAATCTTTCATTTAAACCGGGCACATTATCACCAATGTAATTAAAACATGAATCTTTTTAACTCAGGAAGTCAGTACGGTACCAATTTATAGTTTTAATCTTTTGGACGATTTCTTAGACAAGTGAGGCAGAATAGTGTGAATAAAAGCATACCATCGGAGAAGAGAAAGATGACTCTGTTTACACCACCAGGACTAGGACTTTGAGCCTCAGATAGTGGAATAACATCCTCGTGGATGAGCTGAAGTGCTTTGCCAGTTGCAGTTCCTTTCCCTGTTAACACAATAGAACACGTTTGATCGAACACTGTCAGAAATTCACCTTCAATCTGTATGTAATTATTCACTGTTAACAGAGAGAGTGAGTGACTGTGACTAATGACCTGGTGACCTTTAAGTGACATGGTTTGGGGTTTTGAGTAAACAACTTTGTTTAAAGATCACGCTTTCCACAACATTCTATTGATCCATTTGCTTACTGGGAATTAAGTAGATTTCTAAAATTTTAGACAGTTGAGCGGTATTTGTTTATTAATATTTTATCCATCCACCACTACATCTCTCCATCCATCCATCCATCCATCCATCCATCACTCCATCCCTATCAATCAACCAACCGAATGGCCGATCAATCAATCAATCAATCAGTCGGTCAATCGTTCATTCGGTCGGTCGGTCAATTATTTAATCAGCCTTTTAAAAACTACCTGAATACGCCAATAATGACGGCCTTAGACAGGGAAAACTTTGGGGCAAGGACTTAACCCTACCAGGACCGGGGAGCACAATGTGCCCCCTACCAATTTTTTCCCATTAACTTTTTAACGCTGACTCTGATCAACGCAAAATTTTCAAACTTTTCCCAAAATATATCTTGGATAATATTGGCAAAAATTATTGATACCAGGGGTTTGCTGATGCCATGGTAACCAATTGTTTGACCTTGAGTCATACGATTTTACTGTTTGTTTTTTTTACTTTTTGAACATAAATTCTACTTATTTTAATTTCGTTTTCAGAAAAGTGATAGTGATGAGTCACCTGATAGTCTGAAATGGTTTCAGGAATTCAAATTGGCCGCAGTTTGGCGGCCATCTTGGATTTTGAGTTTTCAGCCTGTAATTAGGGGGTCAAATTATATCAAGTTTCTTAATAATAGAATATTTTCAACATGCTAATTTCTTACTTTTCAGACCCCAAAAATATTCAGATTTGTCAAACAAGCCTTATTATGCCTCCCTGGGCCCTTGGTGGCGGCCATTTTGAATTTTAAGTGAACAAACGGGGAACAAAATTTTTTTCCCTTAAAATGGGATAATTTATGGGATTATAAACCCCCCAAAAACTACTCCAGTAACTAAATAAGGTTCGAATTATATTAATCTTGTAGAAATGTACATGTTTGCCAAGTTTCAAAACATTCGAACGAAAAATACAGAAGTTTTGGGAAAAACACGATTTTTGACCAAAAATGGGGGGAAAAAGTCAAAAACGCCCCCTAGTGACGATTTTGCAAAATCTTTTGACGTCATCATGTTGAACACGGTGAAATGAACATTTGTGGCAAGTTTCATCAATTTCGGTCGAACACTTTAGATTATATGGAGGGCCCCCCCCCTCAGTCCCCTTTAAAAAAAAGCCCGGTCCTAATAGGGTTAGTAAGACATTGGTAAATACATGAGTTGCTTAAAAACCGAATCAAATTTACCTATTTCACTATTCTTCTGAAATTCGACAAGGGCATCAATCTGTATCTCCACGTATTCCACTGTTTCTTGATAATCGTGAATGAAAAGTGTACAATCTGGATTTGACGCATAGACACAGGTTGCATATCGGGCTCCATCTACACCAATCTATACAAAAATAACCTCAACTGTAAAAAGCACATATTATCGTATACTTTTGCAAAGATGTTTGTGATGTCGGAAGAATATATAATTACCTTTCTAACAAGTGCCTTTGCAAAATTAAGGGCTTTTTGAAACTGATCTGTAGCAATGCTACCAGATGCATCAAAAATAAAGTAGATTTCATATCCTCTTTCAGATGATAAGTCTATGGTTCTTCCTTTAGGTGAAGTTGAGGTATCGTGTGTTTCAATGGCAATACTGTCAGCAACAAAATGGAGTTTTTTTGCAACCTCATTAATGTCGTCAAAATCAAAACGACCTGTGAACACAAAAAAAACATCAAGTCACTCGAGAGGGAAAAAACACGTAAAAGACAAGAAATGAACCAGAGTGAGGGCCCACTTTGATTAGAAAAATTTGATAAAGCTTTAGCCATGCTCGCCATTGTGGTAGTGTTCACAGAGCATTTTGTGGCGAGCCTGCGTACGCCTCATCACCTTAAATTCACACGTCACTGAACAAACACACTGGGACAATGACTCCCAAAATGGCGGCAACGAATTAATGCCTTGAGTGTCGTCAGGTGAATTGAGTAAAAACACAACCGATTTATATTGGTTGCTGGGCCAGGGGAGTGGGACTATTACGTTTTGTCTTATTTGGTGTTCATGCTAAATACTGATTGACATGGCAGCAAAAGCCTCAGCTTAACATTGGTAAGATTTACATTGTATATAGATAATGATGGTAGAAAACTTTTCTTTGACTATTTCCTACTGTTTTTAATAATAAATTAAATAAAATCCAAATTTTCGACCCAAACTTTGCCTACGAATTCGTCCAAAAATGTGCTGAATGCAATAGCAACCTCTTTTCTCGCAAAATGAAACAAGGAAATGCGCAGCAATTTGAACAGGTTGGTTTTATTACATAAATATCTTGTTTTTTTGCAAAGAATGGAAGCATTTACAGACATTTTATCAATGTTGAGCTGGAGAATAATGCACTGTATATATTTAGTTGCAGGTGATACTGCTAGTTTGTCTCACCTTGACATGTTGGTGTTTTTGCTGACCAACGTCTAGACGTGTTACAGTATAGTTCTGCAGAACCCATCAATGTTCGGCTTGAATGACATGCGTACCTTACCACTCCTCTTTTCTGGAAGCTAGCTGTTTCTTGGTTTTCCATATAACCCCCAAGTGGTATTCCGGGATTTGGACAATAAAAACCTGCCATTCGACATACCACAGTGCAAAGGCTTTGTTACATTTAAAGACTTCATTAAATAATCAAAAGAAACTTTTGTTAACACTAAAAACAATCGCCAGTATACGTCCTGCATACACGTTTATGAAGCATATCTGTGTAGTGGGAATAATAACACCAGCATGCATACTACACAATATTGAAACTTTTTTTTTTTATTTTATTATTATTTTTTTTTTAATGCAATTCGCCCATCACAATGTCCAAGGGCCACAGGAGGTGTGGACAACTTTTGAAGAGACAGAAATCTGCCTCAGTGCGCAGAAACAAGGCATGGCGAGATGTAAACGCAAGTCTCTTGCACAGCTAAAAACAGGGAGGGGTAAATGAATCCATTGAGACAAGCATTGAAGCAATTATCTCGCTCAAGGATTGAAGTGTCATAACCGGACTCGAACCCACTTAGATTCGAGCCAATATGGAGAAAAGAAGATGAGTTTTCCTCCATGTTTTGAGATTCAGAATTTGCAATGTGCGACAAGGTTGTTTCTCTCACAGTTGTCATTTTGCACGCCTGCAAGAATTCTGTTTTCGGAGACATAACCTTTAAAATTGGCAATTTATGAAAGAACAGTGATTCCAACCAGATTTAACTCCAAAACTACTAGTACGACAGGCAAGTGAGGACATTGTGCCTATCAGATTTGGAAAAAAAATTGAACAAATGTAGGTAGAATAACAAGCAATTTTCCAAATTGTCAAAATGATTGGCGTTGCTTGGTATTCTACCTTTTTTGTGCGGATCAAATATGCTATATAGCCCAATCTAATTAGTTAGTTATTACGTCACAAGTGGGCGCATCTCCTGCACGCTCAACGTTTTCGCAACGCGTTACTATGTTATTTACCGAACTTCATACTTATTTCTCCATTCAAAGACATTTCTTATGAAAGAAACCGATACTTGTGATAATTACTTGAGTCCAAAAATTATTTCGTTGTTACATAAATCATTGAAAAAAGTCCAATGAAGTTGCTTCATGGTAGTCGATGGAACCAGTTTGTGGGAAGTGGGCGTAACTTTCAGTGGAATCACGTCATACCAACAATATAGCAAAATATCTCTTCATTGACACAATCTGACTGTGTGCTGTGCCAAATTCAATGCAAGCATCGTCACAGGCACAATTCCTCCAATCATTTCCCTGTTATGACTGTACATGAGCTGAGGTGAACTCAAATGTATTTCGTCTGTTTGGTACCCTCAAATATACTAGAAATACAAGATCGGACAATTGTGCCGCTTTGCACGGTAGCAGATATACTTATCGTGCAAACGATCTTTGGTTTTACCTACCTAGCAACAGCGAGCGCACCCATTTTGCTTTTCATGTTTCTACACAGAGTGTCCTATCTTGGGTTTTTTGTGGGTTTTTTTCTAGTATCTTTGGTACCTATAGTAACTTACTCTCGTGATCACATGTTGTCAGCTCCCCACTCCATTTGCCACTGGAAAGACAACGCCTGACAGCCGAGCCTCTGATCTGGTACCCTGACCTACAATAGAATGTCACACTACCCCCTACCCTGAGTGATTCCAAAGAAATGTCTCCGAACTGGATGTCACCAGGATGAGGGCACAGAATCTCTGTAAGTAACAACATGAAAGCTATGTTACAGCAACCATTAACATCAACACAGGTAACGTGTAAAATAGTGAAATATTTACTCTCCCGCCCGAGTGGTTTCATTATGGCTCTTTTGAGAGTGAGGCCGTATCCGAATTACTTGGCTACGGCCGTAACTAACACACAAGTATATGGGAATTAACTGCAGCCGATAGCTAGCTGTTTCCTTTATAGGCACACAGTTCCAGCCGTTGCCCGTGAATTCGAACACGGCCTAAAACTCACTGTACATCACCGTTTTTGAGTGAAATTGGAGCAAACTTTAAATGATTCAAGTTAAAACAAATAAACACCTGTCTTTCACTCTAAAAACAGTTGTCCACCATTGACTCTTTGCAAGATTGGTATGGCGGACACAATGAGTGATCTTTCAATATTTGACATTTAAAGAGTTAGATTAATTTTAGACAGAATTTTCTTAAAAGTGTTTTTTATATTCAAAGCTCCAAGCTCCAACTGCTTCATTACTAGATGGCACATTAAAGGAGCACATGATTTAGAGTTTTCTGGAAGCTGCCATGGTAGCACTTAATGTAGTTGTCTAAAAAGCGCCCTCTTTGGGCTAAATAATAGGATTTAGCCCAACAGTTACATTATGTTGCAATAATGAAGAGGACGAAATTATAAAAAGAGATCAATTGTGTTGTTGGAATGAACAGTGAACCCAAGTATTCTGGAGGTCTTCCTATCATTACAGCTATCCTCGGGTTCTCATGGCTAGTTTTTGTCAAATAAAATTTCGTAAACTTTGTCAGTAGAAGATTTGAGTCCTGGTTCAACATTGGTAAAGTTTCTGACATTCTTCCATTCTTTGCACAAATCAAGATGTACATGTACCAGTATGTAATTCAACCAACATGGGAACATTTCAGCTCATTTCCTTGTTACATCCTCAGAGGAGACGAAAATAAATTGTTGATGTTATTTCATTTATTAACACTTCAGGCAGAAATATTTTAACGAAAGTCTCCACCATTTTTTATATTCATGAATATCTTGTGAGTATTTATGTCTTTCTTTCTAACAAATGCTGAGCTGGGTCTTTAGTGGGCTTTACTGGAGTTTGTTATAAATGTGTCCAAAATGGTGTAACATTATGGTAAATAATCAAAACCGCTGAGTGCCATGATGATTACCTTTAGAAATTACACAATTAGAGTAGAACAGTTTTGATAGAAAGTCATCATTATTGCAAAGGTTAACGGTCTTCAAATAAAAATACTTCTAATGGGACGCTACGTTGCAGCAGACTTACCAGGTAAATCCATCGTTCTTGGAAGTGTGCGCATGCTCGGAACTACGTGAACAATGGAAAGTTACCTGGGAAGTCTGCTGCCACCGAGCGTTCCAAAGTCTCCCATTGTGTAATGGGGCCGTATCGATAATCCGAGGAACTGTTAGTCCGAAGACCGGACAGGTGGGTCGGCGCAGAACCGTCAGACCAACATGTTATATTGTACTCTTTTTATGATCCGACGCCTTATTTGTCTGACAGCCTATGTGTTCGAAGTTTGATTATTGATCTGTGGGAGTAACGAACCGTCGGGCGAATGGGTCGTCCAACTAATCCTGCAGAATCAAGGGGTGTTAGATTATTGGGCCGTTATGAACATGTTGACGGGAAACAGACAAACATTGACGGACTAATGAGCCGTTGGATCATGGGAATATCGAGAGGACCCCGGTGTAATAGTGTCTATATAAATGTTTCAATATATCCTGTATTACCCCCTTCTCCTCTTGGCAGTGGCAAAACTAGGATACTTTTTGAGGGACGCACAACGGGAATGCTGGTGCACTGATTTGTCTAGAGGGCACTTCTGGCCAATTGAAAATGTTCACATTCCTAAATAAGCCCATTTTCAGCACTCTTGGTGTGCCGTTTACTAAGAGTCTGTGGTGGAGGTTAAAACAAAAACACTGCGTGTTACATTTAAAAAAAAAGTTTAACAAAAAAACATTTAAATTACAAAGTGTAACAATTTACTCTGGTAATTTTTAATATCAAAAGTACATCTTTCAAATGGGGGCACCTGAGGGAGGCATGGGCATCAGAGGGCGGGGCACATGCCTCACCCACCCCCGTGCTCCCCTTAATTACGCCACTGCCTTTTTGATAATGGTTGAAAGTTAGATACCGGGCATGGTTTCAACCAACTGTTTCTTATTTCCCTATCGTAGATTGATAAAGGTGTACCTTCACAAACAGGATTAAGGTGAGACCATCTTCCACCAGCTGAGTCAACAGAACAAACCCTAGTTGACCTGCCGAAGATTCGATAGCCAGGATCACAGAAGTATTCAACTGCCTCTCCATGCTGATATGTCCTGTTCATCATATCACTGTGACCGTGAGGAATATTTTCAGTGAGCGGTGGACATTCAATAACTGCGAATTAATGAAAAAAACCTCTTAAGTTATAAGTTATATAAAACTGTGAGTATTGTTTTAAAAGTAAAACTTAAGCTTTCACTAAAACTAATACTCAGTGGTACTCATCAAGCTTCTTCCCACGTACTGCCTTACTTTGGAATTCCCTACCTGTGTCCCGCTTCCCTGCCTCTTATAAACTTGTCCCAATCAAATTATAACACTTTCCCTCTGTAGCCATCACCTCGAAGAAATAAAGTCTGCCCCAAGCCAATTTGGCTAATCAGGCCGTTGTTTATATCCGGTTTCCTTGGCATTAAACGACTGAGAATATTTATATTCCCTCTGGACACGAATTCCATTTGCTGGTTACTATCCAGCTCTCGACGGTACCCATTTTAAAAGCAATTTTGATAAAGTGTCATGCTCGAGACACTTGTCTCCTTGACAAGTGTCTCGACTGACCAGGCTAGGAATTGAACCCACATTCTGTAAACTACATAACTTGAGTCCAGCTGCTTGGCAACGACACCCCACGACACATTGGGTGGCATGTTTTAGGGTCTTATAACTGGCAACTTCCCATAAAAAAACGTTGTTTTTACTTAGATAGAAAAAAGAGCCAGCAATCGACTCGACAAAAATCATCTAAATAATCATCTGATTGACTTACGAAGAAACTTACCTTCACACGTAGGTATAGTGGGATACCATATCCCATCCATTCCACATTTGACTTTGGGTTTCCCAACCATCCCAAGACCAGGCCTGCATGTTATGCTTATCTTTGTGTTCGGACTAAACTGGCTACTCTCGTTGTTACTTCTTCTGTCAGCTGAGACCAATGTCCAGTCTGCACCTGGTAGATTACCGGGGTTGTTGCAGTGGTAAGGGCCTGTATTAAAATGAACAGATAATTTGGTAGTCAATATAGTGACAAAGAATACAAATTTTTACCGGTGAGGATTTTTTAAGAGATCTTGGAATTAATTCTGAGGCTGGTGGCTCTAGTAAAAAGAAATTGCGCGATATTGAGTTTTTGTTTCATTACAAAAACATGGTATTCGTGAATGATGTCATCAATGGTTGAATAAATCTGACCGAGTTGTATATTTCAACCTGGAACTGTGGCTTAATAACGGGTTTTCGCTCAAACTTCTGGTTTGAACCGGAATACATACATTGTCAAATCGAGATAATGTGTGTGTGACTCTTTTTTTCAGTCTTCCAAGACCTGTCCGATAAAATGTAAATATTGTCAAAATTAATTGTGAGGTTCAGGAGTTTAACTTAACAAACTCCATTTTAATATAAATCAACACCTGTTAATGCCACCATGACGTCAACAAATTTGTCGCATTTTCATGGTGAGGTTCAATTGTCCTATGAGTTTCAAGGTTCAATTAGTTTTCATATTTGAGTTATGACGTACAAAAGACTTCGAAAGAGTATAGCAATGACAATGTGATGGTCTTCCTAGAACACCTGAACATGTGCTTTTCAGATCGTCTGCAAAACTGCACCTTCGTTGTACGGGAAGATTATTTTCAAATAATAGTTGTAAGGATTGGGCTACTGCTGATTGTTATTGTGATAGCTTAGCCCCTAGATTAAGGTAGTCCATTCCATCTTCGTGTAACCTTTTTGTGATGCTTCTATTTAATTTTTAGCTAAATGTAAAATATCATTTTAAAGGTAAAATATTGTACTGCTAAAATTGGTAGAGCAGTGTTCGTACTTTATGTGATTCAATATATACAAGGACAAAACAAACTGTGAAAAGTTGAGCTCAATCCGTCGTCCGAGTTTGGAGAAAATAGTGAAAAACCGTGCAGACTTTTTAGTATGTAAACACATTGTCCCAATCAAAATTTAAATCGTAGTCTTCAAATTCTATTTTCTCGACTTTGACAGTATTTCAAACAAAAATATTCTGTGGAAGATTGGTACTGGTATGAGATTAAAAATCAGTAAGCATTTAGACTGATACCAATAAAAGAAAATTGATGAATAACAATGGTGTATTGTACCATCGACGTACCGAGCTATGGAAAGGAGGATGATCAGACTTCTCTACGCGACAAAGTCAGACATACCAACATTTTGGCGAAAAACTAGGACCAAGACATCATGGAAAAGATCAAGGAAATGAAATGGAGATGGGCTGGACACTTGTCAAGAAGACATGACAACAGGTGGACCAAGAGACTGACCGAATGGCAACCTAAAAATGGGAAAAAGAAGAAGAGGAAGACAGAAGAGAAGATGGACAGACAAAATCCAAACATACACGAACACAACAACATGAGCTAGAATAGAAAGAAGGAGAAAAGAATGGAAATTGCTGGAGGAGGGCTTCATCCAAGAACGAATGAACACAGCCTGATGATGATGATGATGACATTACTAGTCATTAATTCGCATGTTTTCTTTGACCGCGTAAGGGGGTGTGGGAACCAAATTTAGGTCATCGAAACGAGTCAAATGAACTGTTTATTTCATTGTTGTAGTTATTAATAGTAGCAGTAGTAATATTCATTTGGCCACCGATACAAGAAAACACCATAAAGCCAGTCCAAACTGTAATGTAATACAATGAAATTCGCCGTATAAAGTGCCCCATGCGGTCAAAAATGCGGTAATATTAAAATATATAACTTTACAATATTCACGGAAATTATAATACCTTGACACACAGTGAGCGGCCATTGTTGCTCGCCTGATGCTGTTACTGCACACATAATCCTTCTGTGTCCATGCAAAGTAAATCCTCTGTTGCAGCCAACTACTGCCTGGCGAGCTCCAATCCGCTTGATTTTGCCATTCCACGGTGCACGTGGTAATTTGCATCTGATGTTTCCTGTTTGAAAATAAAATAATAAAATAGTAAATAGCAAAAGCTTAAGTTACAGCATGGGCAACAATTTAAAAACCTGTACTGTTGTGAGATGTTTCAATTTGAATCAAGATCCATTTCAGACGGTCGTCTTGCTAAAACGTTTCATTGTAAATTTTTGCTCAGCCCATCCCCTCAAAACAAAGCTCTGGCCACACCAATTGTTCTTGGTGAGTACAGTCATCAATGTCAGTGTCTTCATTTGAGTGTCTTACAGTTTTCGACACGCACATATCATTCAACTGACATGTAAAAGTCCATCAGGTTAGACCATCAGTGTAACGGTTGGTGTTTCGTAATGAGTTATTTTACTTGGAGAGTTAAAAAAAAAACACGATTTTTAAACGTGCATTGGCAACAGAGGGCGCAATTACTAATGTGCAATCAGAGCCAATCAGATTACGTGATAGGACTGCACGCCTTGTGAATACAAACAGAAAGATTGCGTTTGCATGACAAACTTTAGAGGAGTAAATACCGACAGAAAATTTGAATAACTATCATTGAAATTTATCACGAAATATGACTAAGTAAAAAATAAATATTCCGCTTGGAATATAAATATTGCTTGTGATGAACCGGTTGCGCACAAGCAATGGGCCGTATTTTTCACAGCTTTCACAAATTTTCAAGACTAATTCCATTTTGAAAGTACAAAAATATTTTAAAACATTAAAAATACAAATTTTCATAGCAAATATGTTACACTGATTACATTGTTAAACTTTTAACAAGAAAATCCTCAAAAGTTGTATGTTAACTGCTCTACTAGAAGTCTACCTGCATGTGGTTTACCACACTATTTTGAACCTCAATCTTACCCCAAAGATGCCCTCTTGCAGTCAAAAATACGGCCTATTGTTTGACCACACAGGGTGATTCAAAAACATGTTGTGTCCGGGCTCTTTCAAGGCCATTGGTAAAGCGTTGGGGACGCGAAAAACGCTCATCACTTACTAAATCAATACAGGTAGGCAACCTACATAAATTTGTCGTGAAATGACGTGACTGTTGGACAAGGTCAACTTGTTTAGATGCTGAATCATGAACTAAGGCCCTCCATGTATTTATCTGCTTCTGCGTGTGCCCCCCTCCCCCAGCCCCGCCCCCTCCCCCAGCCCCGTCACGCCCAATGAAAATTCCCAGATTTACGCCCCTGATATGGACTTGTCTTAGGAACGTATTTTTACAACCTCTGTACCGATTACCAGATACTGCGAGTTTAAATAATTTATATTCAGTAATCTTGTAGTCTGTGATTGATTAAGTTCAAGTTCAGTAGTTTACATTCATGTTCTTCAGCAGTTCTGTGAATGATTATGTTCACATTATGTTCATGAATTAATTAGTAATATTGTAGTCTGTGGATGATTTAAAACCTTGTAGGCCATTCTTAATAGGCCTATAAACCACTTTCTGTCACGTGATTTTAGAATAGTTCGTTGCAACGAAATGCCCTCAAATTGTTAAATCATGTATATTTTTTTTGGTTACTTGCCTGTTGTACGGGTGCAGGTCGGTAGGGTATCCCATGTGTCTGTCCCCAAGCAGATCACAAATCGATTTCCTGGACAGTCAAAAGAAACAATTGATTAGTTTGAAATAAATCAAACGGCAGTACTTGACCCAATATTTACGATTTAGACACTGCCATCCCTAAAAAGGGAAAACAAAACAAAATCTGAGAGAAATATCACTATCACTCTTCGGCAGTAAAGGATCTAACTAAGAGAACCCTGCGGGGCACCAATGTTTTTAAATAACACTTAAAGGCACGCCTGCGTGGAAGGTCATCCACACATCAAATTTGAGTAATAGACCAGTAATAGATCATTTAGCCCCGCCCCCTAAACATATTGACTAATCACAGCACTGGCTGCATCATCACTGTACATCTTCAATGCCACACTGCACGACATGTCGGATTTTTGTTGGACTTTCGGTGGTGTACCCAAGGCTGTGATGGAGGCGGGGCTTAATGGATGGGTCTATAAGCACCCTAATTATGCTCCCATATTTGTTCCCCAAATCTGATTGCTAGTGAAAATATATACCAAAGGCAGAGAAAACTAAAGGGGGAGCCTACATGATTAATGAACACAATAGTAATTTGACTTATGACATGCCCAGCACACCAAAAAAGGCATAATCTCCTTGCATTGGTTAGTGTTGGCTCAAGACGTTGTGGATCATTTTTCACCATCGCGATCTTACGCCACGCACGATCTTAGTACTTCCGCGCTCACATCGTCCATTTTGCAAAGCAAACCACAGAGGGCGCTTTTCCGGTTTAAGGATACGCCCTCTATTGGCAGAAATGTCGCGGTGCCGTGTACTAAAATGTGCCACAGCAGTGTGTAATAGTGGAGCTAACATATAAGAACGTCTTCGCCAAGACTATGCAGTGGTTTTAGACCGTAGAAAACCTTCTCAGGTCAAACAAGGGTGTAAGAACTTCCCAAACCTAGTGCAAACCTAATATTATGTTATTCAAACAATGGCAATGAACGACCTGGTTGAAGGTGACTTGGCACCATGTGGAAGGGAACAAAATCATGAATATTCTTTTTTGTGTGGAGACTCTTCCACACAGTCGTGCTCGCAGGGTAAAAATAAGTCCCCCGATTCACTAAGCGAAAGCAAGAGTGGCCTGCTGGGCCCAATTTTACAGAGCTGCTTCGGCCGATTCTGTGGTTACTGTGCGATTCCCATTTCATAGCGCTGCTAACCGTAAAGGACACAAAAAGGCATGCTAACCTTCCGGTGCTTACTGTAGGAAAATGAATGACTTAACCATGCAAATCCATGTTGAACGTGCAAGCTGGCCTCATAATTTTCTTTTAGCTATCCAGTGACGTTCTCTTACGTTTAAAGCAATATTTTATGCTTTAGTTCGCATGAAAATTTGCCGGGCTGTGAAATTGGCCCCTGGTTCCCCGAAGTACGCCGTGGGGAAAAACAGCAAGACTAATTATTATTATAACTACATTGAACCGGTATGTTGTCTCCCGGTTCGACGAATCTACTCTTTGGTAGATACACTAACAGGGCAAGACAACTAAGTGTAAATCACATGATTTTACCGTAAACTGAACTCATTATTATGTAAACCGGTACACCAACCCACATTGACTCAAATCACAAAACAAAAATCCCCAATTCCAATCTGAAAACAATCCATTGTGTTCTTCATCTATGGCATTGATGTGTATTATAATCAGTGCTTTTTCGACTGAAATCTAATGATATGCAAATGTATTGAAAGAAGATGAAAGTTCAACCAGAATAACTACGTGGCTGTTCAAGATATAAGCAGTCATGTATTTTGCCAGATGATCTTGTGTCACACTTCTATTATTGCTTATGAACCCCACAGTCGTTTATGTGACAAGGAAGTCCGCATTTAGTTTCGTTTTCGTGCTGTGCCAACTTCGTATTCAGGAGGATGGAGTTCTCTTGCGATTGCGGTCATTTTAATTTTCAAAATCGTGAAATATCAGAAGCTAACTTATGAGGCTAAGTAACTATTATTATCTTTTTTGAGCTGTGGTCGCTTTTTGAATGCCACAACAAACAAATCATCGAAGCTAGCTGTGCATCCAAATTGTGAAACTTGTCGACTGCTGCTACATTATACATGTTTTTTAGTAACCCCTAGAGAATAAACGTTACTGACTTGATAAAATTTTAGAATGCACAATATTGAATACATACCACCTGAAAATTAAAGGTTTTCCCATGCAGACACGATTTTTCCCCAAAGTCACGTAAAAGGTAGAACTATGGCCGTGTCATTCATGGGTTCAACTATGAAATGTTCTCAATGTTTCTATACTCTGCGCTATCCAACATTCCTAGTGGGTGTTTCGTGATATTATCATCGAATAAGTTGCCAGAGGGGTAAATGTTTGTTTGTCATTCGTTGACTCAAGTTATGACTTGACGTTTGCATTTTGTTTTACCTTGCATTGCTGCACCCATAGAACACTCTACTGAGATCATGGTATCCCGCGGGTAGAGGCCATCTTCTCCTGGTGAGTTGCTGAACTCAATTTGTGCGTCTTCTACTATGGGCTCAGGGCAGCCGATGCCATCTAATCATTTAATAAAAAGACCAATATCAAAAGTTTTATCTAAAAAGGGTTTTACTACAAATACAAATATGCCTAATAATACTTGTATTTTGTTTTTAACTTATATCAGAGCAGAGTGTTTTTAATTGTAAGTCATAACAGAACGTAGCCGAATGAATAGCTGAACACTGAATTCGGTTTTACATCTATCTGTGCTTGTGTGTGCTGATTGGAAGATGAATGAGACCAGCAATTTCGAAAAAAAAAACAGTGAGAGCACAATTTTGAATCGATATTTCAATACATAATTTTGAATTACCTTTACCAAAAATTATGAAAGCACTTTAGGAATTGGTGTGATATATTGTAGAAATCTATGGGAGACAAGTTAGTTTTTTTTATTGAAAACTTTATGTACAACATAAAAGGGGCACACCGGCTTTGTTGGACTATTTGGGCTAACATGACTTCAAAGGTCTTCCAGGAATGGAGAAGAATGGTTCCTAAAAGAAGCCATCAAATTTTGCCATTTTCGAGCATTTTTCAAAAAACGATTTATCCGAACCTAAAAAGTGGTTTGGATAAATCACATGATCTTTGGAGTTAGTTTTACTTCCAGCCGTATAAAAGTAAATTACTGAACCAAATTTAAATCTTTTTTTTCTACAATTATTTATGAGCATTTGACAAAAAAGACTATGCATTCAGATTATTGATACAATTTGTAAATAATGATGAAAAATCGAACGTAACATTCGCATTCAGAGAGTCCGTGCAACCGAAGCGTGTTTTATGGAGCACCAGCGTGGAAGCTAGCGGAACGTAAGCCCTGGGGCATATCCCGTACAGCTGGTGCCGTGTATCGTGGGGCCAGAGAGACAAACCCCGAGGCATGAACTCCCCATTGCCGGTCTAGCCGTAAGCTTGGGAGCTTGTCAGAGGGGTAGGGAGCCAGACCAACAATTACGTTTTTTACGACTGTTTTAGTCTGTACCCCTAGCTATTATCCCCCAACTATTGTAACGTGTTGCCTGCGTTACACACCTGCGGGACGATGATGGGGAATGTTTATCCATGGAGGTAGAAATTACACTAATTTCTACCTCCATGATTTATCCCATACAGCTGATCTATCTACTTCTATGATAGCTGCATATTGTCCACTCACCACCCCCCAATCGCCACAACAACAAAAAAACAATGGCGGTGGCTGCGGCCGGCCAGTGAAGTCATCGCCCGAAAAACGAGAGAATGCCATCGCTAAAGCTGCCAGGAGAAAGGCAATCCGTGAAGGCGGGAGACTCGCTTGGCACATGCTGGCTTTCCCTTTGGATTTATCGTGTTTTTTTTTACTTTTTACTTTTCGTTGGACCGCCTTTTGGGTGTTTTTTTTTGGGGGGGGGGGCTGGAAGAGCATGATATGGCGTGCTAGGTCTGAATAACCACGACGACGATTATGTGTTTTTTATTTACACGTGAATTTGTGCTGGATTGATATGAAGTCTGAATCCTCATGCCTCGCCATTGTAATAATTCATACATAAACAGAGCACCAGTCTACTTACAACATTGCGCAACAATTTCACATAAACTTGACAGTTGCAACGGCAGGAAAAGAGTATAAGCTGACCTTTGACTGTGTTTTGTTTTTTTCACATTTTTCGTTAATTACGTGATATTTTGATAATTTTTTTGTACAACAGCCATTTAAATATTATTGTCTGTCATTCCACATCACTAAATTAGGTAAACAGTAAGCCGGTGTGTCCCTTTAAACTAATTTGCTCATTTAGGCCCCTTGTCAAAAACCAATATTATAAGCCTGTAGCTTGTCATAGCTATAACCACCCATACTATAGGATTATAGTCATATTTAAAATTAACCATATTACAGACATAGTATGGGCTGCATCATTGCATGTGAACGAATTAAAAAAAAAATTGAAATTTGGAAACGAACAACTATTCTACAATCATCTAAACAGTCTGATCAAAATAGTCCGTATTTTTTGGCACAGTACTAACTCAATTCAATTAAATTCAAATACACATTTATTTCCATACTTCTATGAATATAACTGCAAAGTTTACAGGAAAATAATGAGTGAACAAAGATCAAATGAACGTCAAAGCAGCAAAATACCAAAAAGAAAATAAAGTATGGGGCTGTTTAGATAAGCAGAAGCTTGTAGAAAACAGCAAACAACCTAAAAAACAAAACAAAACAAAACAAAGGACAAACAGACAGACAGCGACATGACAACGAACATGTTATGTTAAGGCGAGTCTAAGAAAATGAAATTGTAGCGTTTCCAAATAATGTATAGTTATGGACACATAATTGTTTAATGTTTTGTTATATTACATGTTTTCGATTTTTCTTTATACTCATCATGAATTATCATCTTATTAAGTTTTATCAACAATTTGTATTCTCCCTACTTGCACTTTCACCTAGTGAATTACTTCTGCTATTGTTTCCATGTTAATGTACCACACAGTCACTACCTCATGGTCACTTGATCACCCACACAGTTCCTTGTTTCCAAGTTAACCACCTACACAACAGGTGTGTTACGTTACTTCATGATTACTTGAAGGACAGTTTCTTCCAAGAAACTTCCAAGAAACTTATACTCCTTCTTATGTTTTTTATGTTTAATATTGACTGACTCATTGTTTCAAATTACCAAGTGAACTGTGTTAACAATTCTTATAAATAGTCTAGCTTCATTCCAAAAATTCATTCTATTCTTTTCTACTCTACGATGTAAACAACAAGCAGTCAGATCTCTCTTTTAATTCACAGTTTTAGTGTAGCAAATTGTGTGCCGTAGTAACTCATTTCTACTGTACACTAAAAAATGTAGCAAGTAATGTTTAACATAGGCAAAACAAATTTAAGTACGAAAAGGTGGCAGTGATCTAATGTAACAAGATGAGAAAACATAACAGTGAAGAAAAATTGAATGACGAAAATATGAAACAGTGACTAGGAAGAGGAAGCTAAGGTACATACTGGGAAATAAGACCTCATTTGTACGACGATTTGAATAGACCCACGGACCGCTGAGATCTAATATTCCCATCTACGGCATTCCACACACGAGGAACAAAGAAGCGAATTGTGTTCAAAGTTGTATATGTATGTTTAAAGTTGTATATTAACTGCTTTCTTAAAAGTTCAATGGCATGGTTTACCACACTATTTCTATGGTTTGACGCCCAATCAACATACAAAGGGCGCCCTCTCGCAGTCAAAAATAAGGCCAATTGGTCTTACCTGTGCTTGAACATACTGAGAGAAGGATCACAGCAATAACAAAGACATCTTTACAAATGTCCATTATGTTCACCTGTAAATCAGGAGATAAAATGAAATAGGTCTTAAAGAGGGGCTCCAAGGACAGTTTCAGTTTTGTGATACACTCATTTTATAAATTATAGAGGTCTTACAAAATTGGGGGAACTTCTAAGTCTCTTACCTAACGTTAAATTGTTGTAAAATGTCATTTTATTTGATACTCTTTCAAAACGAGATTTGAAACCTGACGTCATTGGTTATCAACAACAAATGGGTCTGTACATTCCAAATAAGACTTTTTGCGTCGGTCAAGAGGTCAAATGCAATGTCGTTTTGATTTAATATCATCGAAATTCAGGAATAAACTAAAATGTGCCTATAGATTTTAGATGTGACGTCATTGGATGTTTTGACAAAATTTGCACTGAGGCCTTCTCGAAGCCAATCCAAGAAAAATCGCGTGCGCACAGTTCAGGAAATTGCGAAGCGCAAATCGTTTGTTCCACTTATGCTAATAAGCCCGTACGAATGATGTATGTATTCGGGGAGTCGGACAGGAGTTTTTGATGGACTTACTGTGTGTTTTCCGTTACCCAAAATCCAAGGCCACACTGTACAGCTACACAAACGGGCTGTCAGACAATGTACTTCCTTATAATCCTCTGCACACACTGCACCACTTTAACACATCTAAAGACACCCACCCTCGGTGAATGACATGACAAGTCCAATGAGACAACTCACAGCTCTCGTTAAAAAAAGGTGAAAAACTCACATTTTCAATGAGAAAAATCAAAACCATTACATGACAACCACATCGAGAAAACTTACAGCCGCTATGGGAACAACTCTTAACAAAGACAAGACAAGTCAAGATACAATGAAAAAGGAAAAGGGCTCCAATGAGAAAACTCACAGCCGCTATGTGATTAATTACAACTTAGACGAGATGATCAACTCACGGCTTTCATGAGAAAATCCATCAATTCAATGACACAATTCAAAACCGTCACAAGAGAACTCACAACCACAACGAGAAAACTCGCACCCGTTATGGGACAACTCATAACTAAGACGAGACAACTCAAAGCTACAATTAGGCAATAACAGTGTGTGTAGCCGGGTTGGTAGCTGGCTGCTGTTAATGGACCGAGCCAAAGAGGATGTCCATTAACAGCTGCCAGCCACCAACCAAGGTCTTTACCACGCAGTGCAGACCATGTCATCACACTGTTTTTGCCATTAATAAATACCTTTAACGAGAAAAACGGTAATTTTGTGGTTTTCTTTCGCCGTTATTTTCCATTCATGGTCAAAGGGTCAGTCTTTAGGCTAGTCTCTTACACATAGTTAACCACCATTTAGGAACCAGACTACGAGCTTTGAAAATTAACAGCACCATAAATGGAAATACTATGGTTGGTGTTCGGCTTCATGCTTTGCATTATGATGTTTTCATGTGCGTACCAGCTACCTTAGAACACACTGTCCGTGCGTGCACGCGGCACCATCTCTCATTGCCAAAATAAAAAACAAATGTACGTGCAAAGAAAACAGTTGAATTTGAAAGTTCCCTGCACAGCGATCACAGTTCATACAGCACTTTTACACAACAATGCTTGTTTTCGGGCCATTTATTCGCTAGTTTACAGAGCTGGCCTTTATATTACATGTTAATACACCCCAATACACCAATCAGATTGCCTAAACGCTCCGAGGTTTTGATTAATGATAAATCACACCTACACAGAGACAACTCACAACTCCAACATGACAACTCACAACCACTCTCGGATTAACCGCAACTTGGACGAGACAATCAACTTACAGCTAAGTTGGGACAAATCGTAACTAATACGAGACAACTGAAAACTACAACGAGAAATCACATCTGTAGAGACAACTCAAAACTTTGACGAGACAAATCACTACTATGACATGAGAAATCACAACTCCAACGAGACTACTCGCAACCGATACGGGATTAATTTATAACTTAGACGAAACAATCAACTCACAGCTCGCAAAATCCATACATTCAAGGAGACAATTCAAAACCATTGCAAGACAACTCAAAACATGGAAACAACTCATTATTGTTATGGAATAACTAGTAACTAAGACAGCTCAAAACTACGAAAAGACAAATGACAACATCAAGGCAACTCACAGCGACGCAAGAAATTACTACTATTGCGGAACAATTCACAATTACGATTTGACACCTCACATCTACATTAAGACAACTCACAGCACAAAACTTCAACGAGAAAATTCTCACTTACTACAAGACATCTGAAAATTAGGCCACGAAGGGTCACTACAACGAAACAACTCGAAACTAAGACGAGAAAACTCAAAAGTACAACGAGAAAACTCACATAATGTAATGACAAAACATTTCACAACCTTGACAAGACAACTCACAAAGACAATGGGAAAATCAAAAACAAAAAAAACAATTTACAGTTACGACCGAACAGCTCACAAAAATATGTCCACTAAACTCACAATTCACATGGACAGGTCACAACTACAATCTGTGACAAGAAAACTGGAACGAGACAATCTAAAACTATTTACAAGACAACAAATAACAACAACGAGAAAACTCACAACTGCTTTCTGTCAACTCACAACTCTGACGACAACTCAAAACTACTACGAGACAAATCACAGCTACAACAGGTCAACTCACATCTACTACGAGTCAACTCACAACTACAATGAGGCAACCCACAACTATTAATGGAAAAAAATGCTTGGGACAATAACATTTATGACATAATAATTCACCACGATCGTGAGGACACTCACAAATACGACTGGACAACTTACAACTATATTGAGAGAAAATCATATTAACAAAATTCGACGAGATAATTCACAACTATGACAGCACAAGTCACAACTAAGACGAGATAGCTTAAACCTAGAATGTGAGAACTTTCATCTATGAGAAAACATTTCAAAACTTCGATTACGAGACAGCTCGCAACTACGACGAGACAACCGTCAACTATGACGAGACAACTAACTTACAATGGCAACTCAAATGAGACAAGTCAATACTACAATTGGACAACGCATATCTGAAATGACAACTCACAACTTCAAAGAGACAATTCGAAACTTTTGCAAGACAACTCACAACTGCTATAGGTCAATTAACAACTATGACGATTAGTATTATTAAACATGGTGTCCTATTCAACGTCGCCTTCATCTTTGTGCAAACGTGATGAATAATGCATCTGTTTACATCGCACGCTGATTGGCTGGCTTATGGCCGGCTTGAGCGTGATATGCAATGTGTCAATTGTGAAGGGATCACGTTGAACCTCTTGCATTATAAGAATATCAATTAGACTGCGCTCACTGTGCGTGCCGTCGCATTGTTGCGTCTAGCTGACGAATTGTTGCGTTGTGTAGTCGCATTGTCACGTTGTGCCAACCATTGTTGCGTAGAGCCGATGCATTGCCACGTCGTGCCATCACGTTATTATGGAATTCAATCTCTGCCATTTCAACGTCGCATATATGGTGGTGATTGTAGTGTCCCTAGCCGCTTGCGCCTTCAACGGTGCATTGTCGCGTCGTGCCGTTGCATAGTCGCGTCGTGCCCTCGTAAAGTCTCATGGCATTGTCGCGTCATGCTGTCGCAATGTCACGACTCACCATCACATAGTTACGTCGTGCCGTAGGACGCGACTGTGACGGCAATGAATTTTGCTCAACAATAAATTGTCGAGCAAAATTGTTAAGCAAAATCACAGCAGCACGGACAAAATATATTTCACCAAAGAGTATTGAACTTTCCTGAACCGTCGGTTCCCTAATTTACTGTTCAATTAAGCATGAAGTACCTTGCAGCCTTGCAGCCAACAAGTAAACCATCAACGCATTGTTAAGTCATGTCGTCGCATTGTTGCGTCGAGCCGACGCAATGCCACGTCGCGTTATTATGGAATTCTATCTCTGCCATTTCAACGTCGCATGTATGGTGGCGATTGTAGTGTCCCTAGCCACTTGAACCGTCAACGGCACATTGTCCGTCGTGCCTTCGCATAGTCGCATCCCATTATCGCATTGTGCCATCGCATAGTCGGGTTGTGCTGTCGCATAGTCGCGCCAACACGACAATGCGACAGCACAACGCGACAATGCGACGGCACTATGCAACCTGTACAAAACTATGCGATGGTACAACGTCAGGGCACGACGCGACTTTGCGACGGCACGACGCGACAATGGCGTTGATGGCGCAAGCGGCTAGGGACACTACAATCACCACCGTACATGCGACGTCGAAATGGCAGCGATAGAATTCCATACGTTATCGCCTTGTCTACTTTCCCCATTAACGGCGCAATCGGCGAAGACCAACAATCAACATTGCGACAATGTGACGCAACGCAACGGCACAGCACAAATTTACGACGGCACAACTTTGTTAGACTGTGCAAACGATTCGGGTCTCGACCATACATGCCATACATACGATTTGTAATTCCATACAATTGAGCCCTTAAAATAAACAAAAGGCTAACTAACCTAAACAAATTCATAACATTCTAAGACTGAGGGGAAGTTAAACTCATTTTAATCAAAAAATGAACCATCGAAAAGAAAAAAAACACTGCATTTTAAATGTTAAACTGCTTCGTGTATTCGTAATCTAAATATTGTAAGCAGTTGTCATATCGTGCCTAAGTTGGCGAGCTGGGGGCTTATCTACATTTTCCTGTTACAAAATATCTCAAATGGCGTGAATAGATTTGAGCCACACACACTTGCATCGTAGAAATTGATACAAGTATATCATACGTAGTGTTGTCATTTTGGTATTACATTCAAAAATCCACAGTATGAGTACCTGTGGGGTATAAAGCTAAAAGTGATTAACAGTAAAATGTACTTACCTAGCACGTAAATTAACCTCCGCTCTACTGCTAGCAGACAACCGTTGTATTTGCCCTAAAGACGAAACGTGATTGTTTAATGAACGACCGTTTCAAACAATGCAAATACGTCTAGCAAATACCTTTCCTTACAGAACAGTCGGTTCTGATTCTCCGAGTCCAAGCTTAAGTAAACAATGAACATCTGTCATTTTACGGCTGTGCCCAGGCTTGTGACAAACATGATTGATATTCCGTACTGGTCCCCTTTTCTGACCTGCCCACAAATACCGCCAATACTGTTTGCGTTGGCTATGCACCCTTATTGTGGATTGTTTCAAGTTTAGTGCATGGAACAAGACTCCATTGTGATGGTGGTGGTGGTGGGGTGCCTATTTTATTAGTTTTCAAGCTGAGCCTAACTCCAAACATGAGGCTTCTAAACTGAGTTCTCTAAAACTCCTTCCTTTTACAGCTTCAGGTTCCATTGAAGAACGAAGAAAATGTGCTTTTGCATGTTATTTATTCATTCTTTCTTTACTACTGTTTCTTCTTATTCGTCTTCTTTTCCCCCTTGTTTTGTCGCTGTCGCCATCGCCGCCACCGTCGTCGTAAATGCATATGCATATACTTGAGAGCGATGTCATCATGGCGCCATCACGTGTCACTTGACATCAAATTAAAAGTGTACTTTATGGAGTCGTATATCTACGCAGTACACGTCTTTTTCAACGGGAATTTTTGTACGTCGATAGAAAAACGTCATGATGACGTCATCACACATTTGTTTTCATAATTTCGATTCTTTTCTTTTTTTTATCTGGAAGGTGACCAGTTGAACATTGAATGCCTAAACTATTATCTTTAAAACAAATGGAAATCGGAACCATGAGCTCTGTTTCGCAGCAGACAGGGGCACAGGGGCACATGACCCCCCCCCCCCTCCCAACTAAAGTCTGTGCCCCCGATGTTAATCTGGACTTTTTGAATTAAAATTACCAGAATAAAATATTTCATTTAATAAGCTTTGATATAGTAGGTTCAATGTTTTTTTATTTTCTTTTTACTACAGGCAGACAATGTATTTGTTTTTACCTCTGTCAGATAATTTTATAAAACAAATAAACGGCATAAATAAGAGCACTGAAAAGTGTCTTGTTTAGAAAAAATACAAAACAAAAACTGGCAGTGTTAAATGGTCCAAAAATTTTTCTTATAAAATAATGGTGCATCCCTTAGTGCCCCCATAAATTTTACTCGAGTTGCCCCGCTGTTTGTTATTGTGTTATTTTTCAACTTGGGTTATGTACACAGGAAACTGAAAAGTGTTTATGCAGCCGTTTTCCTTCCGTGTATGGAGTAATGAGAGGTTGGGGGGGGGCAACCCAACGCACTCCTTCCTCTTCCAACGGATGGTCTGAAGAGTTCTGATACTGGTGTGCAGCATTTATTGGAAAATTCTGGCAGACCTCATTCTCATCTCACTGCACTAATGCCATAACAGGTGGTTTAGCAATGGTTATAAAAGCACTCAGACAATCTGAATGTACAAGGTTTCTTAACTTGCTGTAGTTTCGGTATTGCCTAAGTAATTTAACAACGGTGTGTTGTGGGCGACACGACTAGCTATGATAATATACGATTTCACTACAAACTTGACTGTGTGCATCTCGTGGGGCAGATAGGAGAAATATTTGGGAGAATTGTGCCTTTGATGATACGAGCATGGAATTTGGCACACAGATCGGGGTATGTCATGAGAAGGATATTTGGCTACAGGGCCATCACATATTTGTAATTTGAAAAATTTATAGGTATGTAACAGTAGATGTTTAAAATCTTCAGAATGGCTTGCTTGTTATTCTACCTTTATTTGTTCAAAGGGAAAATCTGTGACGGCCCTATAGCCAAATATCTATCTCATACTCTAAGTGCCAAAATCTAAGCTAGTATCACCAAAGGCACAATCCCATCATCTTATACCTGCGGTACCATACTAACGTTACATCCAAGGTGGTTTATATTTCAATGCATGTACTTCAAAACTAGGAGCATTTGTGTGTGCGTCAAGTAAAAAGCCTGCTATAAAGATGAATGCCTTTTAATTGTAGTACTGCACACACCGGTAAAATGAAACTAAAGTATAAAACTAGCAGGACATGGCTGTATATCCTGTACACTGTTAGAACAATTAAAGTGCAAGTCAATTGATTTGACGTATATCTGTTACATGGGTTTGTAATGACATCGATATGGACGGATCGAATGTTCATGCTGTTGTAATGGTTTACTTTTCCTTTTGCTGCCCCTGACCCGCTCTACTGTTTTTGTTTGTGGTTTTTGGCTTTAAGTAGTTTTTTTCTGATTTTGATGACCTCTCCAGTGTTTCCGTTGTTGTTTATTATGTTGCATGGCTTGTTATTGTTTGCTGTTTTGCTACAAGGTTTTGTGAACTCATTACAAACGTGACAACATGTTATCTATGTTACACCATTCCGTAATGCAGTCGAGCTCCTTTCAGTTGAGCACCAAGTACTGCCAAGTACTGCCAAGTACTAGGGTTGCCGAGTAGTACCCGACGACGATACTTTGGCCATCGAATGTGAGTAGAAGTGTCCAACCGCCGAGTACCAAGGACTTGAAACTCCAAGTTCGAGTACGACTTCTTTATATAAAAAAAAAAATAATGCAAATCGAGGTATAAAAACAATTTTTGTTTTTTAACTAGACCACAATTATTGTTGCTTGTATTGATAAACATCTTTTTAACATAAATACATGATATGCTATTTCAATTTCACTTTGTCCAGAGCTTTATAGCTCAATTCCTTGCATTAATGTATGTGAAGAAAAGCAAAAAGGAAAGTGATATTTTGTCCACGAGTATTTATAATCAGATTCAGAGTACACTTTGAACAACCAAGTATCGAGTACATGACTTTGCGTACACATTATTTTTCAGTCGAGTATCGAGTATGGACTTTGAGTACAAGTATTTTTGCTAGCCGAGTGCGAGTTCGATTCCAGTTCGAGGGGGGAGTATGACGAGGTCGAGTTCGAGAACGAGGGGGAGTTTGAGTTTGAGTTCGAGTCCGAGTATGAGTACGAGTTCCAGTTCGAGTTCGAGTACGAGTACGAGTACGAGTACGAGTACGAGTTCGAGTTTGAGTGCGAGTGCGAGTACAAGTGCGAGTACGAGTACGAGTTCGAGTATGAGGGGGAGTGCAAGTTTGAGTACGAGTATGAGTACGAGTATGAGTACCATCAAAACGGTACTTGAGTTATAATCTTTTTAAGTGAGACATTCGACAGTTAGATCTAGATTTAGAGATGTCTGGGTTTTGTCTGGTGTGGACGCAATTCTTGGTTACGATAATCATCAATATAGAACCACGAATATGTGTAACCCAAAATTTAAAGTCAGTAATGATGCACGGGGAAGCCTCTGCTTTAAGTCGACGCAGTTCCATTTCGTTGTGGCGAGAATGTATGCTCATATCCCGTAAAAGTTGGTCAACTTTGTTATTTAAAGTAAGTACAAAATTCAAGTAAGTATATTGAAACTATTAGCTTGTATGTATGCAATGGAAGAGCAGGAAAAATGTACAGTACCGTGGCTACATGACACAGCATGAAAGCCCATATTGACCCCCCTTGCATGCACGTCACGTGCGGCGTCTGTGCCACGCTCACCATATTAGGTAGACGCGTAAACGCCGCGTTGCCTAAAATGCGCACTACACTGTACAGCACACACTGACATCCAAAATGAAGCAACCGAGATGATTGAAGTGATGACGTCTGGCGAATTTGGTCAAAACGCTGCTGTTAATCTGGAAAACCGTCACCGGTTTTGCGAAGTGGTAAACCCCTAAAAAAATCACTAATTATGTGAAATGCATTTCAAAAACATAATTTGGATGCATATGCAATACTTTTGCCAAGTTTAAAGCCTTGAGACGTCATACTTACATAGTTACCTAGACCCAGTAACTGGGGCGCTGTACTCCTTTTTTGAAATTTTTGCATTATCTGTCGTACTAGCGCCCCAGTCCGTGGTATATATGGAAAGTGCTCCGATTCGGAGTCCGAAGCGGTTTTTTTCTGAATCAGTTACAAAATTGTCAAAATTGCAACAAGGACTCGACAGAATTGCTTGAAAATCGCCTACTGGCTTCTCCAAGTATCTACGGTGAAATAAAATGCAGTTAATTGTACTCACGATCATTTTTGGTCCTCCAAATCGATGATTTTTAGCCCACTATCACGCATATATCAAATTTGCCGTTAGAATCGCCATTTTGAATGTGATACTCAACGACCGTTTCCTTATGTCTAAAACGCTGCGAGGATTGCGTGTTCGCTGAGGCCCTGACTTTCATATTGTTTTCCGCGCAGTCAACGCAGGATACCAAGCTGTGTGTAGCGCCAATGTTCACTGATGCCCTGACATTCATATTGATTTGCGCAGTCAATGCAGGATACCAGCTGTGTAGCCTGGTATCCTGCGTTGACTGCGCAAATCAATATGAATGTCAGGGCATCAGCGAACATTGGCGCTACACACAGCCTGGTATCCTGCGTTGACTGCGCGGAAAACAATATGAAAGTCAGGGCCTCAGCGAACACGCAATCCTCGCAGCGTTTTAGACATAAGGAAACGGTCGTTGAGTATCACATTCAAAATGGCGATTCTAACGGCAAATTTGATATATGCGTGATAGTGGGCTAAAAATCATCGATTTGGAGGACCAAAAATGATCGTGAGTACAATTAACTGCATTTTATTTCACCGTAGATACTTGGAGAAGCCAGTAGGCGATTTTCAAGCAATTCTGTCGAGTCCTTGTTGCAATTTTGACAATTTTGTAACTGATTCAGAAAAAAACCGCTTCGGACTCCGAATCGGAGCACTTTCCATATATACCACGGACTGGGGCGCTAGTACGACAGATGATGTCAAAAATCTCAAAAAAGGAGTACAGCGCCCCAGTTACTGGGTCTAATAGTTACCCTAACAGTATAAGCAGCAAATCACCAGAGCTGCAGTTTTCCGTTTTCACAAACTGGGGAATCTCGATTTGCCGCTTTGCTGTACATAGCGCTGGAACGGTGCCAAAACGTGTGGTATGACATGTTATGTGTTTTCACGAACCGGCAGATCCCATAACCAACGTAAAGTTTACCGTTTTCATAAACCAGCGAACCCGTGTGTGTATTGGTTTTGTACACAGCGCTTTACGCGCGGACTCGTTTCTGCATTTTCACGAACTGGCGAATACGTTTAGTAGTTAATTAGTCATTAATGTCAGTACCAATGATTAAAGTACCATGAGTTCTGGGTGATTTTAGATGCCAGCTTTTCATTTTTAGTAAACTCTTCGTTTTTTCAAAGCATGGCGTTATGGGCTGTGGGGGCTGATTTGCCACTTTGTGAAAACGGTACATGTGTACCGGTTTATGACGATTTGGTGTACGTGCTCTTTTGAACCGGTCTTAGCTTAGGCCTATTTGATATGTACAACAATGCATATCACGTGGCTAGATAACGTCATTAACTTCATGTCGGTCATACAAGCATGCAGACCCAGTAAATAAGTTGATCTAATCTTCGGTCACGTGGTCATGTAGCTGATTGGTCTGTATGAAGGGTGTTAGTAACACTTTATTGTCTGACAAAGCTTCAACATGGCTGTTGTCTGGAAAACTGCCTTCGTTTTCTTGTCCGTCATCGGACTATCCCATGCCGCCGAGTGTCCGCCTCACTGGACATTCTACCTTGGAAGCTGCTACCGCTTCTTCGGTCCACTGAAGACGTGGCAAGATGCAGGATCACTGCCGTGGGTTCTTCACTAGCAACAGCCAGGGCCACCTGGCGTCCATTCACCAGTCCAGCATGTACGACTTCATCATCACAATGTGGAACACGACTGCGCAGTTCTCCTTTGAGAATGATGAATATGTTTGGATTGGGATGACTGATCAAGAAGAAGAGGGTCGGTTTACTTGGAGTGACGGGACGGCGTTTCAATTCAAAGATTGGTTACCTGGTCAACCAAACAATGACGAGGGAATTCAAGATTGCGGCGAATTATGGCATGATCATAGCGAAGGTCGAATTGGGTGGAATGACAGAAAATGCTCTGTAAAACGTTCATATGTATGCAGGATGGCCAGAGGTTATTAAAATGCCACAACTGACGATGTACAGTATAAAAGGAGCAACTACTATGCCCGTATGAGGGAAAGTTTATGGGTTCCTTCAAACGCTGGACAGGCAAAACAACGAACCTCCTTTTTGTACTAAACCATCCTACGGAATATCCCGTCGCTTTAACTGTCTCATTCTAACACGGTGCATCAAGTCATGCTCTCTGTCGTTTACAGTTTACCCAATTCTACCTATTCACTCACCTGTCGTGATTCGTCCAGACTCCATTGCTGTGTGTATACACATCCAAAATAGACAACCAAAACAATAATTATTTCTTCCAGTCGACAATTCTTTCTCATTTGTATACTTACTTCCTGCTTACAGGACATACTTTGAACCCTTACTCAATGGGATATTTCGAAAATCTTAGAGTACTTCTGCTCCAAAAACGCAATGAAACACCAAACAATCTGATGATTCGCCCTAATATACCGCTTCTCAAAAAAAGTGAATTGTTTTTTAATACAAACAAACAAAAATGGTTACTTATTAACTGTTATAATTGTTGTAATTGTGTTTTTTATCCGTTGTTGTGTTTCTGCACAAAAGGTCTACAGTTAGTTGTAATATGTCGAATCCCAATGAAATCTCTTAGAGTCCCCATCTGGATCATGTTGTGCGTGCTCTCATTATACATCAGGATAATACGAAGCTGTCTAAGGGACATGGTGAAAAAAATATTCCTTTTTTCTAAAAAACCCGTTGGTACGATTGACTTCTATCTCGTAGGCCTTCGTACGACTTCTATCTCGCCCGTACCACTTATATCTCGTACATGTCCCACTTCTATCTTGCCCGTACCAGTTCCTTCTCGCCCGTACCACTTCTATCTCGTACATGTCCCACTTCTATCTCGCCCGTACCACTTCCTACTCGCCCGTACCACTTCCTTCTCGCCCGTACCACTTCTATCTCGCCCGTACCACTTTTATCTAGTACATGTCCCACTTCTATCCTGCCCGTACCACTTCCTTCTTGCCCGTACCACTTCTATCTCGCCCGTACCACTTCTATCTCGCCCGTACCACTTCTATCTTGCCTGTACCACTTCTATCTCGCCCGTACCACTTCTATCTTGCCCGTACTACTTCTATCTTGCCCGTACCACTTCTATCTTGCCCGTACTACTTCTACCTCGCCCGTTTCACTTCCTTCTTGCCCGTACCACTTCTATCTAGCCCGTACCACTTCTATCTTGCCCGTACCACTTCTATCTCGCCCGTACCACTTCTTTCTCGCCCGTACCACTTCTATCTAGAACATGTCCCACTTCTATCTAGCCCGTACCACTTCCTTCTTGCCCGTACCACTTCTATCTTGCCCGTACCACTCCCTTCTCGCCCGTACCACTTCTATCTAGTACATGTCCCACTTCTAACTTGCCCGTACCACTTCTATCTCGCCCGTACCACTTCTATCTTGCACGTACCTCTTCTATCTTGCCAGTACCACTTCCTTCTTGCACGTACCTCTTCTATCTTGCCAGTACCACTTCCTTCTTGCCCGTACCACTTCTATCTCGCCCGTACCACTTCTATCTCGCCTGTACCACTTCTATCTCGCCCGTACAACTTCTATCTTGCCCGTACCACTTCTATCTCGCCCGTACAACTTCTATCTTGCCCGCACCACTTCTATCTTTCTCGTACCACTTCTATCTTGCCCGTACCACTTCCTTCTTGCCAATACCACTTCTATCTCGCCCGTACCACTTCTATCTCGCCCGTACCACTTCCTTCTTGCCCGTACCACTATTATCTTGCCCGTACCACTTCCTTCTCGCCCGTACCACTTCTATCTTGCCCGTACCACTTCTATCTTGCCCGTACCACTTCTATCTCGCCCGTACCACTTCTCTTTTCCCGTACCACTTCTATCTTGCCCGTACCACTTCTATCTCGCCCGTACCACTTCTATCTTGCCCGTACCACTTCCTTCTTGCCCGTACCACTTCTATCTTGCCCGTACCACTTCTATCTCGCCCGTACTACATCTATCTTGCCCGTACCACTTCTATCTTGCCCGTACCACTTCTATCTCGCCCGTACCACTTCTATCTCGCCCGTACCACTTTTATCTTGCCCGTACCACTTCTATGTCGCCCGTACCACTTCTATCTTCCCCGTACCACTTCTATCTCGCCCGTACCACTTCCTTCTTGCCCGTACCACTTCTATCTTGCCCGTACCACTTCCTTCTTGCCCGTACCACTTCTATCTCGCCCGTACCACTTCTATCTTGCCCGTACCACTTCTATCTCGCCCGTACCACTTCTATCTTTTCCCGTACCACTTCTATCTTGCCCGTACCACTTCTATCTCGCCCGTACCACTTCTATCTTGCCCGTACCACTTCCTTCTTGCCCGTACCACTTCTATCTCGCCCGTACCACTTCTATCTCGCCCGTACTACTTCTATCTTGCCCGTACCACTTCTATCTCGCCCGTACCACTTCTATCTTGCCCGTACCACTTCTATCTCGCCCGTACCACTTCTATCTTTTCCCGTACCACTTCTATCTTGCCCGTACCACTTCTATCTCGCCCGTACCACTTCTATCTTGCCCGTACCACTTCCTTCTTGCCCGTACCACTTCTATCTCGCCCGTACCACTTCTATCTCGCCCGTACTACTTCTATCTTGCCCGTACCACTTCTATCTCGCCCGTACCACTTCTATCTTGCCCGTACCACTTCTATCTACTACATGCTACTTTTGTTTAATTATAAGCCACGTGGTGATAATCCCTCCTTGTATGTTGACGTTTTCGTGGACAACACTAACGGTTGCATACTATTTAGTTCACGCTTTAGCACATGAACCTGTGTATGAATTTCTTTCTTGTTTGGAAAATGAATCGGGACCAGTTAATAAAGATATATTTTAGGCGGGGACTTAGTCACAAAGAAATCCTGTCTGTTTTGGCAACGAAGTATGATATGACATTGAGCCTACGTCACCTAAAGAGGGTCCTGAAGAAGCATGGTCTCTGTCGTAGGAAACATATAACCAGCAATGATCAGGTTATCATGTTTCTCCAAGATCAGTTGCGTAAGTCAGGACAACTGCATGGATATCGTTGGATGCATTTCAAATGCTTACAGAATGGCCTAGTCGTGTCACATGAATACATTTATCAATTCATGAAGAATGTGACACCTGTGTACTGTAATTAATTGTGAGGCTCCTTGTTGAGTGGGCAAGCTGGGTGGTGGAGTTGTCAAGCGAGGTGGTGGGGTAGGCGAGCGAGGTGGCGGGGTAGGTGAGCGAGGTGGCGGAGTTGGCGAGCGAGGTGGCGGAGTTGGCGAGCGAGGTGGCGGAGTTGTTGATCGAGTAAGAGTTGGTGAGTGAAGTGGCTGATTAGGCGAGGGAGGTGGCGGATTAGGTGACTGAAGGCCCGGTTGAGGAGGTGAGCGAGGTGTTGCAGTCAGCAAAGGAGGGGGTGAAGTTCCTGACTTTGCAAGAGATCTCGATTTCCTTGGTGACCATGGCTGACTGGGTAATCCAATGGCTGACACACAAGTTTCATCACAGGCCGTGACAGCTGAATTAAATTCTGTGACATGAAACACTGCATTAGGATCAATTGCTGGCAAGTACTCATCATCATCAAAGTCTTCTACTATGCTCACTGTAAGTGAAGGAACAGTTGTTACCTCATGATCTTCATTCGTTTCATCTTGGTTAGAGCTGTTATGTTTTGTTGTTTTTGACTTTTTCGCAGGTCTATCCTCTTCATTTGCATGTACCTCTCCCAAAACATCAAGTTCTGACGTTGTTTCAAGATAAAACCTTAAAATTGCAGAGGGCTTTTCTTGTTTGTACATGTCTCCAACTGTCATCTCAGATTGTCCTGTTATTTGGCTGTTGCTAAAATCCCTCAAGCTACACTTACAGTCATTCAGTTTCAGACCTTTCTTAGAGATTCCATCTTTAAAAAACAGAGTTATTACTTGTTGAAGTAACATTTCCAAATTTGTAGACTTTTCAACATCAAGTTTTCTTGATCCCCACCTCTTGAATATTTGACCACCCGTCCATTGTGGCTCCATCCTATTTGCACACGTCTCCGTTCCCTTGAAGAATCTTTCCCTTGAATCTCTTTTGCATTTCCTTGCTCACATGGTTACGACGTAGACGCTGTTGGGTTGTTATCATCTGTACTGTTTGCCATTCTAGTGTCTTTTTTGAGAGGATCAAGAAGACTCTGTCGCCTTGTTCTCATAGCTGAGCAAAGTGTGGATGTCTTGCCTGCTGGTTGAGTTTCTTTTTCACAAAAACGCTTGAGGGCAATTCTGTCTCCCAGTTTTAGTACATGTGCTAGCTGTGACAGCTCACCATCCATACAGCAGACTATTTTACAGTCAACCTGCACAAATATACAAGAAATTAACAGATACACTTCAATAAGGTCTGTTTACCTAAAACTTATAAAGTGCATGCCCTTTAGTTTTTTTATTCCTTTTTTAAAGTATGATCTGTTGGTTTTGAAACAGGGGCAGGGTGGGAATGGGACAGTAGAGATGCATTGTACACTACTGCATTTGTTATGGGTCATGAAAATAATTTTTAAAAGGATTTGAGGGGGGGAGAGGGGGACTGTGTGTGGGTTGGGTGAACTTGAGCAACATCAATAAGTGTGTGACACTCAAAACTGAGTGCTCTTTATGCTTTTCAGCATTGCCATTGATGATGTGTTAAATTTGCATTGGTTGCTTGTTTCTAATAATTTCTCCAAAGTTTTCACTAAAATATAAATACATGTATGAGGCTTGGTTGACAATTCTATATTTTGTTTTGGGGGGCCTGAAAAGTCACAATTTGGCATGTTAAAAATATTCAAATTTTTAAGAATTATGATATAATTTGACCCTCTAATTACAGACTGAAAACCAAAAATCTGTTAATAATGCCAGATCTATGAGGGCGCTCTTCGGGTGAAGGCAACATGCATTTTTAGCTGTGTGCTGGTTGGATTTAATCCGTTTTTCCATCAGTTCCTACAAGCTGTCTAAGCTAACTTTTATCATATGAGTGATCTACATGTACTGTACACCAAGCTTCAGTAATGTATTCAAGCAAATTGTATGTTGATGTTGACCTGCCTGTTTATATCTTCCAAAGAGCGCCCCTCACCCCCCTCAAGACACTTTATTTGCATCCTAATCATCAAATTTTGATGACAGAACTTTGGCTGCCACATACACCCCACACAAAATCTCCAATTTAGCCTTTTTGAAATGATCTTCAAGAATTTCTGCAGGAATTGGTTTCTCGTATTCTCACCAAAATTCTAGCCCTGGTTGGGGCTACTTGTGAAAATTAAAACAAAAATGACATGAAGAACTCCTCACCTTCTGGTCTTTTATATATTCAATGGCTGGATCTTCAACTCCTCGCTCTCCAAGAAATTCTTTCACGGCCTCAGTAGATCTGCAAGTAGAAGTATTAAGTGTACCTTAGTCACACGGTCTTCAGCAGGCCTTGATCTTAACCGAGGCCACTGAGGCCATGGGCCTCATGCCCTGTCAAGTTGGCCAGCATGCCCTTAAGAGAAATTGCGCTGTGTCACTTGGCCAGCAAGCCCTTGTACAATTTCTCTGATTTGGCCAGCAAAGGCCTGCCCCTGGTTTTCTTAAGATCGAGGCCTGCTTCAGGCTTCAGTACAACAGGGAAATACCTTCATATTTCTATATTCTTTTAAGCCTAAAGACAAAGTGTGCAACCATTGGTAAACGCCAGGTATTCCAACACCCGTTTCAACACCCCTATGTTCATGTTCTGACACCTCTATGTTCCGACACCCCTAAGTATTGTTTAGATTGTTTAGTGATTTTTTAATATTTATCATTTTTTAGCCTTGGATTATCCGCCATGTTGACATTTTCTGCGCAACGCCCTCATCGGCCATTACATGACACAGAGATGGTGGTAACACTTTTCGACTTTTGAGTAATTGTCTAACGTAAAGTAACCGACTTTCACCATTTTTAGACTATATTAAATCAAATTGTAAACTATTTCTAAGCCCACTAAAACTCATGTTATTCAACATTTATTTGCAATGATTTATCAGTAACTGTGTAAACAGTGATGGCAAGGTAAAAGGGTGTTTTCATTTCAACCTTACCTCAAACGTACATCATGCCACTGCCTTGATCGCGAAAATCCATGTACATGTAATGTGAACATGTGATGTGTGTGGATGTGTGTGCACGCGCACCGACCGCGTGTGTGTAACCGTGCTATGCCGCAACCAACCAACAAGCCTTGGCGGGCGAGATAGAAGTGGTACGGGCAAGATAGAAGTGGTACGAGCAAGATAGAAGTGGTAAGGGCAAGATAGAAGTGGTACGGGCAAGATAGAAGTGGTACGGGCAAGATAGAAGTGGTACGGGCAAGAAGGAAGTGTTACGGGCAAGAAGGAAGTGGTTCGGGCGAGATAGAAGTGGTACGGGCAAGATAGAAATGGTACGGGCAAGATAGAAGTGGTACGGGCAAGATAGAAGTGGTACGGGCAAGATAAAAGTGGTACGGGCAAGATAGAAGTGGTACGGGCAAGATAGAAGTGGTACGGGCAAGATAGAAGTGGTACGGGCGAGATAGAAGTGGTACGGGCGAGATAGAAGTGGTACGGGCGAGATAGAAGTGGTACGGGCAAGATAGAAGTGGTACGGGCAAGAAGGAAGTGGTACGGGCAAGATAGAAGTGGTACGGGCAAGATAGAAGTGGTACGGGCAAGATAGAAGTGGTACGGGCAAGATAGAAATATAAATCTAATGAGACATATTAATGTGAAAGGAACGGGGATAAATATTACAATACTTTGTTTCATCGAAATTGTTTTAGTATTACTTCCCTCAAGCGTCTTTTCTTCAGCACTTAGGCCTAATAAGAATTATTCAAGGTTTCGCAGCTTGTACCGTAGTTCGCCCTAAAAATCAAATTGTTCATTCTCGCTGAAAGAAAAATCGCATCATTGTTGTTAGAAGCTACAACAAATCAACTGTGTATTAAAAATAAAATGAGATGCGAACTCAATACTTGTCGGTGTCTTTGTATTGGGTTGGTACATAAATAATGGCTTCTAGACTGATTACGGCTGAACACACGATGTCCATTAAATGCACATCAATATTTCAAACTCGCAGAAAAATACGTCAACATGCTCAGGCTTATGCACAAAATGGTTGACTTCAGTCGCCAAAACACCTGGGCGACATTATAGTGAATGCTAAACTCCCCCCAGGTACAGGCCAAGCTGCCTCATCATTATACATACGAGGTTACCCTAACTGCACCCGCTCTAAATGTAAAATATGTCTATATATCAATCCCACAGTGCAAGTCACAGCACCGGCTTTGCTTACAAAACTAGACCAACTCTCAATGTGACAAGCCCAATGTAGTCTATGTCTTATCTTGTAAGAGATGTGGACTACAGTGTGTTGGAGAGACAAAGACCAAACTCTGTCTTCGCTTAACAGTTATCCCCGTTCCTTTCACACTGGAACTTGTCTCATTAGATTTATATTTCGATTTGTTTACATATTACTCTATTATTTTCTTTAGCCACTTTCAATGAGGCAAAATATTTTCTTGTTAAAACCATTTCACTAACTTGTGCACATGAAGCACTGAAAACCAAAACTGATGCACATGTTCCCCAGCTGTAACACAGGCTATGATAACTATGATCCATGAAGGCTATTGAGGGTTATTGAAGTGGATGGATACTGGGTACTGTTTCTTGGAAGAGACATGGTTCGTAAAGCGAAGACAGAGTTTGGTTTTGTCTCTCCCACATACTGTAGTCCACATCTCTTCCAAGTTATGACATATGATGTGTCACATTGAGAGTTGGTCTTAATGTTGTAAGCAAAGCCGGTGCTGTGACTTGCATTGTGGGATTGATATATAGACATATTTAACCTTTAGATTGGGTGCAGTTAGGGTAACCTCGTACGTCTTGTGAGGACGGAGCTTAGCCTGTACCTGGGGGAGTTTAGCCCTCACTAAAATGTCGCCCAGGTGTTTTGGCGACTGAAGTCGACCATTTTGTACATATGTTGTATAGACTGAAGCCTGAGCATGTTGACGTATTTTTCTGCGAGTTTGAAATATTGATGTGCATTTAATGGACATCGTGTGTTCAGCCGTAATCAGTCTAGAAGCCATTATTTATGTACCAACCAAATACAAAGACACTGACAAGTATTGAGTTCGCATCTCATTTTAATTTTAATACACAGTTGATTTGTTGCAGCTTCTAACAACAATGGTGCGATTTGATTTTTAGGGCGAACTACGGTACAAACTGCGAAACCCTGAATAATTCTTGTTCAGTGCTGACGAAAAAACGCTTGAGGGAAGTAATACTGAAATAATTTCGATGAAACAAAGTATTGTAATATATATCCCTGTTCCTTTCACACTAGAACATGTCTCATTACATTTATATTTCGATTTGTTTACATATTACTCTATTATTTACTTTAGCCACTTTTAATGAGGCAAAATATTTTCTTGTTAAAACCATTTCACTAACTTGCGCACATGATGCACTGAAAACCAAAACGACGCACCTGTTCCCCGGCTGTAAAATAGGCTCTGATAACGTATGATCCATGTATACTAATTTTATCGAAGTAGAGTTTGCAAGTGCTGAGACTGTGATTAAAAACCCACAAACTCTTCCTTTAGAGCTAAAGTTTGATTCATTTAACTGCTTGGCCATGACATGCCAGTTTTCACTACTTTCTCTTTGTAGGGCTGCCAGTAAATTAAAAACTCTTCCAGAGAAATTAGAAGAAAGCAAAACAATACATATAATACAGAGTACAGCAATTAAAAACAGCGACAGACAATGTTGATGTTTAACTTAAAGCTTATACTGTTCGGTCGTTTGTATGTAATAGTCCATTGCTTTGGAAACGGTGACGACAATGGGTGGAGCTTACTGCATTAAAACATTTTCGCGAGCAAATGTTTAGTTCATTTGATCAGTTAATCTCAGTCAAGGAATGACTTTCAGTGTCAGTAGAAGGAACAAACACAGAAATAGATGACACATTTCAGGAATTGGACCTACACGATAGGTTGATAATGGCAGTTATTATCGCAACCTTGTTTCTTATTTTGATGGCAAAAACCTGCCAGAGTAAAACCCAACAACAGTTCATCGAAACTTTCTACTTGGCTAAAAACCGAGCCTTACTGAATCATGTGATTCAGTTGAAAACTGTCTCTTCTCCTGTGATATGTGGGCGAGACTGCTCAATGGAACCACTGTGTGCATCATTCAACTATCACATCATAAGACGTGTTTGTATGTTGAATAATGGCAGTAGAGTTCACAGCCCTGATGACTTTGTTGAGCTGCATGGAAGTGTCTACTATGATGACAATGTGACCAACCCCTCGTCTTTAGCACCGAGCAATGGAAGTTACGGTAGTTGTCTGACGTTGAATCAAGCTGGTTACCATGAGAATGGCATCTACACCATCTTTCCTACAAGTCTGACTGATGGGTTACAGGTTTACTGTGATATGGGGACAGATGGAGGAGGCTGGATCGTGTTCCAGAGGAGACAAGATGGCTCTGTTGACTTTTACCGTAACTGGACTGAATACCAATCTGGCTTTGGTGATCTACAGAATGAGTTCTGGTTGGGGAATGATATCCTGCGTGACCTTACTGGATCGGGACAATGGCAACTCAGAATAGATATGGAAGATTGGCAGTCCATCACATCTTGGACTTCTTATGGTGAGTTTGCTGTTACAGGTGACAAGTACACTCTCCATGTTGGTTTATATGATGCTCAGAGTACAGCAGGCGATTCAATGATGCATCATAGTGGGCGTCCATTCTCAACCAAGGATCAGGACAATGATGCATCAAATAAACAATGTGCGGAGACTTATTACGGTGCCTGGTGGTATAGTTATTGCCATATGGCTAATCTGAATGGTAAATACTACAACAAATCAGACGTGTCGTTTGGACAGGGACTACAGTGGAAGGACTGGAAAGGTTATCGTTACTCCCTAAAGAAATGCAGCATGAAAGTACGGCAAGTAATATAAACTCAAAATCTACCAAGAGTTTGAGCTTAAAATGATTGACTTGTTGAACTTTGGGGAATATTTCCACTCAATAATTCCACATAAGAATTCAACTCATAACAGTTTATATCAACTCAGAATCTCCATTTGAAGGCAAGGGTTTAAAATACAGAGTAGTTTAGTCAACTTAAAAAGGTAGGCTTTTGGTAGATAGGATTTTGAATCAAATGAAAATTGTATATTTTTTTCAAAAAAAACCCTGATACCACAAGGTTATAAATGATATGAATAAAGATGGCTATATATAAAGTCAATAAAGTCAATAAAGCATAATTAATATTAGGTATAATGTTACAGTTACGCTGCCGGAGGTAACAGTTGCCAGCTGCTACTTCATCGTTTGTCTGTCGGGGCTGCCACCGTGACTGCCACTCCCGGGTAAGCCTTGCAAGCCACAGCCGCAAGTGCCAAATACCCTAGCCTAACATGTCCCCCTGTTATAAGTCCATAGCCTTTCGAGACGGATGGAGGCCTACTACTAATGTTACAGTAATTTTTTTAACTCATTCAACACTAGAAATACGATATTTTGGGAAGAGAAAATTTAAAAATCAGGCAATGAATCTTTAGACAATGCTGTTTAAAGATCTGAAGACCACTTGATTTTTAACAAACTTGAATAAAATGTGCATGCTAAAAAAAAATGTTGTTTTTAATTCTTGAAACCTCGTATGGTGAATTTTGTAGAATTTGGTAAAAGCCAATTATATACTTTTCAGCAGATGACCATTCCTCCTCTCATGACGGGGCATCATTTTATTCAGATAAACGATATTGTTGTAAATGCTTATATCCTTGATATATTTTGCATTGTTATATTCGATTGTACAACGCACATAGATTTAGCTACATCATTTGAATTATTTAATTAATTAATTAAATGTTGCACAGGGCCCAGTTTCATTGAGATGTTTACCGGTGCTTTAATATAACGGAAAAGCACGTTACAGAAGAGGAAAAAATGAATTGCATAAATCACCAAGAAGGTTTGATAGCTATTGTGCGCGTTCACATTGGATTTGCGTTGCTTGATCACTCATCAGCTTCCAAGAACCGCTAGCCAGGTATAGTGCATTTTAGTTCAAGGCTTTTTCGAAATGGTACCAGATCTGTTCAGAGGTAATGGTACGTTTAGATTCTCTTTTCTGTATCAATGACCAGAACAAAGAGAGTTTAGCACAAACAGCTATATGAATTTAGGCTAGTTAAATTTGTTCCGAAGTGTTTTGAACGTTGTTTGTGATAGATTTAGGAATAGTATTTAGTTAATCAATATAAATGTGTTATTTATTAAAATGACAGTTTCAAAATAAATTGAAGACAAAATTGTGAGCACAAAAGTAAGATGTAGATTTGGTAACACGAAACACTATGTGTCTGCTATAATTGTTTGCGTTTCCAATCTATGGAATATGTCTGTTTGGCGAGGAAATGAATATGAAAACGATCTTCAGATCAAACACAGTTTAAAACTAAAGCGGATTAATTAAATAATTGTATAATTAGATCGTCTAGATTACAAAAAGAGTTAGACATTCTAGAACAAGAAAATTTTGAATTGTTATTTTCTCTGTTGCAGTTATCTTTATCTTAATCGTTGTGACTTGGTGCAAAAAATCACTTTTTAACTGTCTTAGAAAACGTCAACAACTAATTTGATGGAGTTTTTACAGTGAGTTTGAAACAATTGTTAACGTTTACTTTAATGTATATCGCTTGTGTGGCCCTTAAACAGACCAGGTTCAAGTAAATAGAAACTACATCAATAATGTTATATTTGTTTATTGTATCTTCTTTTGGTAACGGAACAGCTGTTTCATTGGAAGCTCTGAGATTAAATAAACAGAAAAGACACATGTAAAACAAAAGTCATCATGTAAATGTTTTCCAGCAATTTGAGCCCTGCGTGTAACAAGATAGGCACAGTGGACACCTTAGAAGTCCAGTGAAGTCTTACAATGATCGCCAATAGAATGTTTTCAGAAAAACAGCAGGAAATTTCAGGATACGTATTACATTGATAGCTGAAACACGATCAAGCCAAACACAATACTCGAGAACATGTAATACCAGAAAGAACCATGTAGTTGTATTGGTTAAAAGAACCTCATAATCGGAGAGCCATGATCTGGTGAAATTGAAGTTATTTAGGCTACAAGTTTGCGGACTGTCATCAAACTTGACACTAATTTGTAGCCCAAAAAACTTCTCTGAATTGACACCAACCATGATACTGACAATTTGTTTCATAAGTTATGATCATAATACCTTTTCATGACGAAATGGAGGCTAAAAATAACTAAAATTTAAATATACTAATTAATACACAACCGACATGAGCACAGATAAGAAGCGTCATAGGTTCTGGCCAACAATTTTTACAGCAACAAAAAATAAGTTAATCCAGGAGCCCCCCCCCCCCCCATCCCATGACACCGCAACTTCACCACAAAAAGACGTAAATTAATTCAACACATTGACTAATAATGGTTTACTTACATAATAAGATCCTATCAACTAGCGCAAACAATGTATCTCGTTTGAAACATTGAAATGATACGGGCGACAGGTTTAAGTAGCTGCTTTCACTTTAAGGATTTGAGAGTGTTGTAGGTCAGAAGTGATAGGTCGGAATTAAAATCTTCGGATTGTGGTGATAGGGTTTAAGGAGTTCATCTTATTGACACAAGCGTTTGTATCAGTACAAGGAAGTGACTGTTGATAGCATTCAGTCTTCGTTGTAAGGGCTAACAGCGGTTGGCTGTAAATAGCGGATTGCATGATACTTTACGCTTGAGGTAAGTCAATTTGACTGAGATACATCTATAGCTCATACTTCACATGTAGATTCATTCTTTTGATTTCAAAATAACACCAAAGTAGCAATATTACTTCACTGGTGCAGCGTTAAAAACTATAACTCAGATTCTCCTTGGTGTAAGTTTGTGGCTCAAGTCATTAGTACACTTTTTTATTAAATATGTTGTAACAGAACAGAGAAATGTAGGAAACTTTATGTGCCGTTTAGTCAAACTTTGGCACAATTATTTCACTGACAACAAGGATATGAATGCAGTTTCATTAACGATATTTAATTGTTTATCATTATGAAGCTACAGCTGGTTGTTGTTGTTGTTTTGTTTGTTTGTTTGTTTGGTTTTTTTTTCTCAATGTAAGTGAACTTTGTCATCAAGAAAACACAAATATATGTGTGTTTAATTTCTGAAACATTCACGAAAAGTGGGTTAGGCCGTTGTTGTCATTGTTTTATTTGCTGTATCCAAGCTACGTGACTACGCCCTTTATCAATCAGTGAACTAATGCATAAACAATTAAATGGGTACAATTTAATTTTTCTCCTCTTTCCGTTGTTGGAATTGTAGGCTCATTTAATTTAAATCTATTTGGGCAATTGGCGCTCGCATAAATTTTGCACATGTTTTTTCAATCTGAGTGCTGGCTATTTTTAACACTGCACCATCTCATTTCCTACGTATTATATACCTTATGAACACTTTAAACTGGTCTTCTTTTTGTTGATTTTTTCCTGGTGTATGGACGGCCAAATCACAATTTTTTTTTGACTTTTCACCAACTCGCCACTTGATACTTTGTCGCATAGCTAATTACTTTTTAAATTGTACTGAGTAAGAATTGAAACTTTGCATGGTGGGAATACAATCTAGTAAGTTAGCAGCATGTGAACTAGCAGCATAAATAAAACAAAATCAAAGTTGGTATAGTTGAGGGGAAATTACAATGTCTGAACACTTTGGTTGACTGTGACAAAGTGAGGACTAATACCATGTTATTAAAAAATCACTAAATCGGACAAAACAGTGGGGAAAAGTCGGTCAAAGCAAAAAGAGAAAGAGATAAAATGTATTTTTGTAGAAATTGTTACCTGCATTTTTGTAGCTGTCAAGTTTCGGGCAAAACAACTCCTCTGCCTCCCCTCCCCTTTAACCAAATAACCCCCCATATGTTATCAGTGCGGTGAACTGCTTTAGGGAGGTTAAGGCCTGTCAAGGTTGCTTTGGTCGTAGTGTAAGGCAATGTTACATATCCACCAGAGCAAGCACCAGTAACAGGATGATAAGAGCGACGAGGAAATTTTAAATTGCACTCAATGTACCGGTTGATACACATGTTTCTTTTTCGTTTGATTTACAGGCGAACATATCACACAATGAACTTATTGAAGGATGTCTTCGTTATTGCTGTGATCATTCTCTCAATATGTGCAAGCGCAGGTATGATCAGTTTGCATCAGACTGCATCAATCATTCTTGGATAGGCCTTCAGTTTCAAAATTGCTGTGTTGTCAATTTTGTTCACAGGCAATAAATGGGCACGTTGCTTTCGGATTGGCGCTTTTGGGCTACAGAGAGCGTGTGTTATGAAATTAATGTGGTTGGAAAGATACTTTGAAATTAGAATATAATGATTCATATAAATACCCCCCTTTTTTTTGACAGAACATGGTCCGCCAATTCGTAGAGCCGCATTTTTGACTTAACAAACGAAATGGCGGACCATTTGTTTATTGTACAGTGTGGTTCCGCTGGTTGTATTTCCAGAGATAAACGTGTGTATTGTGAATCACTACTCATTAAGTACAACACACTGTGGGTGTTTTTTTGCATGAACAACTCTTTAAAAAGATAATGAGTAATTCCAAACAGCCATGGTTTCAAAGATTTAAGGGCAGTGTGTCTCTTTAATGCAGCCCATCGGTATTGACACCTCTCACGTACGTATGCACCCCACAGACCTTTACCTTTGACTCAGAAAGTCTGCTACATGGTTCAGACGCTTAATATTCGACATAGTACCAGTGTGTGTCTGTACATGAGTATGTGTGGTAAATTCTCCCTGCTTTCTTGATGTTGCTGTTGGCATTGATGTGCAACCGTGAGAAAATAACAATTTATCTCGTAACGAGATGACATGTCTCCCTAAGATTTCTTCATGTCTCACTAATGCGTATAAGCCTAGTCCTTTCAGCCTCTTTGCTGATGTATGCTTCAAAATGCCAATGTTTTTAATAAATCATGAATAATAATATAACAAATATTTCCAAAGACACATCGAATTAACGTCATTCACTTTTTATTTTGATAAAATCCTTTTTTGTTCAAAATTGCTTGCAACATCTGTCTTTCAACAACCAGCACAGTATACTTGCTATCTTCAATTAGATATTCTAACATACATCAGGTTTTGTAATGCCGTCAAATCAAATGATCCTCAATTAATCATTAAAGACCTGAGGAGACAAACAACTTTAGATGTTGATCTATGATTTGACTTGTTTAGAAGGAATCGGCTGCACAGAGCCCGTCGTAAAATACGCTGAAATCGAGTTCAGCGACTCACCAGGAGAAGACGGCCACTACCCACACGACACCATGATCTCGGTACGGTGTTCTATGGGCTCAACAATACAAGGTACCGTACGTAAAATCAATTAATTAATCCAGCATCAAGGTGCAAACGAAATAAGTCCATGATTTACACAAAACAATGACCCCTTTGGTAATTTGTTTGGTGATAACTCCACGAAACATACACCAGGATTATGCTGAGCCCCTGCAATAAGATACACACTTTAAATTTTACAGAGATGAAAACTTGGTAAACCGGCGAATCTGCCCTTTTTTAATGCAATTTCCTGGGGGGAATTTATCACTATTGTTGCGGTCAGTAGTCAGTCTTGTCCAACGGCATATTATTGATAACAATAAAAACCAATGGAAGTTCACTCGAAAAGGCGCTGAAATTTAGAAAAGGATAGGATTGATACTCAGGATTTTGATTTTGTTTTTGTAATGTGTTTTTTTTTAGTTGTTGTTGTTGTTGTTGTATTTTGTTTTATCACAATCCAAGGAAATCGATTTGTGATCTGTTTGGAGACAGACACATGGGATACCCTACCAACCTGCACACGTACATCAGGCAAGTAACAAAATATAAGCAGTAGTAGTATTTTTCAATTTACGTTTTTTCAAATAGAAATTTCGTTCAGACAGACATGTCCTTAAATACCCGAAGGGATACGTTGTCCAGAAAGACCATACCATATAATTAAATCATAATCACAATCAAAATCATAATTATAATCAAAACAACATTGAAATTACCAAAACACTATTCTTAAGAAAAGTCTGTTTTCAAACATAGGATTCGAAGTTATTTGTTTTACTCATTTTTCAAAAACTATAGCATTTCAAGGAAACATTTCTGGGAAGTCTTTTGCTATGAACATCTTTGCATGCAATTTATGAGCAAATTTGCAAATCTGTCTACAGGTGACAAGGGTCACATTATGAATCCCTACAATGAATGTATGTAACACTATCACGTGAAACATCACTTAAACTTTTTTTTTTCCTGTGGGAGGCGGGGGGGGGGGGGTGTCTGAATAAAACAACAATTTTAAATTCGTTTTAAAATAACAGCAATTCACAAAGAACTTATTTATTTACTTATATTATTTATTTACTTATATATTTACTTATTTAATTTTTTTATTATTATTTATTAATATTTTTGTCATGTATTCTGTTATGCTATTTTGATACCTAGTGCAGTCATATTGAACAAAGTTGTTTCTGTGGCGTTGTTTAGTGCTCAACGACGTTGTGGCATTTCATTTGTCGTAGATTCAGAGAAATTATTTGAGGAAAATAATTCATATACACTAAAAATTACATTTTCTCACTAGGCTTTATTCATGTCAATCAAATAACTATAGTCCTCTTTGTTGATTACTCCAAAAATCGAAAACGTTCCACAGTGCAACGAGTTATCGTCATGCGCTTTTTGTTTTGATTATATTATTTTATGTTTATCTGCCTTTCAACAAACAGCACTGATAGATTTAGACTGGTTCCCGGTCCCTACATCGTTCTCTTCTGACTGTATATAGGGGCCGGTAGCTATTACCGATATGGCGCTTTTGATAGGCCCTCGATTGCGCGGGCGCAGTAATAATTTTCTAGTTTTAGAGATGACGTTGGCTATGTTCGTGACGTGTGTATGTTGTTGTTTGACACTAGAACACGTGTGCACCGTAACCCTTCACCCGGACATATATTAAACCAACCTCCAACATAAAAATTCAAGCTAATTTTAGAAGAACATCTTAACTAGCGTAATTTCTACCTCTGTGGTCTGCACGATGGTATATTCTGTGTCTATAACACGTTTTGTGTAAGGCCGCATTGCATTATGGGATTACATAGACATTATGCTAATTCTAGTTAGTATATACCTGGCAGAAATCTGCCAGGTATATGCTAATTTGCATTACCCGCTACCGGTCCCTATATTCAGTCAGAAAGAAAACGATGTAAGGACGGGGAACCAGTCTATGATAGATTTGCAATCTTCAATTTCATATTCCAACATACCTCAGGCTATGTTATGCCGACAAATCAAATTATCCTCAGTTAACAAAGACCTGAAGAGAGACACAACCTTGTATGTTGATCTTCGATTTGACTTGTTTAGAAGGGATCGGCTGCCCAGAGCCCATCATAAAATACGCTGAAATCGAGTACAGCGACTCACCAGGAGAAGACGGGCTGTACCCACGGGATACCGTAATCTCGGTACAGTGTCCTAAGGGCTCAACAATACAAGGTATTGTGCGTCAAATCAATTAATTGCACAAATCCAGCATCACTTGACAAACGAAATAAGTCCACGATTAACACAAAACAATGACCCCTTTGGTAATTATTTTGATGATGAAAACTCCACGGAACATCCACCAAGAACATGCAGAGCCCCGTCAATAAAACACACACCTCAAATTTTACAGAGATGAAAGGATGAGGGAGAACCGGCAAAACTACCCTTTGTTGTAATCCAAACGTATTGGAATGTATAACTATTGTTGCGATCAGTCTGTGCGATCTAGAACAGCAACAGCCAGAAATTTTGACTTATACTGAACACAGGATATATTATTATTATAGTACAATAAAAAACTATTTAAGTTCAGTCAAGTCGCTGATTTAGAAAGGTAGTGATTAATTTTCGAGATTTTGATTTGTGTTGTTTTTTTTCTCTTAGATTAACATTGTCAAGATAACTTTATTTGTTTCATGTATTTATTAAATTTTTAGTACAACTTTTTTATCTCGTCAAATTGAAATTGTTTCCACAATCGAAGGAAATCGATTTGTGAGCTGTTTGGAGACAGACACGTGGGATACCCTACCAAACTGCACATGTACAAAAGGCAAGTAACAAACTTATTTTTATTTAATTGCAATCTATTAAACTGAAATTTAGTTCTCACAGATGTATCCTAAAATACCTGGGGAGAAGAGTTTTGTAAACGATAACGTGGTCCAAAGGGTTCATGCATTGTTCACAGACTAAACAGAATTGAACACATCATAACCAAATCAACATTGAAACAACTTAAGTATCAACCTTGAAGGTAAAGTATAAGATTGGAAAAGTGGACAGTGCAGTGTTCTTACTTTTGTGTCATTCAAATATGTACATTAGAAAAAATTAATCCGCCAGAAAACTTTGAAAAAACGTGCATTTTTTTCAGCATGTAAACACTATTCTTAATTTCGATTGTTTACAACCAAGTCAAAATTGGTTCTTCAAAGTATATTTTCTCGACTTCGACAGTATTTCACAGTCAATGAGCTTTTCAGACTGATACTAATAAAAAGCATTTGGACGAGTACATGTACCAGTCATGCATTCTACCTTTAAGCAATGCGTTTTCGATTAATGAAATGCAATACCTGATGACGTGACGGTGACTTAACATGTTGGCCAATAATATGTTGGCCTATTTGAGGCACTGTTGTGTGAGAAGTAGGGTATTAGGGCACGTGATGGGACAGTTTTGGAGACAGGCAAGGGTCAATATCCCAATGTGACTTCCAGACAGATTATGTTAAAGAAGGTAAACATCACGAATTAGTATTACATAAGATTGAGGAGATGTGTCATCTCATTGACATAGCTGCGGGTTATGTGGGAATAACTTACAAAGAGAAGAACACGATTCATAATTTAGCTCTACTGTAAATTGCTCGCAACAAATATTTAAAGTTGATAACATTTAATTACATAGGGATAATGTATTCTGATAGTACGTATGATATGAAGTTGTTTTTACAAAAGGAATTTACGAAATAAAAAATAAAAACTCTTACACTTTGGCAAACTGATCAGCTGATTAGAAAACTGTAAATTAACAGTGATTGCATTGCCCCCCCCTAAAAAAAAAAAAAAAAAAAAAAAAAAGGTATTACCATAAATTTGTTTCAGGGAAGAGGAGAGGGAGTGAGAACAAAAGAGAGGAGAAAATGACGTTAATTTTCACAGCGTCATGTAACTGTCGTGTAGCACGGCAGAGCTTGCCATGCTACACGGTAGCGTCCAACTTAATTAAAACGTGGCACTTGCCTCATAGAAGTCAACAAAATGATAAATTAAATTCAACAAAAGAGCGAAACTTAGAGCAACCTGTTCATTTGAGTTCAACAACGCCGTGTAGCACAGAACCCTGCCATTCCGTGCTACACGGCAGTTGCCCAGCACAGCCCAGCCCAGTCTAGTCTAGCTCAGCCCAGCCCAGCCCAGCCCAGCACAGCCCAGCCCGGCCCAGCACAGCACACAAAAGTGCGACGTTTAACAATGAATCAATTTACTGGATGTTTGTCTAAAGATGAACCTTAGTTCACAGTCAAACATTGCAGTTTTGTTGTATCGACTTAACGTTAACTTCATCATTAGATTTACTGTATTGTTTTTTCTCCTACATCAGGGAACGCAAGATGCCCTAATCCACCTAAACTCTGGAATGGCCGAATTGTGCGGATTGGCGGTCGGAAGGCAATAGTGATCTGCAACAGAGGATTCACACTGCACGGATCCCAGAAGATCACATGTACGAGATAATATACAGCAGCTGGTGTTCCTAGATGGCAAAATACAGAGTGTCGAGGTATAACAGGAAAAATAAATAAAAAAAAGAACAAAATCAAAAGTTCCGGTGGATACTGCAGAAATACATTTACTGGTCAACTTACACATTTTATATTTAGATCGGGAAATGAGTTGAGTTCAAGTAACAGTTAATAAAAAGAATGGTGTGAATCAGCTTAGGCCCGCTCCTCGACATCAAACAAGGAAATTCAATTAAAAAAAAAACAACAAGGAAAACTTTAAGTATTTTATGGGTCCCTTTCTGTTTTCGCAATGCATCCATGTGGAACGCCAGGGGATTGTGGGTCAGGGCTGGGGGCTTAGGCTCTTTCTTCCCCAAAAGACCAGTAAGTTTTATTTATCAACCTATTTTTTTTAATTTTTTTTTTACTTATTATTTGTTTCCGTTCTAGAAAGAAGGAAATTGTGTATTTTTATCGGAAAGACTACTTGTTTTTAATATGGCACAGTTTGCAATCTCCCTGCGGAAATATTTCGTCCGAAGTGCCCCCGTTGATTAAAAATCAATATAGTACGTTTCAAAGAATTGATCTCCAAAGATCACCTACAGACAATTGTTTGAAATTTCCGTGGTGTCCGTTTGAATGCTGCCATCAGTAAGAGTGATGCAGTCGATACCCCTGTCACGTCGCCAATTCTTTTCGTAAAATAACTGGCATTTTTTATGTTTTCTTAATAACTAGGCACTGTGTTCAACTGAAACTTTCACAGGTGATCATTTCGTCAATAGAGAGGTTTCACGTGACGTCACCCGAAACCTTTTTGCTGCTTGCACAAACATACGCTGAAAATCATTCAGCAGATTTATCGGATAGTAACACATTGGGTGAGGAGTGGGTGTTGATCTGCTGAAACCGGGATTTTACCAAGAAAGGGGATCTGCGTGTTTTGACAAAGCGATCACGCCCTCGCTTCGCTTTAAAGTACAAACCAATCGCTAACAAAAATCAGTCCAAACAATAGGATAAATCCTCAATTTACGGGATCGATAACCATTTCAGCGCATTCAAACAATACCGAAGACAGTCCTCGGTATGCTTCGTGTACAAAACCAATGAGGACATCGCTAAAAAAAGTCCAAACATTGGGAGAATAACGGGATGTACATGTACACTGGTTCTCCTGAACACCTAGTTGTGGGGACTCCCTACTGTTGTTCTATTATTCCTTTTTCTATTGAATTAACTTGTGGGGACAGGGTTTGACAAAGAAAAAAAGTTGTGGGATCTTTGTTCCATTGTATAAATGTCCCCGCAACAGTGTGTGTGCCTACCCACGCATGTGTGTGGAAGGGGTGCGGTTCTGTGATATTATTACTTATTATGAGTGACCCTCCCCCATCATTAGTTTATTAGCCTCCTGTCGATATACATTGTTGGGAAGCGTTACTGATGCAATGGTGCACTTCATACCCCCCAAAGATAGTGATAAAATAGGGAGACTGCCATTATTAGCTGGATAGCTCAGTTCGTACAGTGTTGGTCATTTAGCTGGTGGTCCAGTGTTCAAATACTGCTCCAGTCAATTTGTATTTGTTCATCCCAAAATTATTTATATGTCAATACAGCCCGTAACCACTGCAACAACCCCGGTAATCTACCAGGTGCAGACTGGACATTGGTCTCGGCTGACAGAAGAAGTAACAACGAGAGTAGCCAGTTTAGTCCGAACACAAAGATAAGCATAGCATGCAGGCCTGGTCTTGGGATGGTTGGGAAACCCAAAGTCAAATGTGGAATGGATGGGAGATGGAACCCTGCTATTCCTACGTGTGAAAGTAAGTTTTCTCGTTGACTCATGGCATAAACGGTGGGTTGATTTTTTCTGCTCGTCGGTCCGTCTGTCCGTCGGTCCGTCGGTCCGTCGGTCCGTCCGTCCGTCCGTCCGTCTGTTGGTTTGTTTGTTTGTTTTGTTTGTTTGTTTGTTTTGTTTGTTTTGTTTGTTTTGTTTGGCCGTCCGTCCGTCCGTCCGTCCATTGGTTTGTTTGTTTGTTTGTTTGTTTGTTTTGTTTGTTTTGTTTTGTTTGTTTTGTTTGTTTGTTTGTTTGTTTGTAGTTTAGTTTATAAATTTGCAATATTGGAGTACCTCCAAAAAAGAGACATTTGGGACGTTAGGTGTCAGCAGACGTATCAGGTAAATCCAGTTTTTTTGAAATGTGGGTATGCTCAGAACTACGTGAACAATGTAAGTTGACCCTGGTAAGTTTGCTGCCATCTAACCTTCCAAAGTATCCCATATTGCAAAGTATCACATTACAATATAACGTGAAGTAATCGGCCGGCAACTCGCCTGACCTCGACTGTTGTCGGGAAAAAAAATAATAATAATACATATATACGTTTTGTTACATCACAAAAACTAAGTGCTGGGATGATGAAATCCAAAACAGTTTTGGATGGATTAAAATTAAATTCAAATATAAACAGATTAAGGGTATATTATATTTTTCCACACAGCAAACATCAGATGTCCAAAGCCGCCCAAACTCAGGAATGGCCAAATTACACGGATAAGAAGTCGCAAGGCAGTAGTGAGCTGCAACAAAGGATTTACACTGCAGGGACCGAGATTGATTTTATGCACAAATACACCAGCAGGTTTTCCTCATTGGCCAAATATAAAGTGTCGAGGTATATTAACATTTCGATTATATATCTTAAAGTTAGACATTTGATTGAAACTACTCTCTTAATGTAAAAGAGTGAAATACCACTCTTTTTGCCTGCCATATCACTCTTGCAAGGGGCCATGTGGCGGACAACTCTTTTTAGAGTAAAATACATGTACTTTCACTAGATTCACTAACGTGAAATTCACTCACATTTCACTCAAAAAAGAGTGGTTAAGAATGAGTTTCACTCTCAAAAGAGCCGAACTGAATTTTCACTCGTTTTACATTTAGAGAGTAAGAACTAGTGTTTGTATTGGCTTAAAACGTTGAAGTTACGTGGAAGTAAAAAAATAAAACAGGACAGCGAAGGGTTTGTAATAAAGAATCACACGAGCTTGGGTCAGGCTTACCAATCGGCTATCGCATGCGCTAAACAGAACGAAAGCAAAGCTAGATTTCCTTCTTCGTTTTTTTATTTTTTTTTATTTTTTACACATCCAACAGCGCAGTAACACAAGGTGATCAACTGTGACAAAAGCTGCAGAATAGTTGAGGAGCACTAAAATCGATTCCTGACCTTTGTTATTATTTTGGTGATAACAGGTGTAAGTTGATCAAGACAGCTCTTCAGTTACCAAGTAGGAATTGGATCAAGTGGACAAGATTTAGACTGTGATCCCATGATCAGTTTGTTCACTCCATCAAGGGAGAGTACACTCAGATGATCAAAGGTTGAGCAGCAAGGTGGTTTAGTGTCAGGAAATTGGGTAGACGAAGCGCTGAGGTTAAGTGTGTTAGATGTGGTGAGATCGTTTTTTTAGAGTTTGAATTTTAGTGTCAAAGTAATTGTGGAAGTGAATTACAAGTTGCTGTGGAATCGTAACGGGAAGGATTTTTGATGACGTCGACATCTTGTTAACTATGTGAAACAAATGCTTTGAGTCACATTTCTCAAGTCGTGTTCTCTGGAAGTCACACTAAGTGTCTACTGTCTTCCACTAGCTTGTTGTAAACGGCACACTGGTCCCTAAAAATTTGCTTGTGTACCTCTAACTTTGATAGCCTCCAGCGGCGTTCATGTCGACGTAGCTTACGTTTGGCAGCTCGGATTGTGTTGTTGAACCAGGGTGCATGTGGATGGGCTCTGATAGTCCGTTTGATCAGAGGTGCGTGTAAATCAAGGAGGCTTACATTTCTTCGACATCCCATCCCCAAATCTAATTCATTTCAGGGACTAGTTGATCTTTTTCATTGACTGGGTTGATGTTTTTTGTTTGCAGGGAGTTTTGATTTTGATGACAATGACAAGGTTGCTGAAAGTCTTGGCAACGCCAGACCTGATTCTTCAACTAGTGTTGCTTCAAGTTCAAGAGGAATATTACACTCAACCTATTTTGAGGGACACGAAATATACTTTCTTTTTGATGCGTCTGGTTCCATTCAAAAGGCTGATTTTGAGGCGGCTCTTTTTTTTGCAATGCAACTTGTTAGAACGGTAATTTGATATTTTCCTTGAAAAATAATAAAAAATGGGGAGGGAAGAAAGAAAAAACGTTTCATGTTCTTAGCAATGCCCCATGTTGGGAGAGTACATTTACTAATCTTTGAGACTGTAGTTAATTACTATTCACACGTTATTGTAGCTGGTCTCAAACCGAAACTTTTTGTAGAAGAGTTAGTGTCGGGTGTTGTAAAACGTTCAACAACAATATTAATAATAATACCATAATATATTATGTCGTGAATAATAATAATAATACACTACGCTTATACAGCGCACTACACACAGAGTCCAAATGCGCTTTAAAAAAAGAAGCATTATAATATTTATATTAAGTATGAGACATTCCTTAACATAGAACCATATAACGGTTTACAATGAGCTGTGGTGCAATCTGCAGCCGATCAAACAAGGAACACCGGGGTGAACCCCTTCTCTTTTCGATAAGTGCACTGGGTTCTTTTACGTGCATTACACAACACACGGGACCTAAAGGACGGCTTTACGTCCCATCCGAAGGACGCAGCAATAATGGTTAAGTGTCTTGTTTACGGCCACAAGTTTCCAGGGACTTGAACCCACACTCTGCTAATCAGAAACACCACAGCTTGAGTCCGGCGTTCGTATCCGCTCGGCCATGACACACATGCATTTATTCCACATTTAAAACTTAAAATTGCTTGTTATGCTTGGGATCAAACATGATGGTTTGTTGGTGTCCAACTGTTTTTATTTGTATGGTTTCTATTTCCGACCGAGTCCCCCAAATTTTATTTATTTATTTATTTTATTTATTTATTCCAAACAGTAATATATATATTTTTTTACAATAAAAATACAAACATAATTAGCCCATACCCTAGCTCACTTTGTATAAAAGCGCTAAAATAAACATCCGATTTAAGCGTGGTGTTAAATAACTTGATGGAACTAGTGTTTAAAATGATTTACCCGAACGACGTAGTGGACAACACGGGTCTTACTCAGGAAAGCTACTCGACAGCTGCCATTGTTCATTATACTCAGTCACAATTTTATCCGTGAAAATGTTGTGAAGTTTTGCGAAAAAGGTGGGGTTCTTTTTGTTTAACAGTAGGCAGTATCTTTGTGTTGCTGGTTTCAAAAGAGTTTTAAGAGTACCTTCTCTGAGTCAGCCCCGAGTTTCCCCATGTCACCACTATCCCTCAAAATACCTGCCATTAAAAAAAAGGTCGTACCACTTGCGTTGAAAAACCTCAAGCATCATGTTTGTCTTCAGGGTCAAAATGTTTGATAACAATTAACATAAGGTACCCACTGTGTTGTTTTGCATTTATAAAAAGTGTTTCAAACCAGAAACGACAAAAAGCTCAACAAAAATTATGAGGCAAAATAACAGTATGCATTCCGTCACCGACACCACGAAGTAGCACGCACGTACATACCAGTAAAAAGTAGCAATCGGAGAAAACGGCGTCTAAAGCTGAACGCTTTTTAAAACGCCACTATCCTTTAGAATTTCAGAGTGTTTTCTACTGGTTTTCTCATTGTGGACTCTGGATGCTTTGAACTTGATAAATATACTGCTTTTGTCCACTTTGCATTCTAAATTAACAAGCAATAAAGTAAAAAAGGTGCGTGCTACTTCGTGAAACCGGAAAAGAAGCAAAATAGACTATTTCCGATTTCACAAAGTAGCACTCTCCAATGTATTAGTAATGCAAACTTGTGCGCGCGCGCGCACACACGTGGGACGCGCACAAGGACAGTGCTACTTCGTGAAATCGTTTTGTTCCCATTTTGAGTAAGGTGCGCGCCGTGCATTTCAATGGTAAATGTTACTTGCGTGCTACTTCGTGAAAACAAAGATTGTCAATTTCGGGCAAATTTTGCCATACATAATTATTATAATTAAAAAAGTAAAGCAAGTGAAGTTTTGAAACTTCATGAAATTGTAGGGCATGACGAATGTTGTATAAAAACATACAAAACTGAAAACTGAAAAAAATATGGTTTTGTACACACGGTGCTACTTCGTGGTGTCGGTGACGGTAGACCATTCTAGAGCAGGAACGAAAGAGTTCGTTCGCTTCTTTTTCATTCTGCTTTTTTTTTTTTTTTTTCCGACTAACTGACTCTACTTCAGGATAAACCTACATACAAAACGAACCCATATAATTAAAGTTTGAAGTGAGTAAAATGAGTATCGACCAAAAGCCACAATTCATGAAACTTCAGGGAGCTATAATATCCATTATGTTTATGTTACATTGTCAAGCAGTTACATGGTGACTATTTAAAAACAATCTACAGACATATGCATTCAGTTGCGTGTTGACTTTAAATCCAAACGTACGAAGATTCAGTTGGAAAATAATGAGTATGGCAAGACAGAAATATAATTTTATGCAATAACTTTTACATACTGATGAGGCTGAACAGTTTTTGCTAATTTCCACATTTTTTTGTATAGAGTGGTGTAGGCACGACACGATACGCAACCTGCGTATATGCAACATCGCAATACTGTTCTTTGAACATTCTTGATCAACAATATTCAGTAGAAGACGTTCTGTTTCAACTTGATGCTCTTGCTGATTTACGAGGCAGTGATGTAATAGGTAAATGTTGATTTTGTTATGCAACTCTTGTATCAAACTGACGATCACCCAATTATCCCATACCGTCTATATCACTATATGCATATATATTATTTGGGGTGAGCAAGAAAATTTGGCTAATGCTTATAATTAATTGGGAAAATAGTAAATATATATATTATACACATATGGACTGGCAATGAGGGAAATAGTGCATGTCTATGCAACCCGAGGGTCTGTGAGTGACCAGGAGAGGGTCCCATTTCCCGAGGCCGAAGGAAATAGGACCCTCTCCTGGTCACTCACAGGCCCGAGGGGTGCATAGATGTGCACTATTGCCCGAATAATGCCAGTCAATATGTGTTTTATAACACACCTCAGTCCAAAATGTCGGTTAGAAGAGTAAATCGCGGTTGGCCAGATTCTTCTCGATCCGCAGACGCCGTCGTTCTATTGAGGGCGCTCTTTACCAGTCAATAGTTTTGGGGTTTTTGAAACTATTTCCCGCTTTGCGAACTATTTCCCCCAAATGAAGTGCATGCGGTGCGTGTGGTGCTGATTTCACGCACTATGCTATATTAGTTCACCCCACGCGACCGTGTTTCAGCCAATCAGGATAAAGAACCAGGGAGAGTTGTGTTATATATATATAACTAGTAGGGTCGATGGCCTTAGCTTTCGATCCAAACCGGACCTTCGTCAGAGGCAAAAACAAGCACAAACATAAAAACGGATCCATTTATAGAAAAAAACTGGGGATTAAATTAGAGGGAAGG
>OU452220.1:7304980-7679980 GCA_911728455.2 Marthasterias glacialis
TCCTAGGGACTGTTAGTGACCAGACAACCGTCTTCTGGTCACCCACAGGACCGAAAAGAGATAGCCATGCACTGGTGACTGAATTGTGCCAATCCGTTTTGTTTGCCAACCTCCAATACCGAGGGGAGCTAATATCGACTGTCCACCATCATACCATAATATTAAAGTTACATTGGTGATTTTAGACCAGTGAAACACTATCACGTGATTACGTTTTGACCAATCTGAATGCATAAACTCTCAAAGTTTTTATAAGTTACAGATTTTTCTCGGTGTGGTTTCAATGGTGATCCTGTTATTATACCAAAGTCATCAAAGGGAAGAATATCAGGTGGAGAAGATGCGCAGTTGTATGAATGGCCCTGGCAAGTCGCCCTCTACTGTGAAACAGGATTCCAGGTACATTTTTTTCTATAACTTTCAACACATTTCCCCAAAGTAAAAACATTACACTTCAAACAATCCGCTAATACGGAAAAAGATGTCTGAAGACAAAAAAAAATAGTGAACCGCAACCGCCGCCGTTTTGAAGTAATGCAGTTTGGAAGTTTTAATATTTTGAATTTGGATAAATGAGCACCCGGTAAGGTCGTCATGACGTCATAGTAACGGTTTCGGTATTCAATGTGAATGCGAGGTTTGCAAGTATACCTTTGTTACCGCAGACATACGTCAGTAAAACTAGAAATGTTTGAATAATACAAGTATGTTTGTCTTATCAGTGAGGCTTTCTTGAAGTGTTTTGTAACTGATTGTGTTGAAGATCTCGCGACTTCTAGGCAACGACCAAAGATCTGTTGTACCATTCCTTGTGGTCATGTTCGCTTTACACAGTGCCACTCATACAAAACGTTGCCTTATTATTGTATATGTTGTATTAAAGGGATATTCAATTGTGAACACCACAAATGAATAGTAGTTTCTCTTCCCCCCCCCTTTTTTGGGGGGGGGTCAACTCAATCAACTCAAGACCCTAAACATTAATTTAATATTGAGCACAACCCACCTGCGGCAGTCGCATAAAGACAGCTAACAAGTGTGCTTTATTATACATTACAGCAAGTGTTCTTCTGTGGAGGCACCCTTATTGCAAGCAACTGGGTTCTTACTGCGGCTAACTGCCTGATGACGCAATGCAACTGGAGTCATATAAGGGTTTATGTAGGTATGTAAAAACAATTATTGGCAGCTGCATCTCAGTATTACTAATTGCTTTGAATCTAAAAAAAAAACTATTGTAAAATTCAACACTTTTTAAAGAGTGCGGTGAGTGACACTGAAAGTTAAATTCAGCTTATTAAAAAGGAGTTATAACATTTGTGTATGTTACATTTAATTTTTGACAATATTAATGTATTTAAATGGAAGTTAGTCTTTGCTTCGGGGATACAATATATTATTTATGTGAACACACATCGTGTGTGGGTAAACAGACACAAAATAATATTAACTTTTTCATACTGTAAAATTCTAACTTTTATGGAGAATTCCTGACCGTACTCTTCGAAGTGTGAATTCAACACTTAGTTTTAATTGTGTAGAATTCCAAAAGATTTGATGAGGCAGCAAAGTATCAAGTGTTTGTATTGTTGGCATCACAAAAATAAATAAAAAAATTAATGTATACTCATTACTCAATCAAGTGCCGGCTTTGTCAGTGTGAATTGCTCAGTATCACCTACTCAACTACATTGTTTTTTCTGTTCAATTTTTGCTAATTGTCGTTTAGTTCTACTGGTTGTCTCAATCAAAACTGCTAAGTATTACTGTGTACTGCAGAGTTTGAATTGCTCAGTATCACTGTGTACTGCAGAGTTTCTCTGTTTGAATTGCTCAGTATCACTGTGAACTGCAGAGTTTCTTTAGTTTGAATTGCTCAGTATAACTGTGTACTGCAGGGTTTCTCTAAATTGCCCAGAAGTGTTCTGCAGAGTTTCTATGTTTGATTGCTCAGTATCACTATGTACTGCGGGGTTTCAGTACTTCTATTCCCAATACAAACAAATTATCTATTGAAATCATTTCGTTAGCTCAAAATTATGACTTTTTTCACACGTATTTAACTGCAGTTCACATTAGTTTACTTCAACTTGTCATTGTTTATGATGATTCATTTGCTTAGGTGTGACTGACAGGAGCACAATCACTCCTGTTACAAATGCGTTTGAGCTGGATGGTGAAGATGCGTTGATAGTTCATGAGTCGTTCAGTCCAACTTCATTAGTTAATAATATAGCACTTCTCAGATTGAGAGGTTTTTCTACACTCACACCAGAAGTAAGGACTATCTGTATGCCACAAGGAGATATGACAGGTAAACTTCCTCATCCACTTTCCCACTTGTTCTCAAACCTCACTTCATTCTATCAAGGAAACTGGAAAATAACTATTGGCAACGCTTAAAATATCGCTATAAGCTTCAGAACACCTTTACTTCTAAGAAACAGTCTTTGGTTTTGTTTTTGTCTGAAGTAAAAATTTTTTTTTTATATTTTTCTGAAAGAATGTCTTCATGATTTGACCCAAGATACCTACATAAAACACACGGTAGTTTGTTTTGATAAAAATATCATATAACCTATTTTCTAAAACTGTCCAACACAAAAGGAAAAAAGGGGAAATAATAACCTCTATACATGCATTTCCGTAGGCCTAGTGATATATTACAGAATCGATTGTTGCTTAATGGACTGTATCTCTTGTAAAAAGGGAATCATTGATTAGGATTTTGTTTTCACCCTCATTTTAGATGATGTCCTGTACTCACCGAATGGTGGACCTTCATATGTGACAGGTTGGGGTGTGACAACACCATACGATCTCAATGATAACTGCTATGACTTTCAAGCCGCAAACGATATCCAAGATCGCCTCAAGCAACTCGTAATTCCTTTGGTCAGCGATACTATCTGTATTGAAAGTTTACATACAAAAAATAGTGCTTATCGTTGTATTACTGAACTGGATTTCTATCCAAATGAAACATTTTGTGCTGGATATAGAGAAGGTGGCCGGGATGCATGCAAAGGGGACTCTGGGGGACCAGTCATGAGGGAACTCATGATGAGTGATGGCAGTAAACGATGGGTACAAATTGGTATTGTCAGTTGGGGTGAGGGATGCGCACAGGAAGGGAGATACGGGTTTTATACAAGGCTTTCCAGATACATTGGATGGATCCAACAACATGTTGGAAATTCCATATTGATATAAATAACGAAACCTGGACGTTACACATTTCCCCATCCCACCCGCCCACTAGTAACTGCTTTACAATGGTACATGTTGGTAGCAACAATGAGATCATTTATCTCGGTCATCAGCATATACATTTAATTTAGCCGTGTATAAGACTACAATCTTGGCAGACTATTATGGGGGAAAAAGCCTAATAACAGTGTCTCATAATTACGCCAATTTCCGAGTTTCTAGGCCACCAAATACTTTTTTTTAATTGCCAACTGGGCCTGATCACTGCATCCTGGGCGATGGAGAAAGTTCCAACCATCCATCCAGCCTCCCCAACTTTAGATTGGAAAAATACTGACTGGCTATTCGTTATAATTGTATACAGTTGAGGACCTGGTGACGCTCTAAATGTGTGATTACATGCCAGAGCTTTTTGAAATTTAAACTTTTTAAAATGATTAAACAGTTGGTACATACCAACAATGGCGCAGAAATATACTTCCCGTTTTGGGGTGTTTTTTTTCTTGTTTGTTTTGTTTTTTGTGTTTTCGCTGCTCTGTGTTAAGCCTAAACTGTATTTTATTGGCTCGGTGCAGTATTTTTATCTACCAAAACAGTTTCACCACACAACAATGCATGATGGGTCGACAAAAAGGATGTTTTACTCTGTGCATAACAAATGTGTTGGTCAAATATTACTGAAGGCTCAGCATTGATTCCTTAGAACTAAACCAACATCAGACAAAAAATAAGTCCAATGTCAGTCCACAGTACCAAGTATGTAAAACAATGAGCTTTTCGTTTGGATTATGTAAGGCTTCGTGGCGTGTCATGACCGAGCTGTCTAATTCAATTTCAGGTGGCTTATTCATCGGAACGTGGGTTCGAATCCTGGTTGTGAGACCTTATGTGCCACGAAGCAAGATGTAAGTGCACTGTATATTTTTCGAGGACACAGCTGTCGCGACCGGGATTCAAAAATATTCATCATTGCTTCTCATCGCTTCTAATAAGGCTAAATTGGTAGCTCCGATGGTACAGATTGTCGACATTATTTGTCGCCGTGTGCCAGGGAAAGGTCGCAAGGCTTATACGACCTATTTTCGGGCACACAAAGATACAAGTTGTTTTGCCCCAGCAGAAGGTCAAAAACACTCAAATGGCTCTTTTGAAAAAAGTGTGGCATGACTGGTGGATGTTTGATTTCTTTTCCTGCAATGACTTATAAATGACAGAACAACGACTAAACATTCGCACTAAGTTTTCTTGAAACACAATAGGACAGTAATTGCTGACGACCTTATGCCGGTGTGGAAGGAGATTCTGTCCGGCAGGAGATTCTGTCCGAGCACACGGCGAATTGTGTACTACATATAACTCCTTCTGATAGCGCCCTCTTTTGAATAAACTCCTCCAGCCCACGTTAATTTACCGTATGGTGGACACATTACCCAGAGGACGGAATACCCTACGACACCGGTTGTACTTTTGTTATGTACTTCTCCGGCACACGGCGATAGTGCATGGTATGTAAAGACAGTCTTTGTGAGCCCATCATTTTGATTGCCAGTATAAATTGGACTGGTTTTCTTATTGTCTGATGTACAGGGTTAAATAATTGCTCACCGCTCTAAAAGAGTATCTAGCTTTGTATATTATGCTTAATTTTATAGATTTGACATATCAAGTTTCGTTTGTTTGTTTGTTTGTTTGTTTGTTTTTTGTTTTTGTTTTTTGGGGGGAAGCCATAGTCTGTATACTTGCAACTTTTGGCAATGTTTAATTGAATACATTAAGTGTAGTTAATTATTGTACTTTTATATTTACATTGTGTATGTGTATATTTTATTTTCAATATTTTTGGGTAACCATAATGATAATGATACATCCACTAGTGATGCATTCAAGCTATGATAACAGTAAATAGAACAACACAAATGTGCTTAGCGTAACATAGCAGCTTCCGTAGACTTCAAAGGTGTTTTAGTAATAATTTCCAATGAATTGAAATAAAATAAAATTGACGTTTTAGTCCAATTCTAACATTCTCATTGGCACTGAATGGTTTACGTTTGATTGCACTTGCCACTGGTATTGTCAACACACTTGAGAGAATGATTACGAAAGACATTATGTAATAAGCAGCAGCAGCGCAGGACCTGTCAATCTGTCTTAGCGGGGGGGTAAGTTTAAATTTAAGGGTTTATCTTTAACGCTATTTTGCACTGAAAAGCATTGACTTGCAACACTAACGTATTTACCACCAATGCATTAAAGCCCCAGCTCAACATTGGTAGTGTATGTAAATGTTTTCCCATTATTTACACAAATCAAGAAACATAATAGAGATATAGTTTCACAAGAGACGAACATTAATTTTGGATCTCACTTCATTTGGCAATCAAAACAGATAGCACTTCAAGCAGAACTACAGTTCAAGGAAAGTTTTCTATAATCAATATCTTTAATACACCATGTAAGGTTTATGTAAATCTGTGAACATTTTTTTTTTCTTACGAATGTTGAGCTGAGGCTGTAATGTGGGTACAGTTGTTTCGTGTTAATTTCAATCTCAGCCTTCCGGGAAAATGAGTTGGGGTTGGGGAGTAACTGGGGGATTTCCCCCCTGTCCCCTTAGCGCCGCCACTTGAAATAAGGTTAGTTAACGTGTTATATATCATGTATGGAGACGTCGAAAAGGTTCCCAACGCACTCAAGGAAACTACAATACACCAAGGACGTGACCTTAAACTGTCCTAGTGTGCTTTTACTAATACTTAAATATTCGACTGCTAGATGTGTTCAAGCTCTTGCCACAAGTCAAAACGTTTGTGGCCGACGACTACACTCTACTAGCGTGTCACAGAAACCAATCACGTTAAAATATACAATATTTACCAAGATTTATGCAAGAACATCATCTAGGCACCTAGCCTATAACACAACATGCAAGAAGGAACCAATTAATATACAAGTTGTACAGTGAACGTTACCTTACGGTCTTGTACGCTCCGCCAAGTATAAACTGCAACTGATTGTTGATACCCTATCCACGACACCCTGACTAGCTTCAGCCAAAACAACCGCTGCCGTGCCCTACTGCAGCACCCAAGCATGCGGTCTCAAAACTACAATGCGCACGCGCACCCAGTTTGGGTCACTGCACTGCACGCGCTACGCTCCGCCTACTTGCATCGCTAAGTAGTCACTCAGCACAACACTACAATATAAACTATCACGCGTTAGTGACATGCATTTCCGCTACACTATCAAAGCCAATCACAGCAAAGCAGATCCAGCTTTTTAGCTCTGTTTCCGTTGATAAATACTCAAGCAAAATGAGGAGTAAACTTGTTCTATGGATTTTCTCCAAAGAGTCTATCTTTCCTTCATCAGTGTTTCCAGTGGCAACACAATGGTTACCACTACGAGCTGTAGTTCTTTGATTGGTTAATAAAGTAATAAAAGAACAAAATATTCCAAAAAACAGTTTCCGTAAAATGTGCCGCTCAAAATGATTAAGGCAATTTATTTTTGAAAAGCTTCAGTGATGCCAAAAGCCATATATTAGAGCGCACGGTATTGTCTTCTGCATGGTTTCTTTTCTGTGAACGGAAAAGTTAAAATGGGCCAGACTTAAGAACTGTATAGCCATTGAGGCACTATATCAATCAACATGGACTTTGTAAATACATGGTGGGTATGCCAATTACTCACGGAACACTGATCAGACTATATATATTTGGAGGATGAGTATTCCTTAAAACATTTACTAAAAAATGTTATCCTCTAGATTCGTGCTCGTTAAATGTTTGTTTCCCCTGTTGGACGTTCCAGGTCTATCTTTGTCGCTGCCATTTGAATCACAAACAGACCATGTCTTTATTTATTTTTTCTTTCTTCTTTTGAAGACAAAATGTGCGGCAAAAGGTTTTAACTGGTATTGGAACCGATAAATCAGAACCGGGTAACACCAACAACTGCAATCCTCATTCTCGCGAGCGAACGGCCGCCAGAGGCGGACGTTTCGCGAACAGTTACTAATCCGGAAAGTCACTTAAAAAAGTAAATTTCAAATAATTGTAAAATAATTGAGATAAGATACGTGCTAGCGATGATTGTTCATTGTTTTTAGCCAGTTGCATCTCTATCTTTTGGTTGGGCCCACGAATTCCGGAAGTCAAAAATGAATGAAGATGCCTTCATTAGTAAAAGTTAAAGAGTGACCCCCAGCTACTATTAATCATGTCACTCAGTAAATGTCCAGATAGCTTCCCATTTTTGGAGGGGAAAATATGAGTTTATTGAGGAACTTTACACGACCACAAGAGTAAACTTTATTTGTATCTTTTTACTAATTTACTCTTGAACCCTATCAGGACCAGGGGGCACAATGTGCCCCCTATCATTTTTTGTCCCGTAACTTTTCAACACTTAGTTCGATCACCGTGAAATTTATTTACTTTTCCCCAAATCCCCAAAATGGTATAAATTTATGGATTATAACTAAATTAGGTTCAAATTACATTGATCTTGAAAAAGTACAAGCTTGCCAGGTTTCAAAACATACGGGCGAAAAATACAGAAGTTGTGGGGAAAACACGATTTATGACCGAAAATGGGCAAAAAACAAAAAAGAAAAAAAGAAAAAGGCCCTCTTGTGACGATTTTTGGAAATTTTTTGACTTCATCATGTAGAACTCTGTGAAATGAACATTTGTGGCAAGTTTAATCAAAATTGGTCGAACACGTTGAAAAGTAAAACACAAAAAAGCCCGGTCCTGGTAGGGTTAAAACTGTTGTTCAGAAAAAAAACACAGATAATTAGTAAGCAGACCATGTATATAGCTACTTGATTTTGATGTAAATGTTTAATTACCATTTATAGTACCAAGTATGTTTCCTGACTATTTCCACAGTAATGATAAAAAGTAATTTTAGGAACAAGCCATTTCGGAATTTGTAACAACAAAAGGCATTTATATGTTGTACAAAAGTACCTTACATTATTACTGTAGAGACACAAGATGGAGGCCGGTCCTCTAATTATAAAGGACGAGAATTCACCAAATACTTACAAGAAAATGCACAATGACTTCTCAAATGTAAAATAGATAAATTCCCTGGAACAAGTTTAATTAAATGCTCCCAGTATAGTAACGTAGTAACACTATGTGCACAATAGCACACCACAGTCACAACTCACAGTAAATTCTATACAACTAAGTACAGGTACAATGTGAAGGTCAAAGTTCAAAACGTAGCTTGGTACACGCTACCTTGTACAAATTTTCAAGAAACGATAGTCTCCAAAAAACACAAGATTTCTCTGATGAAATGATCAGTAACAAGACAATCTACTCACAGGGAATTTCCTTGTAGCTAACCCTCCCACATAAATAACACAAGGAGCATGGCCCGAACCATCCTCCCTACAAAATAGAGAGAATTATCACAGACATCTAATGTGCTCTTAACCTGCTGAAAGCTAAAAGAAAAGAGAGTGAGTCTAAAGGTCGCGGACATAAAGTTTTAAAATTCTTTTAAACGACAATCTGATTTCCACATGCATGTCACTTCTCTTGAAATCATGTGTTAAAATGTCAATCCTCAAATTCTAACTCCTACAACGGAGGATCTGAGTTGATAGATGTAGATGTGTTTGACGTCGTATGTTTAAGCTGCTTTTCGTATTGGAGTAAGAATATCCTTTCCGAGTAAACCATTGTAGGACCTTTGACCTGAAACTTCGCCATAACCCCCCTTGGGTTAGTATGAAACGTTTAGATATTAATAGAGGCAGCCATAAAACAACGAGTCGCCTTCAAATTCAAAGCCAATCTCGTGAATCTGCATAATTGTCCTGATCCTCTGTTGAGATTGAACATCCGTTATGACAATCACCCATTGAGTTACCTTCTGTATTCAGAGCATCATATAAACCACCCAAGGTTTTACATCCAACATTTAAACGAATGACAACATTAAGGTTTTAACTTCACAAAAAAAAATGTCTGCATGCTTGCAAAAACACTTACCCAAATACAACAAATTTTAAAACGTATCAGTGATATTAGCTTTCATTCTAAACTGTTCGATTCAGTCAGCATTTTTAACATATACATTTATAACAAGTTTTTAAAGATCACTCAAAAAACTGAAATATTCTTCAGATCTTGAAACAGCAATGTCTAGATATGCCTGAGCTTTTCAAAGCAAAACTTTCTAATCACACAGATATTATCCTCTACTGTCACACAAGTTTGATATATGTTTTCTTTGATACACAGTTAATGAAACTCCATAAATAATGCATTTTTTCATTGTGTCTGTGTCGTCATGATAATAGCAGTAAATGGAATAACCCAGTTTCTGCGTACGTAGTAGCCAGCACGTAGGTCACATCACTTATTGCAAGTAAAAGACCCTGTAAAAGACCCTGTACATAAACGGGTCAAGCTGACGTAAAATCCGAGTTAAAAAGCAAATTTTTAACAAATTTTTAGGTCAGTCTGACCAAGAAATAGGTCAGGCCCCCTGGTACTCGGAATCCGGGTCAATTCTGACCCAGGAGTTTTTAGAGTGTAACAAGCAATTTTCAGTAATCAAATATTAAACAAAAAAATGTTTCCAAATAAATTGCATCTTAAAAATGTACAGTTTCGTTGTTTATTGGAAATGTTTTTGATCAGCAACAATTCTACATAGTCTATAAATATTTGACAATGCTTTGTGTTATCACTGGTATTCCACGGCAGGTTTTTCTTATACCAATAGGCAATCAGTACTCCAAAGTACTTCCAGTGGTGTTTAGAACTATTTGTAGATTTTTAATTCAATACTAAAGAGCTTATTGTTTCTGCTGGTGTCTTGAGTTTAGTTTATTTGACTCGCCGTATTTTCATGCTGCATTTCATAAGGGAGTAATAATTTCCTTTCCAGCTACCCCATTGTATTCCCTGTGCATCCAACACCTCTCTTTGTGGATAGTATTTACCATTCAGATGAGCCCAAAGACAGTCATTAAACCACCAGGCGCCTTCATATTCCTCTGCACAATTCTTACTTGGATTTGAATCGTTGTCATGATCCTTTGTCTTCTCTGAAACACAATCCAGCCTCCTCCATCTGTCTCCATATCACAGTAAACCTGTACACAATCATTCAGACTTGAAGGGAAAATGGTGTACACGTATATGCCATTGTTACGGTAGCCAGCTTGATACAACATCAGACAACTACTGTAACGTTTATAGTTCGGTGCTGAAAACGAGAGGTTGGTCACCTTGTCATCATAGTAGACACTTCCTTGCACCTTAACAAAGTCATTCGGGCTATGAGCTCTACTGCCATTATTCAACTCACAAACACGTCTTATGATGTGATAGTTGAATGATGCACACAGTGGTTCCATAGAGCAGTCTCGCCCACAGATCACAGGAGAAGATACAGTCTTCCAATGAAACACATGATTCAGTAAGGCATGGTTGGCAGCTTGATACAAGGTTGGAATAAATCGCTGCGGGTTCTCACTCTGACAGTATCGTACCATGAGTAACACAGACACGGTTAAGATATCTCTCATGATGAAGGCAGCAGTTGTAAACACTTGTGATGGGGAGCTATAGGGAAGCTGGAGAACTTGCAAGTCACAGTTGCTTATCTTAATGTTGAAAAAAGGTAACTATCAAAGTCAATCACAGTCAAACGTGTTGAAACTCAGAGCCAGCTATAACAGCTGTTTGCGTTGATCATATTCTTTGACTCAAGCAAAATGAGGAGTTATGTTGCTCTATGGATTTTCTCCAAAGAAACTATCGATGTTTTGAGTGGCAAAGTAATGGTTACTACTAGGAACTGTCGTTTTTGGTTGGTTGCTGGTTAATAAAGTAATAAAGAACAAAAAGATCAAATTAGCAGTTTTGGTTATAATGTGCGCTCCGAATGATTAAGGCAATTAATTTTTAGAAACGCTTCAGTGATGCAAAAAGCCATATATTAAACACACAGTGTTGTCTTCTGCATGGTTTCTTTTTCGTTATTAACAGAAACAGTAATGGTTACTACTAGGAACTGTCGTTTTTGGTTGGTTGCTGGTTAATAAAGTAATAAAGAACAAAATGATCAAATTAGCAGTTTTGGGTGTAATGTGCGCTCCGAATGATTCAGGCAATTTATTTTTTGAAAAGCTTCAGTGATGCAAAAAGCCATATATTACATTAAAGCATAAGGTGTTGTCTTGTGCATGATTTCTTTTCCGTTAACCGAACAGTTAAAATGGGCCAGACTTAAGAACTGTAGCCATTGAGGCACTATATTATTCAACTTGGACTCTGTAACTACTAGTGGATATGTCAAATACTTACGGAACACTGAGCAGACTAAATTTATTAGGACGACGTGTATTCCTTCAAACATTAACCAAAATGTATTGTTATCATATGGAGTCGTGCTTGTTATACTTAAAATGTTTGTTCCCCTGTTGGAAGTTCCAGGTAAATCTTTGTCAATTAGCTGCCATTTTGAATCCCAAACAGCCCTTTTCTGATCATGTGATGATGTTTCAAAAAAAAAACTTAAACATTCGAAATGCTAATCTTGGTATAACAGTCAAAATGTAGTTTTGGCCCAAAACAGAAAATTCATACGGTCGGCCATTTTAAATTCCAATGATAATTTTGCAAATCTGTCTTTTGGTTGGGCCCACCAATTCCGGAGATCAAAGTGAATGAAGATGCCTTTCTTAGAAAACGTTAAAGAGTGGAACAAGCTACTATTAATCATGTCTCTCAGTAAATGTCCAGATAGCTCCCCTGTATAAGAGGTGAAAATGTGAGTTTAATAAGGAACTTTCAAGACCATAAGACTAAACCAAAAATATGGAGAGAGATATGTTTTATTTTTGTTTTTAAATGTAGTTAAAACATTTGTTCAAAATTTAGGCTAAGGAGTGGCCTCAGATTGCACCACAGAGTATCTAGAAACACGTCCTGGGCACCTGAGCGGGCCACGGACCCCAACGCTGTATTGTACAGGGCTTCTCGCTAGCATCCTTCAAGCACCACTTTTCTCTTTTCAAAGTTGAAGAACACCGAGTGTCAGAATGCAAAGTATTCCTTAAATGAAAGTTGGAAATTATTCGTTTTCACAAATCGTACTCATAAAGAAAGAAGAGGCAATTGTGTATCCAGGTAGTGGTTACCATGGAGAAATGCATTTACCATGGAAGTTTGGTAAATCCTGTAACTGCTGTAAGATAGGCCTAACCAGTGATTTTGAGCTTCCTGTGGGATTGGCCATATAATCGTTAAGAGGAAGAGTTGTAAGAAAGCGCTAACGATTCTGTTTAAGGGCCAATAGTTGACAAGCTGCTGCCGATGGGTTCGCAGGTACTGATGTGAGATGAACATTCGGTGGACGCCATGAAGTTGCAAAACAACGTATGAACGAGATCCAAACACTGTGGTTTGGGTTAATCGGTGGGAGGATATAGGTCCATGTCGACCGGTAATTGGAGGGGGCAAGGGAAACTAGTTGGAGGTACTGGCAATTTACCCTCAGACAGATCTTAACCCTATCAGGACCGGGCTTTTTTTGGTTGTACGGGGACCGGGGGGGGGGGGGCACATAGTGCCCCCCCCCCTCCGTATTTTCCAAAGTGTTCGACCGATTTTGATGAAACTTACCACAAATGTTCATTTCACCGAGTTCTAAATGATGACGTCACAAAATTTCAAAAAACGTCACTCGAGGGCATTTTTGACTGTTTTTTGCCCATTTTTGGTCAAAAATCGTGTTTTTGCCATAACTTCTGTATTTTTTGTCTGAATGTTTCGAAACTTGTCATACTTGTACATTTTAACAAGATAAATGTAATTTGAACCTAATTTAGTCACTTGAAATATCTTTAGGGGGCATAATAATTCACTAATTTATCCCTTTTTTGGGAAAAAAATGTTTTTTGCGTTTTTTCACTTAAAAATCAAAATGGCCACCGCCAAGGGCCCAAAGAGAAATAATCAGGCTTGATTGACAAATCTGAACATTTTTGGGGTCTGAAAAGTAAGAAATTAGCAGGTTGAAAATGTTCCATTGTTAAAAAACTTGATATAATTTGAACCCCTAATTACAGGCTGAAAACACAAAATCCAAGATGGCCGCCAAAAAATGGCGGCCATTTAGAATTCCCAAAACCATTTCAGACTATCACGTGACTCACCACTATCACTTTTCTGGCAAAAAAATCTAAAATAAGTGGAAATTATGTCCAAAAAGTTTTAAAAATCACTAAAAAACAGTTAAATCGTGTGACACAAGGTCAAACAAATGGTTGCCATGGCAACAGCTAACCCCCGGTATCTTTTTTTTTTGCCAATATGATTCTAGATATATTTTAGGAAAAGTCAGAAAATTTCGCGGTGATCGGCCTAAGCGTTAAAAAATTACGGGGAAAAATTGGTAGGGGGGGCACATTGTGCCCCCCCCCCCCGGTCCTGATAGGGTTAAGTTATGTGGGAAGTTGCCGTACGGATTTCAAAGTAGATCTCTTGAAACACTTTGAGACAATCTAGCTTAGTATAATTTAGACACCTTTGTTATGCATATGCAAGTTCCACATCACTCAACTCAGAAAAAACCACATGTTTATGAACATACTGAGGCGGATTTCCATTCCTGAACTCACTATTAGCCGCCACTTCATTACAACTACTCTGAAAGGCTACTCAAACCACAAACTCAATCATAAGGCAAAAATTTACGCAACTAATACTATAGACAAACCGGCACAACTAACACTGGATCGCTTTCCGGAACTCAGTTACACGGTGGACCGGGCATAGAAATACGGAAGTAAGGTCGGAGATAGTAATGTGTATCCGGCAGACAGCAACAGCACACAATACTCACCCGGGGTCTTACTCTTTGCTGGTCTTTCCCCGTAGCACCAATACAAAGCTTCACGTCTTTTGCAAGAGCCTCCATTGTCACGTGTTAACCGCTTTTGCTTGCCAAATTCACCAACAAACGTTCGCCACCGCGAGCATCCCTGGCGAACAAGCCAGGATAGAGCACGCCGCTGTTACGACACCCAGGCACCGCCCAACCACAGCGTGATTGGTCGCCGCCCGCCTGTCATCCTTCCAGCACATGCTCCCGCCCGATAGCTTTCTCGCACCGGATAGGACATCTGCAGAGAAAAATCAAGAACCTACCAAATAAGGGCAGATTAGACTTGTGTCGGTCCACCCAATCTCGTCACAATATGCAAATGAATTTATAATTAATGATTGGATCCGTGGGGCCAAGTTGAACAAAGAAGTGAAGGTTTTTGAAAAGTTGAGAGTTCTGTGTAGCTGAAAATGTGGTACAATAAACCCTTTTATTTTGTTACTAATAGAGATACATTGTATATTCCGCAACACTTTTATCTAAAAATGTGGCTTACTAACCGGTATGTAATTAATGTACATCTTTATTTAAAACCGCGTGACATTTTGGTAACGGGTAAAGTAAATTTGATTGAAAGGTTCAAGAACCTTTCGGGGCTTATTATATGGGTTATTTTGTTAAACTTAACCCTTTCCCCATGGAAAATTACTTTAGAATAAAACTCATATTGGTAAACACTTTAAAACATATTTGGGCAATGAAACTAAATTATTTCGTCGAGTGCTCGCCGAAGTGCTTATCTTAAACCACTCGACGTATCTATTTAAAACTTTAACTAACCTTATTACATAACTTCCTTTGTAATCCGTCTCTCACTCGTGTTCACAAAAACCGTTGGCAAGTACAATTACACGGAAAAACTGCAATGTCAGTGAGATATTGGTAGAAGTATAACTATAGTTCAATTTCATTTCATGCCATTGAAAATTACTACTAAAACAATTAAGTCTACGGCAGCTTTAGGTACGTTAAGTATAGGCTAGGTATATTTTTGTTGCTCTATTTACTACAATCATCATAGCATCAATGCAATACTACATAATGATATCATTCCTCATAATGGTTCCCAATAAAAGTATTTTAAATATAAAGGTAACTTAATTAACCGCACTAATTACGAGATACGACATATCTCTCAAATTAAGCATATACAAAGCCAAGTAGGCCCGCTTAGAGCGGCTCAAAATATTTAACCCTGTACATCGGGCAGTAGCATTCTCTAAACCATCTCAACTTATAACAAGTATGCACTGGTATTCAATTAATGGTGGGTGCACAGGTTGCTTACCATTCACATTATTCTGTAAACGATCAGTACAATCGCTGTCACCCATTAAGCCTAACCAAGTTTGATAAGAAGCAATTATAATTACTGTCGACCACCAGTCGTCAACAAATTGAGTCCTCGACCAAAACACAAAACACTAAACGTATCTTGCTGCATGACACATAGGTCTCACGACTGGGATTTGAACCCATGTTCCGATGAATAAGCCACCAAAACTTCATTACAAAAAAATTGCAGTAGTTGAAATCCCTTAATACAGGCTAAAGACATAAAATCATAGGTAGCCGCTGGATATGGTTGCCATTTTGAATTCCCGCAATACATTACACTGGAACGTGACATAATACCACCACTTTTCTTTTTGGGGGAATAAAAGATAAAAACAACATGAAAAGGACAAACAAAATCACCAAAATTATTATGTTTGACCAAATGTCAAACAAACGGTTGCCACGGAAAAACTGACCCTGACAACAACAGTTTTTTAAAACAACGCCAACTGATAATTGGGAAAAGTTGGAAAGTTTGGTGATGATCGGGTACAGCATTCAAAGGTTAAAGGCTAAAGTATGTGTGTCCCCCGGTGCATAGAAACTTTTAAACACGGTTACATCTACAACAATTAGGACATTTGGAAACACTTTCGACAACAAAGTTTCTGTACATTAAAAAAGAAAAATCCCCAACTTAAATGTTTATACTCATGCAGTTAAAATTAGCTTGCATGAACTCTTGCGACAGTTTAGGTACGCCTTGGTCAACAGTACTGCACAATCACACCTTTCATTGCGCAACCTAAGTTGAACATACTCAGATGTTTTATAAGACATTGTCATTAGTCCTTTTCCCCCATAACAGTCTGCTATAAAGATTATTGTCTTTTCAAAGCTACATTTATTGTATATGCTGATGACCAAGAGACATGATCTTACTGTTGCTACTAACATGTACAACTGTAAAGCAGTTACTAGTGGGCGGGGTAACGTTCAGGTTTAGTTATTTATATTAATATGGAGTTTCCAACATGTTGTTGGATCCATCCAATGTATCTGGAAAGCCTTGTATAAAACCCGTATCTCCCTTCCTGTGCGCATCCCTCACCCCAACTGACAATACCAATTTGTACCCATCGTTTACTACCATCACTCATCATGAGTTCCCTCATGACTGGTCCCCCAGAGTCCCCTTTGCATGCATCCCCGCCACCTTCTTTATATCCAGCACAAAATGTTTCATTTGGATAGAAATCCAGTTCAGTAGTACAACGATAAGCACTATTTTTTTCTGGTAAACTTTCGATACAGATAGCATTGCTGACCAAAGGAAGTTCAAGTTGCTGGAGGCGGTTGTGCATATTGTTTACGACTCTAAAGTTGTCTTTGCACTCGTCCTTGGGAGGTATATCATATGGTGTTGTCACACCCCAACCTGTCACATATGAAGGTCCACCAACCAATGCGTAAAGGACATCATCTAAAATGGAGGTGAAAACAAAATCCAAACAATCAATAAAGTAACAAACGGTTCTGTAAATATTAGTACGAAATTGCATGTACATGTATAGAGGTTATTGGATCCCTTTTTCTCGTATTGCACAATTTTAGCGAATAAGTTCAATACTATTTTTTCTCCATGCAATCAACCATATTTGGGCAAATCTTGAAAACATGATTTCGCGGAGTTATTATATTCCATTTTTGATTTACTAAAACAGCCCCAAGTCTCTTTATGTGCAGAAGTCAAGTGTCATGAGGCTTAAGTCCATATTTCCATGGTTGTGACAGCTTCCTTGATAGAATATATAAGGAGGTTTTAGAATAAGTCGGATATTGGATATGGAGGCTTACCTGTCATATCTTCTTGTGGCATACAGATAGTCCGTACTTTTAGGCTGAGTTCAGAAAATCCTCTCAATCTCAAAAGTGCTATATCGTTAACCAAAGATGAAGCGAAAGACTCGTGAACTATTACGGCATCTTCACCATCCACCTCATACACTGATGTACCAGGACTATCGATTGTTCTCCTGTCATTTATACCTAAGCAAACGAAATATCAGTAACGACTAGTTGAAGTAAACTATATGTGCAGTTTATGCGTGAAATAAATATTTTGAGGTAATCAGTCAGTTTTCATTGAACGAAAAGATAAATGTTCTGTATTGGGAATAGAAACTGAGCAATTCAAACAAAAAAAACCTGCATTACACAGTAATAATGAGCAATTCAAACAGAGAAAGGGGTTAGGCTGCAGTACACAGTGATACTGAGCAATTCAAACAGAGAAATTCTGAAGTACACAGTGATACTGGGCAATTCAAACACAGAAACTCTGCAGTACACAGTGATACTGAGCGATTCCAACAAACTCTACAGTACACAGTGATACTGAGCAATTCAAACAGAGAAACTCTGCAGTACACAGTGATACTGATCGATTCAAACAGAGAAACTCTGCAGCACACAGTGATACTGAGCAATTCGAACAGAGAAACTCTGCAGTACACAGTGATACTGAGCAATTCAAACGAAGAAATTCAGCAGTACACAGTGATACTGAGCAACTCAACCAGAGAAACTCTGCAGTACACAGTGATCCTGAGCAATTCAAACATCGACAATCTGCAGTACACAGTGATACTGAGCAATTCAAACAGAGAAACCCTGAAGCACACAGTGATACTGAACAATTCAAAGAGAGAAACTCTGCAGTTCACCGTAAAACTGAGCAATTCAAACAGAGAAAATCTGCAGCACACAGTGATACTGAGCACACAGCGATACTGAGCAATTCAAACATAGAAACTCTGCAGCACACAGTGATACTGAGCAATTCAAACAGAGAAACTCTGCAGTACACAGTGATACTGAGCAATTCAAACAGAGAAACCCTGCAGAAGACTGTAATACTGAGCAATTCAAACAGTGAAACTCAGCAGTACACACTGATACTGAGCAATTCAAACAGAGAAACCCTGCAGAAGACTGTAATACTGAGCAATTCAAACAGTGAAACTCTGCAGTTCACAGTGATACTAAGCAATTCAAACAGAGAAACACTGAAGTACACAGTGATACTGAGCAATTCAAACAGAGAAACTGCAGTTCAGTGATACTTAGCAATTCAAACAGAGAAACTATGCAGTTCACAGTGATGCCAAGCATGTCAAACAGAGAAACTGCAGTTCAGTGATACTTAGCATTTCAAGCACAGAAACTCTGCAGTTCACAGTGTTACTGAGCAGTTCAAACAGAGAATTTTGTGCAGCACACAGTGGTACTGAGCAATTCAAACAAAGAAACTCTACAGTACACAATGACACTGAGCAGTTCAAACAGAGAAACTCTGCAGCACACAGTGATACTGAGCAATTCAAAAGGAGAAACTCTGCAGCACACAGTGATACTGAGCAATTCAAAAGGAGAAACTCTGCAGTACACAGTGATACTGAGCAATTCAAACAGAGAAACCCTGCAGAAGACTGTAATACTGAGCAATTCAAACAGTGAAACTCTGCAGTACACAGTTTTACTGAGCAATTAAACAAAGAAACTCTGCAGTACACAGTGACACTGAGCAATTCAAACAGAGAAACTCTGCAGTACACAGTGATACTGAGCAATTCAAACAGAGAAACCCTGCAGAAGACTGTAATACTGAGCAATTCAAACAGTGAAACTCAGCAGTACACAGTGATACTGAGCAATTCAAACAGAGAAACCCTGCAGAAGACTGTAATACTGAGCAATTCAAACAGTGAAACTCTGCAGTTCACAGTGATACTAAGCAATTCAAACAGAGAAACACTGAAGTACACAGTGATACTGAGCAATTCAAACATAGAAACTCTGCAGCACACAGTGATACTGAGCAATTCAAACAGAGAAACTCTGCAGCACACAGTGATACTGAGCACACAGCGATACTGAGCAATTCAAACAGAGAAACTCTGCAGCACACAGTGATACTGAGCAATTCAAACAGAGAAACTCTGCAGCACACAGTGATACTGAGCAATTCAAACAGAGAAACTCTGCCGTACACAGTGATACTGAGCAATTCAAACATCGACAATCTGCAGTACACAGTGATACTGAGCAATTCAAACAGAAACTCTGCAGTGCACAGTGATACTGAGCAATTCAAACAGAAAAATTCTGCAGTACACAGTGATACTGAGCAATTCAAACAGAGAATTTTGTGCAGCACACAGTGGTACTGAGCAATTCAAACAAAGAAACTCTACAGTACACAATGACACTGAGCAGTTCAAACAGAGAAACTCTGCAGCACACAGTGATACTGAGCAATTCAAAAGGAGAAACTCTGCAGCACACAGTGATACTGAGCAATTCAAAAGGAGAAACTCTGCAGTACACAGTGATACTGAGCAATTCAAACAGAGAAACCCTGCAGAAGACTGTAATACTGAGCAATTCAAACAGTGAAACTCTGCAGTACACAGTTTTACTGAGCAATTAAACAAAGAAACTCTGCAGTACACAGTGACACTGAGCAATTCAAACAGAGAAACTCTGCAGTACACAGTGATACTGAGCAATTCAAACAGAGAAACCCTGCAGAAGACTGTAATACTGAGCAATTCAAACAGTGAAACTCAGCAGTACACAGTGATACTGAGCAATTCAAACAGAGAAACCCTGCAGAAGACTGTAATACTGAGCAATTCAAACAGTGAAACTCTGCAGTTCACAGTGATACTAAGCAATTCAAACAGAGAAACACTGAAGTACACAGTGATACTGAGCAATTCAAACAGAGAAACTGCAGTTCAGTGATACTTAGCAATTCAAACAGAGAAACTATGCAGTTCACAGTGATGCCAAGCATGTCAAACAGAGAAACTGCAGTTCAGTGATACTTAGCATTTCAAGCACAGAAACTCTGCAGTTCACAGTGTTACTGAGCAGTTCAAACAGAGAAAATCTGCAGTACACAGGGTTACTGATCAATTCAAGCAGAAACACTATGGAGTAAACAGACACACTGATCTATTTAAACAGAGAAACATTCCATTACGTAGTAATACTGAGTATTAATTAAAACTGGAAAACCCTTCGGTACGAAATAATACTAAGCAATTTAATGTGAGTTCAAATTCTTTCAACGGGGGAAACGTAGACGTCTTCCCTTGATCGTTGCAGATTGTTTAACAGCCTACTGACCCAATTTGAATGACACTGGGATGTGTTTCGGATGTGTGGCATGGTCCAGCGTAGGATATCATGGACCACAGGAGTGTTTGATGTGATAAGGAAAAAGGAAACTGTAAGACTTGGAAGGAAGTTCAGAAGAAAGTTGTAGAGATGTGTTACTGTTACATACCTGTATAAACCCTTATACCACTCCAATCACAAATGTCGGGACAGATTCTGTTAAAACATTTCAGGCAATGAGCTGCAGTAAGGACCAAATTCTGAGCAATAAGGGTTCCACCACAGAAGAATTTTAGCTGGAATGTAATAAACATACCACATAACTATCAGTTTCTTTCTTTTAGTCTTAAACAGATCAATAAGGGACATAGCTCATGAAACATGACATGTGAAGATGATTAGCATTATCACCAGCCCAGTTTATTCCGACGACATCCCTTGAAGTATCTCAGCCCAACCCCCACAAGAATTATGCATAGTGTGCTGCAAATAATGGAGCTCACGGAACTTCAATCAATCATAAGAAATATCTCTGTTGACAGGTAATCGAACCTAAATTATATTGACCTTGCTTCCAGAACTTAGGTTTTGCGTACTAGACTTCTAGGTACCCATATGCCAAGAAATACTAACAAACAATCAGCAAAGATTTGATGGAATGGGGCATTTGGAAGGTCCTTTTTCACAGCTCTCATCAGAAGTATGTGCGCAATACTGAGCATGTGCACGCATGCTCAGAACTTCAGGTTGGCTCAGTGGTTTCTTTCCTTGCATTTCACCTCTGTGAACCCCGATTCGAATCCCGGACATGTGGTTTCCAGTCCCTACCTGATTGCGTGGGTTTTCCCTATTGGGGTTTTCCTCACATGTAAAACTGACATTTCTATATCATCTTTTCTACAGTTTTTTTCAGGCCTAAGGGTTACAGTGCAAGTCACTTTTGAGGGTATCTTGGTTTCATTACCAGAAAGAGTCTCCCATTGGTCAAAAAACATTCCCATAAATCTCTGTAGATATAGTTTCACCAAGGCAAACAAACACGAGACTTCTGTAAAGATGCATTTTATACATGTATTGGGGAAAGGCAACATAAAAATTATCAAACATGTGTCCTGCCTTGTAAAGACCGACAGGTTAGCATTGATTGGCGACATTCGTCTAAAATCCACTCGGTAAAATAACAATAATGCAGTGGGTCAATGGTTTTTAAGCTCTAAAAAGCCCAATTTACTTCATAAAATTATAACTCCAGTAATTTATTACACTTTTTGTGAACATCACATACGCCTATAGGTGTCATACACATACTCTGTTACTGAATGCCTCAGCAAAATTATAATAAACTACCCTCCATTTCATCTGCCTGGATTTTGCCGGGTGCCTGTGACAATACGTCAAGACGCTAGTTCCTAACAAGATTCGTAGAGTTTGACAATCCCTCCGAGTTAGTCGATGTTGCTCCCTTTACCGGTGAATAATACATAGACAAGCGTCGCCAATCAAGACCACAATCAGGCGGGAATAGGAATTTTGTTTTAAACATTCTTGCTAGCATGCCACTTTTATTTATTTTTTATTTTTCTTTCTTTTTTCTTGTTTGCGGGGCGGGGGGTGTTGATGAGTGGCAACAGTTTTTATAAATTTGCCCTGTATGTCTTTGGTTCTGTCTGAGCTAACTTCTATATCAGCTAACTTCTATATCAGTTGCCTTAATGTAAATGCCTTTACAACCTCAAGTGTCAATAAAGTTGTTGCTATTGTTTTTATTAACACATGTCTTTCTTTTTATTATGATTCATTTTCCAAAATACACTATAATTTATAGAAAGTAGGGCCTACCTGGCGTCCTGTTCGACAGTAGAGGGCGACTTGCCAGGGCCATTCATATAACTTTGCATCCTCTCCTCCTGATATTCTTCCCTTTGATGACTTTGGTATAACAGGATCGCCATTGAAACCACACCGAGAATAATCTGTAATTCGTAAACCCTCAGAAAATTTAAGCCTTCGTCTGTTGACATACTTTCAGTTGAATCTTTAATTGAACTTCCGTTAAAGACCTTGTCACCAATCTTTTATATCATTATAATAGTTTTTCCTGGTCATTTTCGGCAAAAATCAGCTTATTTCACTTCCATTCAATCATATAAGTGCGATTTTCCCTCTTCAGTTCAACCGTCATTCAATTTTACTTCGAGAAATGCTCATTTGCATAGCATTATTTTCAATTAAATCTAAAAGAAGTTCTTCAAGCCTTGGAAAATCGTCACTTAAAATTGGCAGAGTAGGCGCTATTACATATTTCTACCAAAATTGCTACTTTCGTTTTCGTTTTAACTTGCGATTACAAAAATAACCTTGAAACAGATGTAAACCATGCATTGTTTGTCGTTATTTGTGTTTGTTTGTTTTTCTTTTTCTTCATCTTCTTCTTTTTCTACTTCTTCTACTTCTCTTTCTTCTTAAACGGCTTAACTTTGGGAAAACAATCAACACATGCATTAGACACTATGCAATGATACATATGTGTAGCCCCTGCCCCAGATGTGAATAGCGCCCTCATTTGGCGAGATATGGTTAGGGCCATGTGATAGAGGTCAGCCATGTTTGCAGAGTTAAATTCGTAAGAAGTCTCCAGTTTATTTTATAGAATGTTGTTATAATCAGATCATAGATTATCAATCAAGATCATCACATTACATTTATCATTTTATTGAGGATTGTTGGCTCTCAGGTGAGTGTATAATTAAGGGTTTTTGGTTAAAACATGGATTGTTTGAGTAAATATTACATGTGGATAAACATGACATGTCAGAAACATGTATGTAAAAGTTTGTTTACCAATAATTTGCTTAAGTAAAACTACTATTATAAGTGATATTTTTGTGGTATTCTGAAGTTTTGGATAATTGCCAGGAGCGCATATATACATGTATACGTGTTTAGATTTGTTCTCAGCTTCATCATGGTCTTTTATTAGATCAACGTGGATGAGTTTGTGAACTTTAAAGGAAAAGATGTGTGTGGATTATACACTTTGAAGTGTGTTTTGTCTAATCTCAGGATTGGATATCAGCTAGTCTACTGTCAGGATTGATTCTCAGCTAGTTTAGTCTCAGGATTGAACCCTAAGGAGAAATAACTGTTTTGGACAGCAAATTATAAAGATTGCGGTGAATTAAATTGGACTCAGCCCTATTTCATGCTCAGCGGTGATCAACTGGACCTTCACTCCGTCACCGAGCACACTCAGGACTGCGGACTCTCTCTCAGCTATCTTTGTGGGAATGTCGGAATCGTCACGTCAGTGAGTAGGAGTAGAGTTTAGGGACGAGGAACCCAATTAGCAAGTACCGGTAAACTGTTTGAGTTTGTGAGTGCACTGACTCCCTACAGAGATCTCTTTTATTCTTTTTTTTATTAAGGCCTGGTATACGATCGTTTTCTTTTAATAAGTAAACATTTTCATTGCTGTTGTTATTGAAATAAATAAGAAGACATTGTTGTAAATTAATGTGAACTTGGTGATTTATTGATGTGGTAACATCGGAGGTGTACGGCTTACATTTTTGGCGACCTTGCCAGGACACTATTCCAAATTTTGCAGGGGAGATTAAAAGAAAGTCCTTCACTGCGAGTTATACTTTTGATAAGTCACCAAATTCTTGTTTAACAACAGACCAGAGAGCCAACGATTGCTAAACACTATTTTATGCATTTATATATTGTAACATTTGTAACAAATTTGTTCTATTTCCCTAGGACATTTAGTTGTGCATGCGAGCCTTTGCATATTTTTTTTTATTATTGTGCGTTTTGCTGTTGTTTTTATTTTAATGACATGTTGGGTATGAAAATAAAAGTCAAACTGAATTGAACCATGTGTCATATTTAATTTTCATATTGCAAATTGCTGTTGATAAAAGATAAAAAAAAAAAAAAAGGGAAATCTAAAATTGTATTTTGTAATCAACAAATAATTACATCAGTAAATAAATATACAGGCATGGCAGACTCGGGATTGATGAAGCTAGCAAAGGATTGGTGTAAGAAAGATGACGTCCCCGTTGGTAGTGCACTGCTCCTTGTTGGTGATAAGGGACTAGATGAATCAACAGAGGCCCTGGCGCGAGCACTATCCAAGACCATAAAACACCTGGTGGGAGTGTCAAGGCAGGAACGCCAAGGCATCACGCACTTACTTTGCGAGTTTGACCAAGAGGTGGCTAAAGTAGTTTTGCCCCCCTCGGAGACTTTCAAAGTCTGTGTTGCAGGGAATGACATCCAGTTCTGCATTCACCGATTGATGGATCAACCGCATAATTTTAAGTCAAGAGTGATGTTGAAAGACTTGGAGACCGAGCCATCTGCAGATGAAGTGACAAAAGCAACTGCAGAACAGGGTTCAAGTAAGACGCTAAGCCAAGTTCTATCTTCTTGCAGTATTTCAGGAGGGAGAAAGCTTAGGCCATTCTCTGGTGCTAGACAACCACCTAAGGATGAGGACCCATTTGACACTTGGATTGAAGTAGTAACGGGTCAACTGGAGGAAGAACCCGATGATGCTGAGCGGCATAGGAGGTTACGAGAAGCACTTCGGCCCCCTGCAGCTAACATCATAACAGATTTGCGGAGTGAGCAACCCCAAGCCACTGCAGAAGAGTATTTGGCTGCTCTTGAATTGGCTTTTGGTAGTAAAGAGTCGCCAGAGGAGTTGTGTTTCAAGTTCCAGTCTATGCGTCAGAAACGAGAAGAGGCTCCATCCGAGTTCTTAGCCCGTCTTCAAGCTGTGCTACGGAAGTTGGTTTGCAAGGGTGGCATGCAGAGAGAAAAGATAAATTCTCTGCTTCTGGATCAATTCATCAAAGGGATCCTATACAACGATATCCTCCTTGTCAACTTGCGACTGAAGGATGCCCGCAATAAGCCGCCTCCGTATTTGAAACTGCTGCAGATGGTTAGATGAGAAGAGGCAGAACAGCAGGAGAAATCGCAGCAGCGAGTAGACAAGCCTGCTGACACCGCTTCTACTACCACAACACCAAAAAGTGCCAAGTCATTTAGCCACTACACTGAGAAGAAGTACATTGGCAAACGAAGTCGACCAAATTTTTGCTACGGCTGTGGAGAAGAGGACCACTCTAAGGCTAAGTGTCCGAACAAGCCCAACTTTGAGGAAGTGAACGACAAGCTCATCAAATTCCTTCAGGGAAACGACAAGGGGCGTCTGACAGGGTCCAATCAGAAGCCCAACCCAAGCAATTAGGGCCAGAAATGCGTAACCACATTCAATTCCAGGCAGGCACAGACATACCAGTTGGTTTAATTGGTAACAACCTAGTGGAGAACTGCTATGTGGATGGAGTTAAAGCAAGATGTTTACTAGACAGTGGATCTCAAGTAACCTTGATACATGAAAGTTTCTTTCAGAAATTGGGAAAGACACTACATCCCTTGGAAGATCTTGTGTTTTGGCATGGTGGCGGTGGTCAAATTCCTTATTTGGGCTGGACAGATGTGGACATTGGGTTCGACGCAGACTTCTGTGGTACAAGTCAGTCATCTGCTGTTTTGGCATTGGTTGTACCAGATGGGCGCAACTCTACACATCATCAGCTAATCATAGGGACAAATTCTGGAGCCATTCGAAACTGTTATGAGTCTCTTTTTGGAAATCAGAGAGAGAGCAAGGGACAAGATAACCTACACATCAGTGCAGCCTGCAGAGAAATATACCATGACTTTGAAGTTGCTTAGAAGGCTGGACCGGAAGGAAGAATTGGACTGGTAAACCGTAAGAGTACGGGCGACACAGTCTTGTCATTCCTGCCAGGTCACAGAAGTTCGTCTCAGGCACTGTTCGGAATAGATCAGGGAGACCTGTAACTGCCTTGATCGATGAAGTGAATCCGAAACGGTTGCCCGGTGGCATCGAAACCATCTGCTCACTGGTAAAAATCGGAACTGGGTTCAGACGAGTCAAGGTTTGCTTACAGAACCAAACAGATCAAGACATTCAACTACCAAATAAGTGTTTCCTGGCTGGAGTGTTTTTACCGGTCTCTGTGAGCAGTACTAGCTCAGATGAAAGTAGAACACCGGTTACAGATTCTGCTAAATGTTATGCTACAAATGCAACCCATGGATCATCGGTTCCGTTAAGTACAAGTCCAAAGACAACCGAAGATGAGTTTAAAACGTTTCCATTTGTCTGGGGACCGATTGATGCTGCGTGGAGAGACCGAATTTTGAAGCTTGCATACAGCCATTTGGAGGTATTTTCTCAACATGAATGGGACCTTGGGTTGACGCAAGGAGTTCAGCATGAGATCAGGCTTGCCGATGAACAACCTTTAAGGGAGAGATCACGGCGCATCTCACCAGCTAACCTGAGCGATCTCAGAGATCATTTGCAGCATTTGTTGGACATCGGTGTGATAACTGAATCAAAGAGTCGCTATGCATCCCCGATAGTCATCGTGAGAAAGAAAACTGGAAAGATGAGACTATGCATTGATTACCGCACCTTGAACTCCCGCACAGTACCCGATCAGTATGCAGTGCCACTAGTGCAGGAGGCCTTAGATTGTTTGCATGGATGCAACTGGTTCTCAGTCATAGATCTAAAATCTGGTTATTATCAGATCCCCATGAGACCCGAAGATAAAGAGAAAACAGCTTTCATCTGCCCAGCTGGATTCTATCAATTTGAACGCATGCCGCAGGGTGTGAAGGGAGCACCCGCAACATTTCAACGATTAATGGAGCAGTGTATGTCCGGGCTAAATTTAAGTGAAGTTCTCGTGTACATGGATGATGTGATCATTTTTGCTCCCACTTTAGAACTGATGGAGGAACGGTTGGCCAAAGTGTTGCGTCGTCTGTCAGAGTATGGACTGAAAATTGCCCCTGAAAAGTGCCAGCTATGTTGTTCATCAGTTAAGTACCTTGGGCATGTGGTGTCAAGCGAAGGTGTACAGACAGATCCTGATAAAGTAAAGGCCATTAGGTCTTGGCCTACCCCTACAGATATTAAGCAGGTACGATCTTTTCTGGGATTAGCTGGATACTATCGGAGGTTTATTGATGGTTTTGCAAAGCTGGCGAAACCTCTTCATGAATTGACTGCAGTCGACAAGAAAATGACCTTATCCCACCAGACTACTGAAGGCAACTGTACAGACAACAAAGTGACTTTTGCATACCGCTGGACAACTCGATGTGAGGGAGCTTTTCAGGCTCTCAAGGACAGGTTATGTTCAGCACCAGTTCTGGCATTTGCTGATGTGATGCAGCCATTTGTGATGCATGTTGACGCGTCTCGTGATGGGCTTGGTGCAGTGTTGTGCCAGGAGTCACAAGGAAAGTTACGGCCAGTTGCTTATGCCAGTCGAGGACTAACCCCATCAGAGAAAAATTACCCTGCTCACAAACTCGAGTTTTTAGGTTTGAAGTGGTCGGTCACCGACAAGTTCAAGGATTACCTATATTCAGCTCGTGGTACTAAGGTATTCACTGACAATAACCCGCTCACGTATGTGTTGTCATCAGCTAAGTTAGATGCCACCGGTCATCGATGGTTGGCAGCTCTCACATCATACGATTTCTCAATACATTACAAGCCTGGTCGATGCAATCAAGATGCAGATGCACTCTCAAGGCGTCCTCATGAAGGAACTCTCAGTGAAGCTTCTGGGAAGGATCAGACCGAGAAAATCCACATTCTCCAAGCCAGACTCCAAGGTGATGCAGATGAGTGTTCACCAATACTTGAAGGAGACACTATGCATGCGATATCTGAAACTCACCAAGGAGACACGATTCATCAAGACAATAAAGACGAGTCAGTTGAAGCTGGGAATTATTCGCTCATCCATTCCTTGGCGTTAAGTGCAGGAGCAGTACCCATAGATTACGAGGGCCCAGTTCAGTCTCCAGATCTTGAAGGTGGATCTATTGACTGGCAAGCTGAGCAAGCTGCAGATGAGAACATTAGAATGGTGATTGGTTTTGTCGGAAAGGGCAGAAAACCCCAGGGAATTTCAGCTTTTCCAAAGGAAGTTGGATTGATGTTGAACCAGTTCAGTAAGCTACACCTGAGAGAGGGGATACTGTATCATCGAGTAGTGGATGCCAAGGAGAAAGAGTGCTTTCAGTTGGTTCTACCCAGTTCGTTCAGAGAGAAAGCCATTGCTGGAGTTCACAACGAGCTTGGACATCTTGGAGCTGAGCGTGCAGTTGCTTTAGCCCGACGTCGATTTTATTGGCCGAGGATGGCAACTCAGATAGAGGCGTGGGTTTCCAACTGTGCCAGATGCGTGTCCTACAAGACGACTCAGAAAGTAGCAGCTCCACTGGTGAATATTAGCACTACTTGCCCTCTAGAATTAGTATGCATTGACTTTTTGAAGTTGGAGCCAGATAGCAGTGGTGCACAGTATATCCTAGTTGTTACTGACCATTTCTCACGATATGCCCAGGCATACCCCACACATGATAAGTCATCACGTACTGTAGCTCATGTACTCTGGGAGAAGTATTTCCTGTACTATGGACTACCAAAACGGGTCCATTCTGACCAGGGTCGTGAGTTTGATAACAAGTTGATCAAGGAGCTGATTCATCTTTTGGGGATACGAAAATCAAGAACTACACCGTACCATCCCCAGGGTGACCCTCAGCCAGAACGTTTCAACAGAACCTTGCTGAGCATTCTTGGTACTCTTCCTAGAGACAAGAAGGAGAAGTGGAGCAAATTTGTTGGCCCATTAGTACTTGCGTATAATTGTACGAGGAATGACAGTACTGGGTTCTCACCATACTACATCATGTTTGGGCGAGAGGCACGAATACCACTTGATCTATGCTTTGGCACAACCCCAGATGGTGTCACAAACAAAGACCATTCCAAATATGTTTCCGAGCTCCGACAAAGTCTGGAGAACGCGTATCAACTTGCTTCCAGGGAATCTGCAAAGTTGTCAGCATCAAACAAGAAACGTTATGACCTTAGAGTGAGAGGGAGTGACTTGAATGAAGGTGATAGAGTGCTCATTCGAAATGTTGGATTCAAAGGTCCCCACAAGCTTGCAGATAAGTGGAATGACACAGTGTACTGTGTTGTTAATCGTCAAAATGATGGGATTCCTGTCTACAGAGTGAAGCCAGAAAAAGGAAAAGGTGCAACCAAAGTGTTACTTCGCAACATGATCCTGCCAATTGGAGTACTCACCGGTGAAAATCAACCCCCACCAGCTGTGGAAACACCAAAGAGGCCTGTGACAAGGCAAATGAAGCACCAGAAGTTGGAAGTGTCAAGTGAATTAACACAAGACAAAGAAAGCTTGACAGAAGATCAGGCAGAAGATCAAGATGATGATGAAACAAGTAACATCATCACCATCTGGTCTAAACATAAAGAGAATGTTCCAGTTTCAGGTACTGAAGTTAATGTCCCTGAAAATTCAAGTTCCAGAGAAACTGGTAGTGAGGAGATTCAGAAAAGTTATGAAGATCCCACTGCTGCTACCAGCCCGTTGCGGATTGATGCAGAATCATTCGTTCCATCGGGATGGAAATCTACCAATGATGACATTATGCCACTAGATGAAGCCAACAGCCACACTTCGACTTTGTCACAGACGGAAACAGATTCCATTGGTGTTAGTCCAGAAGAGACTGAACAAGTGGAGACTGATTCTGCTGGTGCAAGTCAAGGAAAGACTGAGCCCATGATCAACAACCCAGAAGTTGATGGAGGAGGTGGAAAGTTATTGGCTGCTTCTCTAGCTTGCAACTAAGTTCCGGATGCTGAGGTTTCCTGCGAAGGCCACTGCAATGATTCAGTAGATGATGGGACAAGTGACATCTACCCTGTAAATGAAGGATCCAGTAGTGAAGTTCTTGATGCCACCTCAAAAGATTTAAGCGGTGTTTGCAATGGGACTATTGAGTGCGTACCAGATGGGGGTGAAGATCCAGACATTGGCGTAGAAATAGTCGCTGATAGCATGCTTAGCCCTTCCTTTGAGAGTACAAGTGTGGTAGACGTGGCAACAGGAGAAGACACTACAACCGCTGACGTATCTGTGAAGACAGAATCCGCTGTTGAATCAAGTGTGGAGACTTCAGATGAGGTCTATGTGTCCAGGTCAGGTAGACAGCGTCGACCACCTAAGAGGTTTACCTACGACACGTTTGGTCAACCGACATGCAACAAATTCAGCGTAAACGCACTTGAGCAATGGGTTCCAGATTTCTGTAAGCCATTCTTCTTCCCAACCAAAAGTCGCATCGGGACGATGCCACCTGTTTAGAAGGGGGATGTGTAGCCCCTGCCCCAGATGTGAATAGCGCCCTCATTTGGCGAGATATGGTTAGGGCCATGTGATAGAGGTCAGCCATGTTTGCAGAGTTAAATTCGTAATAAGTCTCCAGTTTATTTTATAGAATGTTGTTATAATCAGATCATAGATTATCAATCAAGATCATCACATTACATTTATCATTTTATTGAGGATTGTTGGCTCTCAGGTGAGTGTATAATTAAGGGTTTTTGGTTAAAACATGGATTGTTTGAGTAAATATTACATGTGGATAAACATGACATGTCAGAAACATGTATGTAAAAGTTTGTTTACCAATAATTTGCTTAAGTAAAACTACTATTATAAGTGATATTTTTGTGGTATTCTGAAGTTTTGGATAATTGCCAGGAGCGCATATATACATGTATACGTTTATAGATTTGTTCTCAGCTTCATCATGGTCTTTTATTAGACCAACGTGGATGAGTTTGTGAACTTTAAAGGAAAAGATGTGTGTGGATTATACACTTTGAAGTGTGTTTTGTCTATTCTCAGGATTGGATATCAGCTAGTCTACTGTCAGGATTGATTCTCAGCTAGTTTAGTCTCAGGATTGAACCCTAAGGAGAAATAACTGTTTTGGACCGCAAATTATAAAGATTGCGGTGAATTAAATTGGACTCAGCCCTATTTCATGCTCAGCGGTGATCAACTGGACCTTCACTCCGTCAACGAGCACACTCAGGACTGCGGACTCTCTCTCAGCTACCTTTGTGGGAATGTCGGAATCGTCACGTCAGTGAGTAGGAGTAGAGTTTAGGGACGAGGAACCCAATTAGCAAGTACCGGTAAACTGTTTGAGTTTGTGAGTGCACTGACTCCCTACAGAGATCTCTTTTATTCTTTTTTTTATTAAGGCCTGGTATACGATCGTTTTCTTTTAATAAGTAAACATTTTCATTGCTGTTGTTATTGAAATAAATAAGAAGACATTGTTGTAAATTAATGTGAACTTGGTGATTTATTGATGTGGTAACATCGGAGGTGTACGGCTTACATTTATATACAGTGTGTCAAATTTGTTTAAAAATTATATTTTTTTTATCAAACTTGTGTGTTTTTTAGCCTTTTCTTCACATATTGTCATTGTAGTTCTACTTAAAGCATTTTTTGAAAATTTTTGAGATCAGAAAGGTTTTATATAATTATAAATTTGTGCATGCTTGGGAAATCTTCAGAATTTTTTTTTCTGAGTGGCAACACTGTCTGCAACTAGCTTTGGCTTCTAACAATGTTGAGTCACTAAACTTTAGCTGTCTTGTTATTTCAACAATAATTTCAGCACGGAAAGTGAATAGAACTTGCACTCCCTGAGATCGTTTTAAATTCAATGTTAGTTTGGCCTACGCATGTATGTTCCAGTGGATTCTGCTACAGTTTCATGTCAATGCATGTGCTTCAACTTACCTGTTTTTGTTCTTGTTATTATCTCAACTAGCAAATCGAGATCCTTGTAGTGTTCAAATAGAAACAATTGTTCTTCGAGTGGCTTGGACGCTATGTCTTGTAGCTCGGATCTGTCTACATTAGAGGTCACTCCGATGCAGTGAATCTGAACATGGTGGTCTTCTCGAAGTATCTGGGCATGTTCTTTAGATGTTGCTGCACTAGCTCCCATGTTTGTGTGGCCTGCAATGATCAAAAAGAGTATATATCAAAGTGCGCCCTGCTCAAACGATCAACGTGTGTCTGTATATATGTACATGTATATAAACAGACATAATGCTGTTTCAGGGAAAATGATACGATAAACAAATTAACAGAATTCAATTTAACGTGAAAAAACAGAAAACCGGATGGTGAAACATTGTTGCACTGTAATTTATTGATACGTTCGGTTGCTAAAACAAAGTTTGAGTTAGGCAACTTATATCGCCGAGGGCAGGTGATGGAGGGCGCCCTTTGTGTGGTATCAGAATCTAGCGTAGAAGCCTAGGGGTTAATAATTGATTTTGCTAATGAAGTTTGAACAGGAAAGGGAGTTCTGCCAAGAAGCAGCCGTTGCTATGAGTATAGTACACTGGTTGCTATGGTGCAGTATATTGGTTGTTATGGGTTAACCGCATCGCGCTCGCGCACGTTTCTAGAAAAAAAAAATGTCATGTGACGCACTCTAAACCAATCAAGAGGCAGAATCCAAGTTTTGGGGGTTACAATACATGTAATTTTAAACCGTGCATTTTCGTCCCATTTTCCCCCCTTTACTACTGCGCCTTTATCCGATCCGACTAACTTATAAGCGAGGCGGTAACGTATCATGATAACTCTCCCCATACCTTTCTAAATGAACCCTTTTAGATTCGCCTCGCTTATTAGAGTGGATTCTATGTCGTGATACCCTGGTAATATCAAGGAAGGTGTATAAGCGAGGCTTCCACGCTTTGGCGGCTCGCTTATAAGTGGCGGTGGCCGGCTTGGCGAATCGGTTGGTGCTATAAACTATAGACCACACCATGCGTTATACACAGGAAACAGTATCAAATGCCCTCTAGTGGATGCCAGAATACAATCGTGTATAGCTTCGGTACTCTTATTGTTTTATCCTCAATTCAAATTAATGACAAAGGTCTGCTTGCATGTTATAAAACAAATAATGACAAGTTGTATTTCATATGAATGGAACATTCGCCTCGTTCACCATTCCATCATTCAACAGGAAAAATTAATATTATTGTGACGGGCAGAAAAACGTGTGTAAAACGTATTTTTATGCTTCTTTGTTGACTTAATATATTCATTCATTCACACTTCAAACCCCGGTTCAAGCGCCCCCAGCGGTGGCTTTATTTTCAAATTTATCAATTCGGATCATTCTATACTTTGATGTCGGGAGAATAACAACTGTCAACTTCTTGTTCTTCTCCGACAGGTAATGATCTTTTCTCTTTATTTATTTCCCCTTTCCCCTTTATCATAAATTGCATTTACCTTCATACAATCCCTTGCATTTATACTTGTTTTATACATTTTGCTTAGATTTATAGCCACTTTTTAATGTTGTTTCGGCAAGATTCCGAATTGAGATTCGGCAATCAGGAGTTCCACCCTTTTTCAGAACTTAGTTTCATTAACCTTTCTTTATTTATTATACATGAGTTTGAGTTATTAGAAAGAGATAGTTGAGCTCTTGATGAGTAATATTTCTTTAGGTATATTTTGCACAGTTTGCAAGGTTTATTTAATTGAATATTTGGGCGTTTCCAAGATGGCGGACGCCATAAAGGTTTTGGCGGGAACCTGCCAGAGGAAATACTGTTTTACATTATTTCTTTCTTTACTGTTGCCATCCAACTACAATCGTTATTTGATGGCCTTAGTTAGTAATCGCTTAGACATTAATGTACATTTTCTAGCGATGTATCTTTTTCTAATTGTTTAATTCCGGGGCTGAGAGAAACCCGCCCCGTTTGTGGATTTATTAGTTGCCTTATTCTTTGAATAACTCGTAGACATAAGCACTGTATATATTAACGTTTATTTTATTGCAATGTTATTGTTTCTCATTAATATTATTGATTCTATACTTTGATGTCGGGTGAATAACAACTGTCAACTTCTTGTTCTTCTCCGACAGACTGTGTGAATAAAGCCCAGAGGCCAGAGAACTAAGATATGTTTCCACATTAAAATCTTTCACTTAAACCGGGCACAAAATGGTGGAAGATCCGGTTCTGTGGAAAACATTTTCTTGAACAACTCTGCAAGCTTCACCTGTTTGAGACTCCTGCATGAATACACGACTCTACCATATATCCTGGCTCTTGACGACACCGACTCTACCGTCCTGGCTCTTGACGGTACCGAAACCAGACACACCAACACGCCCGGCGATACACCAATAGCCCGGGGCTACACCAATCGCCAGCAATACACCGATCGCCCGGTGTTACACCGACCGGAGGCGCACCGCACAGATTTTCTACTATGGCTCAACATGTTCACGAAACGCCACCGAACTCAAGTTAACGCTACCTGAAAGTGCAACAACTTCCAAGAACAAAAACCACGCAAGAACTTAATCGACGAACCATGGTTGACTCGGGTCACACCTGAACAATTACAAAGGACTCCTCAAGACATTCGCTATATCGACTTGAAATTCGGAAATCGTCAAGTATCAACGAACAATGGTTGACTCGGGTCACACCTGAACAATTACAGAGAACACCTCAAGACAGTAGCTATCTCCAGTCGAAATCGGAAGTCGTCAAGACCGCAATCCAAAGTAAGCATTGAAGTAAAACACAATACAAATTGCAGTAGCTGTTTCGAATTCTTTGCATTGCAAGTACATAATACTAGTAACATGTACTACTGCTTTTAACATCTGCAAGAATTTTTTGAGTTACGTAATAGTTTGTTTACAAAACAAGTGCACTTACCTTTTCATTCTAAGGTGATCAATCCATTATTGATTATAGTTGTGTATTTTTGCTTCAAAGTGTGGTGTTGAAATTCCTACTTGTACTTTATTTTTGGAAGCAACACCCGTTTCTTATACAACATTCATAGCTGGTGCTATTTACTCATTTAGCCTGTTGTAAATTGTTTAGTGGATTTGTGCTAAATTTCTTTGCATTTTATTTGTGCTGAATCCCTTTGTATTTCATTGGTGCTGAGTTCATTACAGAGTGTATAGAGCAATTCAAAAAATCATTGCAGCGTTCAGATTGAAACTTACCTTTTATGCTGAGTTGCGTGTAAGCTGAATTGCGTATTTTTGAGTCAGTGTTTTATAGATACACGGTCATTCTATTTTGATTGCTCACACTGATTTTAGAGTGAAGCCAGCAACCATTATGATGGTAGGGAGAGTGTAAATATTGTTTTTTATTGAATTGCCTTTACGATTCTTTTTGATCTTGATATTAATTGATTAGGATCGAGGCAGTTTTGTACAAAGATTTGCTTGTTATATTTACTGATATTTGTGTACAGTGACTTCAGTTACTGTGTACTCTGAAACCTGAGAAATTAACCTGTTTTCAGGATTAAGTTGGATATTTTCAGACCATCCAATTTCTAGCATGGCAAACTCAAATAATGACGAATATCCTATGCTATCACCTACAACATTCCGAGGTGACCACCTTCCTCATCTAACTCCACAACGTCCTCCACCATCTCCTACACAAAGAAGACCACGACGTCATCCAACCTCACCACCGGAAGAGTTCTTAGATGACCTGGTTCAACTTCGGAGACGAGTGAGCCAAAACTTCAAATTCAGCATGCAGCAGCAACCACAGCAACCACAGCAACAGCAAGAACAAGTCAGAGCCAGCCCTAAACCTGCCACTACTGCGTCACTACCACGACATAGCTCTCCTTCATACACGGAACAACTGAGACAACATGAACGACCAAACAGCCCCTTCCATAGATCTCCGTCAGAACACAGAAACCCTCTCACCACCAGGACAACAACACCAAGACGAAGTCCTACCTCCTTCATGGGTCTGCCCCCAACATCCCACAGAGTTTGCCAATCTTCTTCTCAACTAAGTTCTGAACATCTCCAACTGATGCCGTCTCACCAAGTGAAGCACATACCAACTTTTACTGGCCAAGAAAAGACACTCTCCATCGATGACTGGGTACGAGACGCAAGCTATCTGATCGACACCACAGCAATACCAGTTCATCTTCAATTTTCTACAATTGTTAGATATCTGGGAGGCTCGACCAGGAAGCTCATTCTCAATCTACCATTGGAACTCCAGACTCCAAAAGACGCTTTTGCAGAGTTAAAGGCACAGTTCAGTGACATACTTTCTGGAGGAGACCCTCTTGCAGAATTTTATGAGAGATTGTGACGCCAGAACGAATCCCCTAGCATTTATGCAGTAGAACTGGAAGCGACCCTCAGAACAACTGAAGAACGCATGAACAGGTCAATTTCTCCTTCAGACAGAAACAGAATGTTGACTCAGCAATTCATGCGTGGTGTAAAGGATGACAGAGTAACACAGAGACTAGCACCAATGAAACCTCGTGAAATGACCTTCTGCGACCTCCAAGCTGAACTTCGACTCATTGAGAGAGAAAACCGAATGGACGCCGCTCTCCATCCTAGACTGACAAAGCCACAGACGTCTCAACCACCAAAGCCTCAACTACAATCAAGTCAGCCACCCTCTTCTTCAGAACAGAAGGCATCGCTTCTTCGTCCTGAACAACAAGTTGAATCCTGTAAAAGACCAGAGTATGATCCCCTACTTATGCAAGATGTCATAATGCAGATGCAACACCTTACCCAAGAGGTTGACAACATCTCCAGGCGACGAAGAGCACCACAACCCAACCTCAACCATACAGCAAAGAACAGAGTCTACATCTGTTACAATTGTGGTAAAGAAGGTCACATAGCAAGGGGATGCCGCAGTGATGAGCCTTTAAACTACCAAGGCCCACGGTCACAGGGCAAACCGTCAGAGGCCAACAGATAAACCGCCCTTCGCCTTCAGTATCTTCTTCATTGTCTCCTTCAATTTCTCCTTCAGTATCTCCTTCATACAACATCCAATCCACAGAACATCAAAAGCTGATCGGTCCTCACAACGAAGAGATAATTGATATTCTGGGTAAGAAATGCAGAGCTTTGATCGACTCCGGTTCCCAAATTACATCCGTCACCAAAGACTTATGGAAATCACATCCATCACTCAGAGACCTGCAACTTACCTCGGCTGATGTCCGGATAGAAGGCGCCAGTGGATCTGCAGTACCCTATCTTGGCGTCATTCCTATCACTATAAAGGTCATGGGTTTTGTCTACAGGGATGTACCAGCCTTCGTTGTCCCCACAGATCCCTACAGAGCTGAAGTACCTGTTCTCATTGGAACAAACGTCATCAGGGCATCTAAGAATCACCAGCAACAAGCAAGAGGCAAACGTTTCATGGAACTGGTTGAAAGGGAAAGCACAGCCTGGCATACAGCTTACATCAACACAACTACCTCAAACAACTTCAACCACAGTGGCAAGATGGGTTATGCCAAGTACACCGGTAGCCACCGTCGTTGCATCCCAGCTGGTGAAGAGGTCGACATAATTTGCCAATCCCCGCCCAACCCATCTGGCAATTCTTATACTGCTATCGTTGAAGGAATTCAGAACAGTTACGTCTCATGCTTGAGAATTGGTAGCATTGTGACAGACATCGGCCCCGACCGTCGAGTTCCAGTAAAGGTGTGCAATATAACGAAGAAACCTATCACGATCACGAGAAACTGCAAGCTGGCACAAGTGTCTTACATCATAAAGGTAGAAAACCCTCAACAAGCTCTCCTTCAAACTCCCACTGAAGAGACACACAACACTCAAGATCACACTATTGGCAGGGTGAATTCAATCACAACAGCTGAACAACTTGAACAGGTTATCCCAGCACTCGACCTTTCCAACTCTGTCTTAGAAGATGACATACAACTGAGCAAACTGAAAAATCTTCTTCAGAAACACAATGACATCTTCAGTAAAAGCTCACTGGACTTTGGCCAAACTACAACAGTGAAACACTGCATTCCCTTGATCGACGACAAGCCAGTTAGACTTCCTCACCGACGGATTCCACCTAACCAGTATCAGGCAGTTAGGGAACATCTGAAGGGCATGGAAGTTACTGATGTCATACGGAAGAGCTGCAGTCCTTATGCTTCACCCTTGGTCATTGCTCATAAGAAGGACGGTTCGTTAAGAATCTGCATCGACTATCGTCAACTGAACAACATAACTACAAGAGATGCCTACCCACTACCACGCATAGAAGAAGCTCTAGACGCTCTTGGCAAAGCTACTCTATTCACAACTCTAGACTTGACTTCGGGATACTGGCAAGTGGAAATGGATGAGAAAGACAAACCGAAGACTGCATTCACCACTCCAATGGGGTTATACGAATGTAACCGGATGCCTTTCAGCCTACAGAGCGCCCCTGCCACTTTCCAGCGCCTTATGACGATGTGTCTAAGCGAACTTTGCTCAGCGAAGTAGAGAGACCCCGAATGCCTCATCTACATCAGGCAGTGGAACAAACTGGTGCTAAGAAACGACATACTGTACAGAACTCGCGAAGCAACCGACGGGACGGTCTCCTACCAACTTGTACTACCCAAATGTTACAGGACAACAGCAATGTCGTGTCTGCATGATGATATCGGCCACATGGGATATGACAGGACACTAGACATGATCCGCAGCCGATTCTTCTGGCCCCGCATGGCACAAGATGTAAAAGAATGGTGCATCAAGTGCAAGCGTTGCTGCCTCAGAAAAACCTCTCCATCAAAAGTAAGAGCACCACTAGTCTCCATCTCTACAACTGAACCTCTAGAGCTCGTCTGCATAGACTACCTGAAACTGGAACGCAGCAAAGGCGGTTTTGAAAATGTTCTCGTAATAACTGACCATTTCACAAAATACGCTCAAGCTTTTCCCACGCACGATCAGAAAGCAGAAACCGTAGCTAAGGTCATCTGGGAGAAATTCATCCAACATTACGGTTTCCCAACACGGATACACTCAGACCAAGGACGCAACTTTGAGAGTCAGCTCATACAGGAACTCTGCAAAGTCTCGGGGATAAAGAAAAGTAGGACAACCCCATACCACCCCCAAGGAAACGGTCAGACTGAGAGATTCAACCACACTCTTGTAAATATGTTGAGAACACTTGAGGACAACCAGAAGAAAGATTGGAAGAACTATGTAGGTGTGATGGCACATGCATACAACGCCACTCGTCATGACACAACAGGCTATGCACCATTCTACTTGATGTTTGGACGCCATCCGAACCTTCCAATTGATCTGATGTTTGGGTTGGATACGAGACACACAGACGATTAACCAGACTACGATGACTACGTCGAGAAAATGAAAGAATGACTAATTTTCTCCTATGACGTGGCAAACAAGTCATCGAAACGAGACAAAAAGAAACAAAAACGCATATACGACAGGAAAACAAAAGCGTCACCCCTTGAACCAGGAGACAGAGTCCTTGTTCAGGTGAAACATTTCGAGGGCACCCACAAACTAGCTGGCAGATGGGAATCAAGTCCCTACACCATTATCACCAAATATGACGACACACCAGTGTATAAAGTAGTATCTCTCTCCGACGGCAAAAAACGAACCATACATCGAAATCTTCTCACACCATGTATGTTCCTTCCCGTGGACCAAGAAACTGATGAAGAAACTACAGAAGACAACAACACATCAAACAAAACCACCGAAGAGCCCAAAACCATTGCAACTTGCAATCTCCATCAGAAATCCCACTCTTCTTCAGACATCTACGCTGCAAAGGTAGAGAAGGGAAGGCAGTTGTGGGAGCGGTGGAAAAGCCCGAGGATGGCGATGGCTAGAAAACGGATGGGTCTGAATTATTAACCATGTTTTCTTTTCTTCCCTCTACCCTCTATGATCAAATTACTGTGCATTACTCTTGCTTTGCTTATCAAGTTTAACCAAACAATTAGTTTTGATGCTTTAATTTAAAGCGTCAATGTTGATGTCCAAAAGCATCACATTTATCTTGTGGTTTTGGTTTTCAGAAAACTTAAATTAAGCAAAGTAATTTGTAAATATCTTTCATTTGTATAAATATTGGATGGTCAGGTATACAACATTATGACATCCATGTAAATATTTGTGTGTTTTAAATTTTGTTTTCCTGCACTAAGTTTTGCTGCCAGTTGTTAAAGCAAAAAACGCATGTCGAGGACGACAATTTTTAGAAAGGGGAATAATGTGACGGGCAGAAAAACGTGTGTAAAACGTATTTTTTATGCTTCTTTGTTGACTTAATATATTCATTTATTCACACTTCAAACCCCGGTTCAAGCGCCCCCAGCGGTGGCTTTATTTTCAAATTTATCAATTCGGAACATTCTATACTTTGATTTCGGGAGAATAACAACTGGCAACTTCTTGTTCTTCTCCGACAGGTAATGATCTTTTCTCTTTATTTATTTCACATTTCCCCTTTATCATAAATTGCATTTACCTTCATACAATCCCTTGCATTTATACTTGTTTTATACATTTTGCTTAGATTTATAGCCACTTTTTAATGTTGTTTCGGCAAGATTCCGAATTGAGATTCGGCAATCAGGAGTTCCGCCCTTTTTCAGAACTTAGTTTCATTAACCTTTCTTTATTTATTATACATGAGTTTGAGTTATTAGAAAGAGATAGTTGAGCTCTTGATGAGTAATATTTCTTTAGGTATATTTTGCACAGTTTGCAAGGTTTATTTTATTGAATATTTGGGCGTTTCCAAGATGGCGGACGCCATAAAGGTTTTGGCGGGAACCTGCCAGAGGAAATACTGTTTTACATTGTTTCTTTCTTTACTGTTGCCATCCAACTACAATCGTTATTTGATGGCCTTAGTTAGTAATCGCTTAGACATTAATGTACATTTTCTAGCGATGTATCTTTTTCTAATTGTTTAATTCCGGGGCTGAGAGAAACCCGCCCCGTTTGTGGATTTATTAGTTGCCTTATTCTTTGAATAACTTGTAGACATAAGCACTGTATATATTAACGTTTATTTTATTGCAATGTTATTGTTTCTCATTAATATTATTGATTCTATACTTTGATGTCGGGAGAATAACAACTGTCAACTTCTTGTTCTTCTCCGACAGACTGTGTGAATAAAGCCCAGAGGCCAGAGAACTAAGATATGCTTCCACATTAAAATCTTTCATTTAAACCGGGCACATTATCACCAATGTAATTAAAACATGAATCTTTTTAACTCGGGAAGTCAGTACGGTACCAATTTATAGTTTTAATCTTTTGGACGATTTCTTAGACAAGTGAGGCAGAATAGTGTGAATAAAAGCATACCATCGGAGAAGAGAAAGATGACTCTGTTTACACCACCAGGACTAGGACTTTGAGCCTCAGATAGTGGAATAACATCCTCGTGGATGAGCTGAAGTGCTTTGCCAGTTGCAGTTCCTTTCCCTGTTAACACAATAGAACACGTTTGATCGAACACTGTCAGAAATTCACCTTCAATCTGTATGTAATTATTCACTGTTAACAGAGAGAGTGAGTGACTGTGACTAATGACCTGGTGACCTTTAAGTGACATGGTTTGGGGTTTTGAGTAAACAACTTTGTTTAAAGATCACGCTTTCCACAACATTCTATTGATCCATTTGCTTACTGGGAATTAAGTAGATTTCTAAAATTTTAGACAGTTGAGCGGTATTTGTTTATTAATATTTTATCCATCCACCACTACATCTCTCCATCCATCCATCCATCCATCCATCCATCACTCCATCCCTATCAATCAACCAACCGAATGGCCGATCAATCAATCAATCAATCAGTCGGTCAATCGTTCATTCGGTCGGTCGGTCAATTATTTAATCAGCCTTTTAAAAACTACCTGAATACGCCAATAATGACGGCCTTAGACAGGGAAAACTTTGGGGCAAGGACTTAACCCTACCAGGACCGGGGAGCACAATGTGCCCCCTACCAATTTTTTCCCATTAACTTTTTAACGCTGACTCTGATCAACGCAAAATTTTCAAACTTTTCCCAAAATATATCTTGGATAATATTGGCAAAAATTATTGATACCAGGGGTTTGCTGATGCCATGGTAACCAATTGTTTGACCTTGAGTCATACGATTTTACTGTTTGTTTTTTTTACTTTTTGAACATAAATTCTACTTATTTTAATTTCGTTTTCAGAAAAGTGATAGTGATGAGTCACCTGATAGTCTGAAATGGTTTCAGGAATTCAAATTGGCTGCAGTTTGGCGGCCATCTTGGATTTTGAGTTTTCAGCCTGTAATTAGGGGGTCAAATTATATCAAGTTTCTTAATAATAGAATATTTTCAACATGCTAATTTCTTACTTTTCAGACCCCAAAAATATTCAGATTTGTCAAACAAGCCTTATTATGCCTCCCTGGGCCCTTGGTGGCGGCCATTTTGAATTTTAAGTGAACAAACGGGGAACAAAATTTTTTTCCCTTAAAATGGGATAATTTATGGGATTATAAACCCCCCAAAAACTACTCCAGTAACTAAATAAGGTTCGAATTATATTAATCTTGTAGAAATGTACATGTTTGCCAAGTTTCAAAACATTCAAACGAAAAATACAGAAGTTTTGGGAAAAACACGATTTTTGACCAAAAATGGGGGGAAAAAGTCAAAAACGCCCCCTAGTGACGATTTTGCAAAATCTTTTGACGTCATCATGTTGAACACGGTGAAATGAACATTTGTGGCAAGTTTCATCAATTTCGGTCGAACACTTTAGATTATATGGAGGGCCCCCCCCTCAGTCCCCTTTAAAAAAAAGCCCGGTCCTAATAGGGTTAGTAAGACATTGGTAAATACATGAGTTGCCTAAAAACCGAATCAAATTTACCTATTTCACTATTCTTCTGAAATTCGACAAGGGCATCAATCTGTATCTCCACGTATTCCACTGTTTCTTGATAATCGTGAATGAAAAGTGTACAATCTGGATTTGACGCATAGACACAGGTTGCATATCGGGCTCCATCTACACCAATCTATACAAAAATAACCTCAACTGTAAAAAGCACATATTATCGTATACTTTTGCAAAGATGTTTGCGATGTCGGAAGAATATATAATTACCTTTCTAACAAGTGCCTTTGCAAAATTAAGGGCTTTTTGAAACTGATCTGTAGCAATGCTACCAGATGCATCAAAAATAAAGTAGATTTCATATCCTCTTTCAGATGATAAGTCTATGGTTCTTCCTTTAGGTGAAGTTGAAGTATCGTGTGTTTCAATGGCAATACTGTCAGCAACAAAATGGAGTTTTTTTGCAACCTCATTAATGTCGTCAAAATCAAAACGACCTGTGAACACAAAAAAAACATCAAGTCACTCGAGAGGGAAAAAACACGTAAAAGACAAGAAATGAACCAGAGTGAGGGCCCACTTTGATTAGAAAAATTTGATAAAGCTTTAGCCATGCTCGCCATTGTGGTAGTGTTCACAGAGCATTTTGTGGCGAGCCTGCGTACGCCTCATCACCATAAAATTAACACGTCACTGAACAAACACACTGGGACAATGACTCCCAAAATGGCACCAACGAATTAATGCCTTGAATGTCGTCAGGTGAATTGAGTCAAAACACAACCGATTTATATTGGTTGCAGGGCCTGGGGAGTGGGACTATTACGTTTTGTCTTATTTGGTGTTCATGCTAAATACTGATTGACATGGCAGCAAAAGCCTCAGCTCAACATTGGTAAGATTTACATTGTATATAGATAATGATGGTAGAAAACTTTTCTTTGACTATTTCCTACTGTTTTTAATAATAAATTAAATAAATTCCAAATTTTCGACCCAAACTTTGCCTACGAATTCGTCCAAAAATGTGCTGAATGCAATAGCAACCTCTTTTCTTGCAAAATGAAACAAGGAAATGCTCAGCAATTTGAACAGGTTGGTTTTATTACATAAATATCTTGTATTTTGCAAAGAATGGAAGCATTTACAGACATTTTACCAATGTTGAGCTGGAGAATAATGCACTGTATGTATTTAGTTGCAGGTGATACTGCTAGTTTGTCTCACCTTGACATGTTGGTGTTTCTCCTGACCAACGTCTAGACGTGTTACAGTATAGTTCTGCAGAACCCATCAATGTTCGGCTTGAATGACATGCGTACCTCACCACTCCTCTTTTCTGGAAGCTAGCTGTTTCTTGGTTTTCCATATAACCCCCAAGTGGTATTCCGGGATTTGGACAATAAAAACCTGTCATTTGACATACCACAGTGCAAAGGCTTTGTTACATTTAAAGACTTCATTAAATAATCATAAGAAACTTTTGTTAACACTAAAAAACAATCGCCAATATATGTCCTGCATACACAATTATGAAGCATATATGCATACACGTTTATGAAGCATATATGTGTAGTGGGAATAATAACACCAGCATGAATACTACACAATATTGAAACTTTTTTTTTTTATTTTATTATTATTTTTTTTTTAATGCAATTCGCCCATCACAATGTCCAAAGGCCACAGGAGGTGTGGACAACTTTTGAAGAGACAGAAACCTGCCTCAGTGCGCAGAAACAAGGCATGGCGAGATGTAAACGCAAGTCTCTTGCACAGCTAAAAACAGGGAGGGGTAAATGAATCCATTGAGACAAGCATTGAAGCAATTATCTTGCTCAAGGATTGAAGTGTCATAACCGGACTCGAACCCACTTAGATTCGAGCCAATATGGAGAAAAGAAGATGAGTTTTCCTCCATGTTTTGAGATTCAGAATTTGCAATGTGCGACAAGGTTGTTTCTCTCACAGTTGTCATTTTGCACGCCTGCAAGAATTCTGTTTTCGGAGACATAACCTTTTAAATTGGCAATTTATGAAAAAACAGTGATTCCAACCAGATTTAACTCCAAAACTACTAGTACGGCAGGTAAGTGAGGACATTGTGCCTATCAGATTTGGAAAAAAAATTGAACAAATGTAGGTAGAATAACAAGCAATTTTCCAAATTGTCAAAATGACTGGCGTTGCTTGGTATTCTACCTTTTTTGTGCGGATCAAATATGCTATATAGCCCAATCTAATTAGTTAGTTATTACGTCACAAGTGGGCGCATCTCCTGCACGCTCAATGTTTTCGCAACGCGTTACTATGTTATTTACCGAATTTCATACTTATTTCTCCGTTCAAAGACATTTCTTATGAAAGAAACCGATACTTGTGATAATAACTTGAGTCCAAAAATTATTTCGTTCTTACATAAATCATTGAAAAAAGTCCAATGAAGTTGCTTCATGGTAGTCGATGGAACCAGTTTGTGGGAAGTGGGGGTAACTTTCAGTGGAATCACGTCATACCAACAAGATAGCAAAACATCTCTTCAATGACACAATCTGACTGTGTGCTGTGCCAAATTCAATGCAAGCATCGTCACAGGCACAATTCCTCCAATCATTTCCCTGTTATGACTGTACATGAGCTGAGGTGAACTCAAATGTATTTCGTCTGTTTGGTACCCTCAAATATACTAGAAATACAAGATCGGACAATTGTGCCGCTTTGCACAGTAGCAGATATACTTATCGTGCAAACGATCTTTGGTTTTACCTACCTAGCAACAGCGAGCGCACCCATTTTGCTTTTCATGTTTCTACACAGAGTGTCCTATCTTGGGTTTTTTGTGGGTTTTTTTCTAGTATCTTTGGTACCAATAGTAACTTACTCTCGTGATCACATGTTGTCAGCTCCCCACTCCATTTGCCACTGGGAAGACAACGCCTGACAGCCGAGCCTCTGATCTGGTACCCTGACCTACAATAGAATGTCACACTACCCCCTACCCTGAGTGATTCCAAAGAAATGTCTCCGAACTGGATGTCACCAGGATGAGGGCACAGAATCTCTGTAAGTAACAACATGAAAGCTGTGTTACAGCAACCATTAACATCAACACAGGTAACGTGTAAAATAGTGAAATATTTACTCTCCCGCCCGGGAGGCCATATCCGAATTACTTGGCTACGGCCGTAACTAACACACAAGTATATGGGAATTAACTGCAGCCAATAGCTAGCTGTTTCCATTATAGGCACACAGTTCCAGCCATAGCCCATGAATTCGGACACGGCCTGAAACTCACTGTACATCACCGTTTTTGAGTGAAATTGGAGCAAACTTTAAGTGATTCAAGTTAAAAAAAAAAAAAACACCTGTCTTTCACTCTAAAAACAGTTGTCCACCATTGACTCTTTGCAAGATTGGTATGGCGGACACAATGAGTGGTCTTTCAATATTTGACATTTAAAGAGTTAGATTAATTTTAGACAGAATTTTCTTGAAAGTGTTTTTTATATTCAAAGCTCCAAGCTCCAACTGTTTCATTAATAGATGGCACATTAAAGGAACACATGATTTAGAGTTTTCTGGAAGCTGCCATGGTAGCACTTAATGTAGTTGTCTAAATAGCGCCCTCTTTGGGCTAAAAGGAGTTAGCCCAACAGTTACATTATGTTACAATAATGAAGAGGACGAAATTATAAAAAGAGATCAATTGTGTTGTTGGAATGAACAGTGAACCCAAGTATTCTAGAGGTCTTCCTATCATTACAGCTGTCCTCGGGTTCTCATGACTAGTTTTTGTCAATTAAAATTTCATAAACGTTGTCAGTAGAAGATTTGAATCCCGGTTCAACATTGGTAAAGTTTCTGACATTCTTCCATTCTTTGCACAAATCAAGATGTACCGGTATGTAATTCAACCAACATGGGAACATTTTAGCTCATTTCCTTGTTACATCCTCAGAGGAGATGAAAATAAATTGTTGATGTTATTTCATTTATTAACACTTCAGGCAGAAATATTTTAACGAAAGTCTTCACTATTTTTATTTTCATGAATATCTTGTGAGTATTTATGTCTTTCTTTCTAACAAATGCTGAGCTGGGTCTTTAGTGGGCTTTACTGGAGTTTGTTATAAATGTGTCCAAAATGGTGTAACATTATGGTAAATAATCAAAACCGCTGAGTGCCATGATGATTACCTTTAGAAATTACACAATTAGTAGAACAGTTTTGATAGAAAGTCATCATTATTGCAAAGGTTAACGGTCTTCAAATAAAAATACTTCTAATGGGACGCTAGGTTGCAGCAGACTTACCAGGTAAATCCATCGTTCTTGGAAGTGTGCGCATGCTCGGAACTACGTGAACAATGGAAAGTTACCTGGGAAGTCTGCTGCCACCGAGCGGTCTAAAGTCTCCCATTGTGTAATGGGGCCGTATCGATAATCCGAGGAACTGTTAGTCCGAAGACCGGACAGGTGGGTCGGCGCAGAACCGTCAGACCAACATGTTGTATTGTACTCTTTTTATGATCCGACGCCTTATTTGTCTGACAGCCTATGTGTTCGAAGTTTGATTATTGATCTGTGGGAGTAACGAACCGTCGGGCGAATGGGTCGTCCAACTAATCGTGTAGAATCAAGGGATGTTAGATTATTGGGCCGTTATGAACATGTTGACGGGAAACAGACAAACATTGACGGACTAACGAGCCGTTGGATCATGGGAATATCGAGAGGACCCCGGTGTAATAGTGTCTATATAAATGTTTCAATATATCCTGTGTTACCCCCTTCTCCTCTTGGCAGTGGCAAAACTAGGATACTTTTTGAGGGATGCACAACGGGAATGCTGGTGCACTGATTTGTCTAGAGGGCACTTCTGGCCAATTGAAAATGTTCACATTCCTAAATAAGCCCATTTTCAGCGCTCTTGGTGTGCCGTTTACTAAGAATCTGTGGTGGAGGTTAAAACAAAAACACTGCCTGTTACATTTTAAAAAAAAGTTTGACAAAAAAACATTTAAATTACAAAGTGTAACAATTTACTCTGGTAATTTTTAATATCAAAAGTACATCTTTCAAATGGAAGCACCTGAGGGAGGCATGGGCATCAGAGGGCGGGGCACATGCCTCCCCCACCCCCGTGCACCCTTAATTACGCACTGCCTTTTTGATAATAGTTGAAAGTTACATACCGGGCATGGTTTCAACCAACTGTTTCTTATTTCCCTATCGTAGATTGATAAAGGTGTACCTTCACAAACAGGATTAAGGTGAGACCATCTTCCACCAGCTGAGTCAACAGAACAAACCCTAGTTGACCTGCCGAAGATTCGATAGCCAGGATCACAGAAGTATTCAACTGCCTCTCCATGCTGATATGTCCTGTTCATCATATCACTGTGACCGTGAGGAATATTTTCAGTGAGCGGTGGACATTCAATAACTGCGAATTAATGAAAAAAACCTCTTAAGTTATAAGTTATATGAAACTGTGAGTACTTTTTTAAAAGTAAAACTTAAGCTTTCACTAAAGCTAATACTCAGTGGTACTCATCAAGCTTCTTCCCACGTACTGCCTTACTTTGGAATTCCCTACCTGTGTCCTGCTTCCCTGCCTCTTATAAACTTGTCCCAATTCAAATTATAACACTTTCCCTCTGTAGCCATCACCTCGAAGAAATAAAGTCTGCCCCAAGCCAATTTGGCTAATCAGGCCGTTGTTTATATCCGGTTTCCTTGGCATTAAACGACTGAGAATATTTATATTCCCTCTGGACACGAATTCCATTTGCTGGTTACTATCCAGCTCTCAATGGTACCCATTTTAAAAGCAATTTTGATAAAGTGTCATGCTCGAGACACTTGTCTCCTTGACAAGTGTCTCGACTGACCAGGCTAGGAATTGAACCCACATTCTGTAAACTACATAACTTGAGTCCAGCTGTTCGGCAACGACACCCCACGACACATTGGGTGGCATGTTTTAGGGTCTTATAACTGGCAACTTCCCATGAAAAACGTTGTTTTTACTTAGATAGAAAAAAGAGCCAGCAATCGACTCGACAAAAATCATCTAAATAATAATCTGATTGATTACAAAGAAACTTACCTTCACATGTAGGTATAGTGGGATACCATATCCCATCCATTCCACATTTGACTTTGGGTTTCCCAACCATCCCAAGACCAGGCCTGCATGTTATGCTTATCTTTGTGTTCGGACTAAACTGGCTACTCTCGTTGTTACTTCTTCTGTCAGCTGAGACCAATGTCCAGTCTGCACCTGGTAGATTACCGGGGTTGTTGCAGTGGTAAGGGCCTGTATTAAAATGAACAGATAATTTGGTAGTCAATATAGTGACAAAGAATACAAATTTTTACCGGTGAGGATTTTTTAAGAGATCTTGGATTCAATATATACAAGGACAAAACAAACTGTGAAAAGTTGAGCTCAATCCGTCGTCCGAGTTTGGAGAAAATAGTGAAAAACCGTGCAGACTTTTTAGTATGTAAACACATTGTCCCAATCAAAATTTAAATCGTAGTCTTCAAATTCTATTTTCTCGACTTTGACAGTATTTCAAACAAAAATATTCTGTGGAAGATTGGTACTGGTATGAGATTAAAAATCAGTAAGCATTTAGACTGATACCAATAAAAGAAAGTTGATGAATAACAATCGTGTATTGTACCATCGACGTACCGAGCTATGGAAAGGAAGATGATCAGACTTCTCTACGCGACAAAGTCAGACATACCAACATATTGGCGAAAAACTAGGACCAAGATATCATGGAAAAGATCAAGGAAATGAAATGGACATGGGCTGGACACTTGTCAAGAAGACATGACAACAGGTGGACCAAGAGACTAACCGAATGGCAACCTAAAAATGGGAAAAAGAAGAAGAGGAAGACAGAAGAGAAGATGGACAGACAAAATCCAAACATACACGAACACGACAACATGAGCTAGAATAGAAAGAAGGAGAAAAGAATGGAAATTGCTGGAGGAGGGCTTCATCCAAGAACGAATGCACAGCCTGATGAGGATGATGATGACATTACTAGTCATTAATTCGCATGTTTTCTTTGACCGCGTAAGGGGGTGTGGGAACCAAATTTAGGTCATCGAGACGAGTCAAATGAACTGTTTATTTCATTATTGTAGTTGTTAATAGTAGCAGTAGTAATATTCATTTGGCCACCGATACAAGAAAACACCATAAAGCCAGTCCAAACTGTAATGTAATACAATGAAATTTGCCGTATAAAGTGCCCCATGCGGTCAAAAATGCGGTAATATTAAAATATACAACTTTACAATATTCGCGGAAATTATAATACCTTGACACACAGTGAGCGGCCATTGTTGCTCGCCTGATGCTGTTACTGCACACATAATCCTTCTGTGTCCATGCAAAGTAAATCCTCTGTTGCAGCCAACTATTGCCTGGCGAGCTCCAATCCGCTTGATTTTGCCATTCCACGGTGCACGTGGTAATTTGCATCTGATGTTTCCTGTTTGAAAATAAAATAATAAAATAGTAAATAGCAAAAGCTTAAGTTACAGCATGGGCAACAATTTAAAAACCTGTACTGTTGTGAGATGTTTCAATTTGAATCAAGATCCATTTTCAGACGGTCGTCTTGCTAAAACGTTTCATTGTAAATTTTTGCTCAGCCCATCCCCTCAACACAAAGCTCTGGCCACACCAATTGTTCTTGGTGAGTACAGTCATCAGTGTCAGTGTCTTCATTTGAGTGTCTTACAGTTTTCGACACGCACACATCATTTAACTGACATGTAAAAGTCCATCAGGTTAGACCATCAGTGTAACGGTTGGTGTTTCGTAATGAGTTATTTTACTTGGAGAGTTAAAAAAAAAAAATCGATTTTTAAACGTGCATTGGCAACAGAGGGCGCAATTACTAATGTGCGATCAGAGCCAATCAGATTACGCGATAGGACTGCACGCCTTGTGAATACAAACAGAAAGATTGCATTTGCATGACAACTTTAGAGGAGTAAATACCGACAGAAAATTTGAATAACTATCATTGAAATTTATCACGAAATATGACTAAGTAAAATAAATATATTCCGCTTGGAATATAAATTTTGCTTGTGAACTGGTTGCGCACAAGCAATGGGCCGTATTTTTCACAGCTTTCACAAATTTTCAAGACTAATTCCATTTTGAAAGTACAAAAATATTTTAAAACATTAAAAATACAAATTTTCAAAGCAAATATGTTACACTGATTACATTGTTAAACTGTTAACAAGAAAATCCTCAAAAGTTGTATGTTAACTGCTCTATTAGAAGTCTACCTGTATGTGGTTTACCACACTATTTTGAACCTCAATCTTACCCCAAAGATGCCCTCTTACAGTCAAAAATACGGCCTATTGTTTGACCACACAGAGTGATTCAAAAACATGTTGTGTCCGGGCTCTTTCAAGGCCATTGGTAAAGCGTTGGGGACGCGAAAAACGCTCATCACTTACTAAATCAATACAGGTAGGCTACCTACATGAATTTGTCGTGAAATGACGTGACTGTTGGACAAGGTCAACTTGTTTAGATGCTGAATCATGAACTAAGGCCCTCCATGTATTTATTTGCTTCTGCGTGTGCCCCCCCTGTGGATGATTTAAAGCCTTGTAGGCCATTCCTAATAGGCCTATAAACCACTTTCTGTCCAGTGATTTTAGAATAGTTCGTTGCAACGAAATGCCCTCAAATTGTTAAATCATGTATTTTGTTTTACTTGCCTGTTGTACGGGTGCAGGTCGGTAGGGTATCCCATGTGTCTGTCCCCAAGCAGATCACAAATCGATTTCCTGAACAGTCAAAAGAAACAATTGATTAGTTTGAAATAAATCAAACGGCAGTACTTGACCCGATATTTACGATTTAGACACTACCATCCCTAAAAAGGGAAAACAAAACAAAATCTGAGAGAAATATCACTATCACTTTTCGGCAGTAAAGGATCTAACTAAGAGAACCCTGCGGGGCACCAATGTTTTTAAATAACACTTATAGGCACACCTGCGTGGAAGGTCGTCCACACATCAAATTTGAGTAATAGACCAGTAATAGATCATTTAGCCCCGCCCCCTAAACATATTGACTAATCACAGCACTGGCTGCATCATCACTGTACATCTTCAATGCCACACTGCACGACATGTCGGATTTTTGTTGGACTTTCGGTGGTGTACCCAAGGCTGTGATGGAGGCGGGGCTTAATGGATGGGTCTATAAGCACCCGAATTATGCTCCCATATTTGTTCCCTAAATCTGATTGCTAGTGAAAATATATACCAAAGGCAGAGAAAATTAAAGGTGGAGCCTTCATGATTAATGACACACAATAGTAGACACACATTTTACATGCCCAGCACACCAACAAAGGCACAATCTCCGTGCAGTGGTTAGTCTTGGCTCAAGACGTTGTGGATCATTTTTCACCATCGCGATCTCACGCCACGCGCGATCTCAGTACCGCCGCGCTCACTTCGTCCCTTTCCCAAAGCAAACCACAGAGGGCGCTTTTCCGGTTTGAGGATAAGCCCTCTATTGGCAGAAATGTCACGGCACCGTGTAAATGTGACACAGCAGTGTGTAGTAGTGCAACTAACATGTAAGAACGTCTTCGCCAAGACTATGCAGTGGTTTTAGACCGTAAAAAACCTTCGCAGGTCAAACAAGGGTGTACGAACTTCCCAAACCTAGTGCAAACCTAATATTATGTTATTCAACCAATGGCAATGAACGACCTGGTTGAAGGTGACTTGGCACCATGTGGAAGGGGACAAAATCATAAATATTCATTTTTGTGTGGCGACTCTGCCACACAGTCGTGCCCGTAGGGTAAAAATAAGTCCCCCGATTCACTAAGCGAAAGCAAGAGTCGCCTGCTGGGCCCAATTTTACAGAGCTGCTTCGGCCGATTCTGTGGTTACTGTGCGATTCCCATTTCATAGCGCTGCTAACCGTAAAGGACACAAAAAGGCATGCTAACCTTCCGGTGCTTACTGTAGGAAAATGAATGACTTAACCATGCAAATCCATGTTGAACGTGCAAGCTGGCCTAATAATTTAATTTTTGCTATCCAGTGACGTTCGCTTACGTTTAAGCAATATTTTATGCTTTAGTTCGCACGAAAATTTGCCGGGCTGTGAAATTGGCCCCTGGTTTCCCGAAGTACGCCGTGGGTAAAACAGCAAGACTAGTTATTATTATAACTACATTGAACCGGTATGTTGTCTCCCGGTTCGACGAATCTACTCTTTGGTAGATACACTCTCAGGACAAGACAACTAACTGTAAATCACATGATTTTACCGTAAACTGAACTCATTATTATGTAAACCGGTACACCAACCCACATTGACTCAAATCACAAAACAAAAATCCCCAATTCCAATCTAAAAACAATCCGTTGTGTCCTTCATCTATGGCATTGATATGTATTATAATCGGTGCTTTTTCGACTGAAATCTAATGATATGCAAATGTATTTGTGAACTAACAGCGCATGCGCGCAGAAGATGAAAGTTCAACCAGAATAACTATGTGGCTGTTCAAGATATAAGCAGTCATGTATTTTGCCAGATGATCTTGTGTCACACTTCTATTATTGCTTATGAACCCTATAGTCGTTTATGTGACAAGGAAGTCCGCATTTAGTTTCGTTTTTGTGCTGTGCCAACTTCGTATTCAGGAGGATGGAGTTCTCTTGCGATTGTGGTCATTTTAATTTTCAAAATCGTGAAATATCAGAAGCTAACTTATGAGGCTAAGTAACTATTATTATCTTTTTTGAGCTGTGGTCGCTTTTTGATTGCCACAACAAACAAATCATCGAAGCTAGCTGTGCATCCAAATTGTGAAACTTGTCGACTGCTGCTACATTATACATGCTTTTTAGTCACCCCTAGAGACTAAACGTTACTGACTTGATAAAATTTTAGAATGCACAATATTGAATACATACCACCTGAAAATTAAAGGTTTTCCCATGCAGTCACGATTTTTCCCCAAAGTCACGTAAAAGGTAGAACTATGGCCGTGTCATTCATGGGTTCAACTATGAAATGTTCTCAATGTTTCTATACTCTGCGCTATCCAACATTCCTAGTGGGTGTTTCGTGATATTATCATCGAATAAGTTACCAGAGGGGTAAATGTTTGTTTGTCATTCGTTGACTCAAGTTATGACTTGACGTTTGCATTTTGTTTTACCTTGCATTGCTGCACCCATAGAACACTCTACTGAGATCATGGTATCCCGCGGGTAGAGGCCATCTTCTCCTGGTGAGTTGCTGAACTCAATTTGTGCGTCTTCTACTACGGGCTCAGGGCAGCCGATGCCATCTAATCATTTAATAAAAAGACCAATATCAAAAGTTTTATCTAAAAAGGGTCTTACTACAAATACAAATATGCCTAATAATACTTGTATTTTGTTTTTAACTTATATCAGAGCAGAGTGTTTTTAATTGTAAGTCATAACAGAACGTAGCCGAATGAATGGCTGAACACTGAATTCGGTTTCACATCTATCTGTGCTTGTGTGTGCTGATTGGAAGATGAATGAGACCAGCAATTTCGAAAAAAAAAACAGTGAGAGCACAATTTTGAATCGATATTTCAATACATAATTTTGAATTACCTTTACCAAAAAGGATGAAAGCACTTTAGGAATTGGTGTGATATATTGTAGAAATCTATGGGAGACAAGTTAGTTTTTTTTTATTGAAAACTTTATGTACAACATAAAAGGGGCACACCGGCTTTGTTGGGCTATTTGGGCTAACATGACTTCAAAGGTCTTCCAGGAATGGAGAAGAATGGTTCCTAAAAGAAGCCATCAAATTTTGCCGTTTTCGAGCATTTTTCAAAAAACGATTTATCCGAACCTAAAAAGTGGTTTGGATAAATCACATGATCTTTGGAGTTAGTTTTACTTCCAGCCGTATAAAAGTAAATTACTGAACCAAATTTAAATCTTTTTTTTCTACAATTATTTATGAGCATTTGACAAAAAAGACTATGCATTCAGATTATTGATACAATTTGTAAATAATGATGAAAAATCGAACGTAATATTCGCATTCAGAGAGTCCGTGCAACCGAAGCGTGTTTTACGGAGCACCAGCGTGGAAGCTAGCGGAATGTAAGCCCTGGGGCATATCCCGTACAGCCGGTGCCATGTATCGTGGGGCCAGAGAGACAAACCCCGAGGCATGAACTCCCCATTGCCGGTCTAGCCGTGTAAGCGTGGGAGCTTGTCGGAGGGGTAGGGAGCCAGACCAACAATTACGTTTTTTATGACTGTTTTAGTCTGTACCCCTAGCTATTATCCCCTAACTACTGTAATGTGTTGCCTGCGTTACACACCTGCGGGACGACGATGGGGAATGTTTATCCATGGAGGTAGAAATTACACTAATTTCTACCTCCATGGTTTATCCCATACAGCTGATCTATCTACTTCTATGATAGCTGCATATTGTCCACTCCCCACCCCCCAATCGCCACAACAACAAAAAACCAGTGGCGGTGGCTGCGGCCATCCAGTGAAGTCATCGCCCAAAAAATGGGAGAATGCCATCGCTAAAGCTGCCAGGAGAAAGGCAATCCGTTTGCAGCAAAGGCGGGAGGCTCGCTTGGCACATGCTGGCTTTCCCTTTGGATTTATCGTGGTTTTTTTTACTTTTTACTTTTCGTTGGACCGCCTTTTGGGTGTTTTTCCTTGCGTGGTTTTTTTTTTTATACCGATCCTTGGATGTCGAAGAAACTTTCTCCATTGCAAGTAAGTTCGTCCAGTTCGTCATACACAGAATACAAACTGTCCGTTTATGTCCGTTTTTTTTTTTACACGTGAATTTCAAAGTTGGACAAGAGGCAGAATCACAGACATTTTACGGGGGGGGGGGGGGGGGGGGGGGGGGGGCTGGAAGAGCATGATATGGCGTGCTATGTCTGAATAACCATGACGACGATCGTGTGTTTTTTGTTTACACGTGAATTTGTGCTGGATTGATATGAAGTCTGGATCCTCATGCCTCGCCATTGTAATAATTCATACATAAACAGAGCACCAGTCTACTTACAACATTGCGCAACAATTTCACGTAAACTTGACAGTTGCAACAGCTGGAATATAAGCTGACCTTTGACCGTGGTTTGTTTTTTTCACATTTTTCATGATATTTTGATGATTTTTTTGTACAACAGCCATTTAACTATTATTGTCTGTCATTCCACATCACTAAATTAGGTAAACAGTAAGCCGGTGTGTCCCTTTAAACTAATTTGCTCATTTAGGCCCCTTGTCAAAAACCAATATTATAAGCCTGTAGCTTGTCATAGCTATAACCACCCATACTATAGGATTATAGTCAAATTTAAAATTAACCATATTACAGACATAGTATGGGCTGCATCATTGCATGTGAACGAATTAAAAAAAAAATGAAATTTGGAAACGAACAACTATTCTACAATCATCTAAACAGTTTGATCAAAATAGTCCGTATTTTTTGGCAGCTAGAGGGCACAGTACTAATTCAATTCAATTAAATTCAAATACACATTTATTTCCATACTTCTATGAATATAACTGCAAAGTTTACAGGAAAATAATGAGTGAACCAAGATCAAATGAACGTCAAAGCAGCAAAATACCAAAAAGAAAATAAAGTATGGGGCTGTTCAGATAAGCAGAAGCTTGTAGAAAACAGCCGACAACCTAAAAAACAAAACAAAACAAAACAAAGGACAAACAGACAGACAGCGACATGACAACGAACATATTATGTTAAGGCGAGTCTAAGAAAATGAAATGTAGCAAGTAATGTTTAACATAGGCAAAACAAATTTAAGTACGAAAAGGTGGCAGTGATCTTATGTAACAAGATGAGAAAACATAACAGTGAAGGAATTGAATGACGAAAATATGAAACAGTGACTAGAAGGAAGAGGAAGCTAAGGTACATACTGGGAAATAAGACCTCGTTTGTACGACGATTTGAATAGACCCACGGACCGCTGAGATCTAATATTCTCATCTACGGCATTCCACACACGAGGGACAAAGAAGCGAATTGTGTATGTATGTTTAAAGTTGTATATTAACTGCTTTCTTAAAAGTTCAATGGCATGGTTCACCCACTATTTCTATGGTTTGATGCCCAATCAACATACAAAGGGCGCCCTCTCGCAGTCAAAAATAAGGCCAATTGGTCTTACCTGTGCTTGAACATACTGAGAGAAGGATCACAGCAATAACAAAGACATCTTTACAAATGTCCATTGTAATACGTTCACCTGTAAATCAGGAGATAAATTTAAATAGGTCTTAAAGAGGGGCTCCAAGGGCAGTTCCAGTTTTGTGATGCACTCATTTTCTAAATTATAGAGGTCTTACAAAATTGGGGGAACTTCTAAGTCTCTTACCTAACGTTAAATTGTTGTAAAATGTCATTTTATTTGATACTCTTTCAAAACGAGATTTGAAACCTGACGTCATTGGTTATCAACAACAAATGGGTCTGTACATTCCAAATAAGACTTTTTGCGCCGGTCATGAGGTCAAATGCAATGTCGTTTTGATTTAATATCATCGAAATTCAGGAATAAACTAAAATGTGCCTATATATTTTAGATGTGACGTCATTGGATGTTTTGACAAAATTCGCACTGAGGCCTTCTCGAAGCCAATCCAAGAAAAATCGCGTGCGCACAGTTCAGGAAATTGCGAAGTGCAAATCGAGTGTTCTACTTATGCTAATAAGCCCGTACGAATGATGTATGTATTCGGGGAGTCGGACAGGACTTACTGTGTGTTTTCCGTTACCCAAAATCCAAGGCCACACTGTACAACCACACAAACGGGCTGTCAGAACACGTACTTCCTTATATCCTCTGCACACACTGCACCACTTTAACACATCTAAAGACACCCACCCTCGGTGAATGACATGACACGTCACAACTCCAATGAGACAACTCACAGCTCTCGTTATAAAAGGGTGAAAAACTAACATTTTCAATGAGAAAATTCAAAACCATTACATGACAACCACAACGAGAAAACTTACAGCCGCTATTGGAACAACTTATAACTAAGACAAGACAAGTCAAGCTACAATGAAAAAGGGCTCCAATGAGACAACCCACAACCGCTATGTGATTAATTACAACTTAGACGAAACGATCAACTCACGGCTTACATGAGAAAACCCATCAATTCAACGAGACAATTCAAAACCGTCACAAGAGAACTCACAACCACAACGAGAAAACTCGCACCCGTTATGGGACAACTCATGACTAAGACGAGACAACTCAAAGCTACAATTAGGCAATAACAGTGTGAGGAGCCGGGTTGGTGGCTGGCCGCTGTTAATGGACCGAGCAAAAGGCGATGTCCATTCACAGCGGCCAGCCACCAACCAAGGTCTTTACCACGCAGTGCAGACCGTGTCATCACACTGTTTTTGCCATTAATAAATACCTTTAACGAGAAAAACGGTAAAAGTCATCAGAATTTGTGATTTTTCTTTCGCCGATATTTTCCATTCATGATCAAGGGTCAGTCTTTAGGGTAGTCTCTTACACATAGTTAACCGCCAGTTAGGAACCAGACTACGAGCTTTGAAAATTAACAGCACCATAAATGGAAATACTATGGTTGGTGTTCGGCTTCATGCTTTGCATTATGATGTTTTCATATGCGTACCAGCTACCTTAGAACACACTGTCCGTGCGTGCACGCGGCACCATCTCTCATTGCCAAAAAACAAATGTACGTGCAAAGAAAACAGTTGAATTTGAAAGTTCCCTGCACAGCGAGCACAGTTCAGACAGCACTTTTACACAACAATGCTTGCTTTGGGGCCATTTATTCGCTAGTTTACAGAGCCGGCCTTTATATTACATGTTAATACACCCCCACGTGACCAGTCTTCAACCAATCAGATTGCCTAAACGCTCCGAGGTTTTGATTGATGATAAATCACACCTACACAGAGACAACTCACAACTCCAACATGACAACTCACAACCACTCTCGGATTAACCACAACTTAGACGAGACAATCAACTTACAGCTAAGTTGGGACAAATCGTAACTAATACGAGACAACTGAAAACTACAACGAGAAATCACATCTGTAGAGACAACTCACGACTTCAACGAGACAAATCACTACTATGACATGAGAAATCACAACTCCAACGAGACTACTCGCAACTGATATGGGATTAATTTATAACTTAGACGAAACAATCAACTCACAGCTCGCAAAATCCATACATTCAAGGAGACAATTCAAAACCATTGCAAGACAACTCAAAACATGGAAACAACTCATTATTGCTATGGAATAACTAGTAACTAAGACAAGACAGCTCAAAACTACGAAAAGACAAATCACAACATCAAGGCAACTCACAGCGACGCAAGAAATTACTACTATTGCGGAACAATTCACAATTACGATTTGACACCTCACATCTACATTAAGACAACTCACAGCTCAAAACTTTAACGAGAAAATTCTCACTTACTACAAGACATCTGAAAATTAGGCCACGAAGGGTCACTACAACGAAACAACTCGAAACTAAGACGAGAAAACTCAAAAGTACAACGAGAAAACTCACATAATGTAATGACAAAACATTTCACAACCTTGACAAGACAACTCACAAATACAATGGGAAAATCAAAAACAACAAATCAATTTACAGTTACGACCGAACAGCTCACAAAAATATGTCCACTAAACTCACAATTCACATGGACAGGTCACAACTACAATCTGTGACAAGAAAAGTGCAACGAGACAATCGCAAAACTATTTGCAAGACAACAAATAACAACGAGAAAACTCACAACTGCTTTCTGTCAACTCACAACTCTGACGACACAACTCAAAACTACTACGAGACAAATCACAGCTACAACAGGTCAACTCACATCTACTACGAGTCAACTCACAACTACAATGAGGCAACCCACAACTATTAATGGAAAAAAATGCTTGGGACAATAACATTTATGACATAATTCACCACGACCGTGAGGACACTCACAAATACGACTGGACAACTTACAACTATATTGAGAGAAAATCATATTAAAAAATTCGACGAGATAATTCACAACTATGACAGCACAAGTCACAACTAAGACGAGATAGCTTAAACCTAGAATGTGAGAACTTTCATCTATGAGAAAACATTTCAAAACTTCGATTACGAGACAGCTCGCAACTACGACGAGACAACCGTCAACTATGACGAGACAAATAACTTACAATGGCAACTCAAATGAGACAAGTCACAACTACAATTGGACAACGCATATCTGAAATGACAACTCACAACTTCAACGAGACAATTCGAAACTTTTGCAAGACAACTCACAACTGCTATAGGTCAATTAACAACTATGACGATTAGTATTATTAAACATGGTGTCCTATTCAACGTCGCCTTCATCTTTGTGCAAACGTGATGAATAATGCATCTGTTTACATCGCACGCTGATTGGCTGGCTTATGGCCGGCTTGAGCGTGATATGCAATGTGTCAATTGTGAAGGGATCACGTTGAACCTCTTGCATTATAAGAATATCAATTAGGCTGCGCTCACCGTGCGTGCCGTCGCATTGTTGCGTCTAGCTGACGAATTGTTGCGTTGTGTAGTCGCATTGTCACGTTGTGCCAACCATTGTTGCGTAGAGCCGATGCATTGCCACGTCGTGCCATCACGTTATTATGGAATTCAATCTCTGCCACTTCAACGTCGCATATATGGTGGTGATTGTAGTGTCCCTAGCCGCTTGCGCCTTCAACAGTGCATTGTCGCGTCGTGCCGTTGCATAGTCGCGTCGTGCCCTCGTAAAGTCTCATGGCATTGTCGCGTCATGCTGTCGCAATGTCACGACTCACCATCACATAGTCACATCGTGCCGTAGGACGCGACTGTGACGGCAATGAATTTTGCTCAACAATAAATTGTCGAGCAAAATTGTTAATATATAAAAATATATTTCACCAAAGAGTATTGAACTTTCCTGAACCGTCGGTTCCCTAATTTACTGTTCAATTAAGCATGAAGTACCTTGCAGCCTTGCAGCCAACAAGTAAACCATCAACGCATTGTTAAGTCATGTCGTCGCATTGTTGCGTCGAGCCGACGCAATGCCACGTCGCGTTATTATGGAATTCTATCTCTGCCATTTCAACGTCGCATGTATGGTGGCGATTGTAGTGTCCCAAGCCACTTGCACCGTCAACGGCACATTGTCCGTCGTGCCTTCGCATAGTCGCATCCCATTGTCGCATTGTGCCATCGCATAGTCGGGTTGTGCTGTCGCATAGTCGCGCCAACACGACAATGCGACAGCACAACGCGACTGCGACAGCATGACGCGACAATGCAACAGCACAACGCGACAATGCGACGGCACTATGCAACCTGTACAAAACTATGCGATGGTACAACGTCAGGGCACGACGCGACTTTGCGACGGCACGACGCGACAATGGCGTTGATGGCGCAAGCGGCTAGGGACACTACAATCACCACCGTACATGCGACGTCGAAATGGCAGCGATAGAATTCCATACGTTATCGCCTTGTCGACTTTCCCCCATTAACGGCGCAATCGGCGAAGACCAACAATCAACATTGCGACAATGTGACGCAACGCAACGGCACAGCACAACTTTACGACGGCACAACTTTGTTAGACTGTGCAAACGATTTGGGTCTCGACCATACATGCCATACATGCGATTTGTAATTCCATACATTTGAGCCCTTAAAATAAACAAAAGGCTAACTAACCTAACCAAATTCATAACATTCTGAGACTGAGGGGAAGTTAAACTCATTTTAATCAAAAAATGAACCATCGAAAAGAAAAAAAACACTGCATTTTAAATGTTAAACTGCTTCGTGTATTCGTAATCTAAATATTGTAAGCAGTTGTCATATCGTGCCTAAGTTGGCGAGCTGGGGGCTTATCTACATTTTCCTGTTACAAAATATCTCAAATGGCGTGAATAGATTTGAGCCACACACACTTGCATCATAGAAATTGATATAAGTATATCATACGTAGTGTTGTCATTTTGGTATTACATTCAAAAATCCACAGTATGAGTACCTGTGGGGTATAAAGCTAAAAGTGATTAACAGTAAATGTACTTACCTAGCACGTAAATTAACCTCCGCTCCACTGCTTGCAGACAACCGTTGTATTTGCCCTAAAGACGAAACGTGATTGTTTAATGAACGACCGTTTCAAACAATGCAAATACGTCTAGCAAATACCTTTCCTTACAGAACAGTCGGTTCTGATTCTCCGAGTCCAAGCTTAAGTAAACAATGAACATCCCGTCATTTTACGGCTGTGCCCAGGCTTGTGACAAACATGATTGATATTCCGTACTGGTCCCCTTTTCTGACCTGCCCACAAATACCGCCAATACTGTTTGCGTTGGCTATGCACCCTTATTGTGGATTGTTTCAAGTTTAGTGCATGGAACAAGACTCCATTGTGATGTTGGTGGTGGCGGGGTGCCTATCATATTAATTTTCAAGCTGAGCCTAACTGTAAACATGAGGCTTCTAAACTGAGTTCTCTAAAACTCCTTCCTTTTACAGCTTCAGGTTCCATTGAAGAACGAAGAAAATGTGCTTTTGCATGTTATTTATTCATTCTTTCTTTACTACTGTTTCTTCTTATTCGTCTTCTTATTCGTCTTCTTTTCCCCCTTGTTTTGTCGCTGTCGCCATCGCCGCCGCCGTCGTCGTAAATGCATATGTATAAACTTGAGAGTGATGTCATAATGGCGCCATCACGTGTCACTTGACATCAAATTAAAAGTGTACTTTATGGAGTCGTATATCTACGCAGTACACTTCTTATTCAACTGGAATTTTTGTATGTCGATAGAAAAACGTCATGATGACGTCATCACATGATTTGTCTTCATAGTTTCGATTCTTTTGTTTTTTTAATCTGGAAGGTGACCAGTTGAACATTGAATGCCTAAACTATTATATTTAAAACAAATGGAAATCGGAACCATGAGCTTTGTTTCGCAGTAGACAGGGGCACAGGGGCACATGACCCCCCCCCCCCCCAACTAAAGTCTGTGCCCCCGATGTTAATCTGAACTTTTTGAATTAAAAATTACCAGAATAAAATATTTCATTTTATAAGCTTTGATATAGTAGGTTCAATGATTTTTTTATTTTCTTTTTACTACAGGCAGACAATGTATTTGTTTTTACCTCTGTCAGATAATTAATAAGAGCACTGAAAAGTGTCTTGTTTATAAAAAATACAAAACAAAAACTGTCAGTGTTAAATGGTCCAAAAATTTGCCTTAGAAAATAATGGTGCATCCTTTAGTGCCCCCATAAATTTACTCCAGTTTCGCCGCTGTTTGTTATTGTGTTATTTTTCAACTTGGGTTATGTACACAGGAAACTGAAAAGTGTTTATGCAGCCGTTTTCCTTCCGTGTATGGAGTAATGAGAGGTTGGGGGGGGGGGGCAACCCAACGCACTCCTTCCTCTTTCAACGGATGGTCTGAAGAGTTCTGATAAATTGGTGTGCAGCATTTATTGGAAAATTCTGGCAGACCTCATTCTCATCTCACTGCACTAATGCCATAACAGGTGGTTTAGCAATGGTTACAAAAGTACTCAGACAATCTGAATGTACAAGGTTTCTTAACTTGCTGTAGTTTCGGTATTGCCTAAGTAATTTCCTATTGCCTAAGTAATGTCATGAGAAGGATATTTGGCTACAGGGCCATCACAGATTTGTAATTTGAAAATTGTATAGGTATGTAACAGTAGATGTTCAAAATCTTCAGATGGCTTGCTTGTTATTCTACCTTTATTTGTTCAAAGGGAAAATCTGTGACGGCCCTATAGCCAAATATCTATCTCATACTCTAATAAGTGCCAAAATCTAAGCTAGTATCACCAAAGGCACAATCCCATCATCTTATACCTGCGGTACCATACTAACGTTACATCCATGGTGGTTTATATTTCAATGCATGTACTTTAAAACTAGGAGCATTTGTGTGTGCGTCAAGTAAAAAGCCTGCTATAAAGATGAATGCCTTTCAATTGTAGTACCGCACACACCGGTAAAATGAAACTGTGTACAAAAATATAAAACTAGCAGGACATGGATGTATATCCTGTACACTGTAAGAACAATTAAAGTGCAAGTCAATTGATTTGACGTATATCTGTTACATGGGTTTGTAATGACATCGATATGGACGGATGTTCACGCTGTTGTAATGGTTTGCTTTTCCTTTTGCTGCCCCTGACCCGCTCTACTGTTTTTGTTAATGGTTTTTGGCTTTGAGTTGTTTTTCTGATTTTGATGACCCCTCCAGTGTTTCCGTTGTTTATTCTGTTGCAAGGCTTGTTATTGTTTGCTGTTTTGCTACAAGGTTTTGTGAACTCATTACAAACGTGACAACATGCTATCTAAGCTACACCATTCCGTAATGCAGTCGACCCCCTTTTAGTCGAGCACCAAGTACTGCCAAGTACTAGGGTGGCCGAGTAAGTACCCGACGACGATACTTTGGCCATCGAATACGAATAGAAGTGTCGAACTGCCGAGTACCAAGGACTTGAAACTCCGAGTTCGAGTACGACTTCTTTGTATAAAAAAAGAGTAATGCAAATCGAGGTATTGTTTTTTCACTAGACCACAATTATTGTTGCTTGTATTGATAAACATCTTTTTAACATGAATACATGATAGGCTATTTCAATTTCACTTTGTCCAGAGCTTAATTGCTCAATTCCTTGCATTAATGTATGTGAAGAAAAGCAAAAAGGAAAGTGATATTTTGTCCACGAGTATTTATAATCAGATTTAGAGTACACTTTGAACAACCGAGTATCGAGTACACATTATTTTTCAGTCGAGTATCGAGTATGGACTTTGAGTACAAGTATTTTTGCTAGCCGAGTGCGAGTTCGATTCCAGTTCGAGTTCGAGAACGAGGGGGAGTTTGAGTTTGAGTTCGAGTTCGAGTCCGAGTATGAGTACGAGTTCCAGTTCGAGTACGAGTACGAGTACGAGTACGAGTACGAGTACGAGTGCGAGTACGAGTACGAGTACGAGTACGAGTTCGAGTATGAAGGGGAGTGCAAGTTTGAGTACGAGTATGAGTACCATCAAAACGGTACTTGAGTTATAATATTTTTAAGTGAGACATTCGACAGTTAGATCTAGATTTAGGGATGACAGGGTTTTGTCTGGTGTCGACGCAATTCTTGGTTACGATAGTCATCAATATAGAACCACGAATATGTGTAACCCAAAATTTAAAGTCAGTAATAATGCACGGGGAAGCCTCTGCTTCAGGTCGACGCAGTTCCATTTCGTTGTGGCGAGGATTTATGCTCATATCCCGTTAAAGTTGGTCAACTTTTTTATTTAAAGTAAGTACAAAATTCAAGTAAGTATACTGAAACTATTAGCTTGTATGTATGCAAGGCAAGAGCAGGAAAAAATGTACAGTACCGTGTCTACATGACCCCCCCTTGCATGCACGTCACGTGCGGCGTTGGGCCACGCTCACCATATTAGGTAGACGCGTAAACGCCGCGTTGCCTATAATGCGCACTACACTGTACAGCACACACTGACATCCAAAATGAAGCAACCGAGATGATTGAAGTGATGACGTCTGGCGAATTTGGTCAAAACGCTGTTGTTAATCTGGAAAACCGTTACCGGTTTTGCGAAGTGGTGAACCCCTAAAAAATTCACTAATTTTGTGAAATACATTTTAACAAACATTTTGGATGCATTCCTTATATGCAATACTTTTGCCAAGTTTCCAGCCTTGAGACGTCATACTCACATAGTTACGCCAATAGTATAAGCAGCGAATCACCAGAACTGCAGTTTTCCGTTTTCACAAACTGGGGAATCTCGATTTGCCGCTTTTGCTGTACATAGCGCTGGCACGGTGCCAAAACGTGTGGTATGACATCTTATGTGTTTTCACGAACCGGCGGATCCCATAACCAACGTAAAGTTTACCGTTTTCATAAACCGGCGAACCCGTGTGTGTATTGGTTTTGTACACAGCGCTTAAGGCGCGCACTCATTTCTCCATTTTCACGAACTGGCGAATAAGTTTAGTAGTTACTTAGTCATTAATGTCAGTACCAATGATTAAAGTACCATGAGTCCTGGGTGATTTTAGATGCCAGCTTTTCATTTTTAGTAAACTCTTAAAGACTACCTAATGAGACGTCTCTGAGACCATGATTTCAAGAGAAGTTCAACTTCAAAATGCGTTTCGTTTTTTCAAAGCATGGTGTTGTGGGCTGTGTGGGCTGATTCGCCACTTTGTGAAAACGGTATTATGTGTACCGGTTTGCGTTTTTTTTTTCTAAGGACGAACGTGGGTAATTTACATAAATGGGCGTGCATAAACCCCAAAATACCCTCGCACATGCGTGCTTGGACTTAAACATTTGCAAGTTGAGCTCTGGTCACGGATCTTAAACAATCGCGGACAAAATAATCAAAGAAACATACAAAGCCCCCAAACAAAACAATTCTAAGTCATCAGGCATCAGGTACAAGATGACACTACAAAATCGCATTTTTTTCATACCGTTTTTAAAACACCCCTAAGATCACAACGAGACAGTGGAATACTTTAGGAATGGCCAATTTAGCCTCGATGATGTAACTGATGCCTACATCTACGAAGAGGGTTGTGGGTGATGATTGTGGCCAACATGCTATCGAGGATAGACTGTGCATTACCATAGAGAAAGGACCAATCTCTATGGCATTACAATTAGTCAGTAGAAGGACCTTGGGCTAGCATGGTGTTATGATGTGGTACGTCTCAATGGGGACCAGCTGTTCCCAGCTGTTCCACTGCTTTTTTACAATATTGTTGTATTTGTGATGCACCCAAACCATGGAGGCAGAATTACCTCCATGCCCAAACTAACCAAAATGTAATGTCGTAGTGCAGTGTACCCTTTTGAGGAATCTTCTCCTATGCTATACAATGTATGGCTTGTCTCTTCTATAGCCTCAATAACCCCCCCCCCCCCCCGCCCCCGGAAAAAATTTAACCGTTAAAGAACTGCTTAAAGGGTCTGTATACGTTTGGTAATGACTCTGAAAATTTATGGCAATAATAACTTACTTAGTAAGAAGTACAGCAGCTTAGGATAGTAAAATGCATTTTGAGAATCGTTTCACTTCGAAGTACTGCAGTTATGGAAAAAAAATATCACTTCTTATCCCAAAAAATTTGAATCTGAGAAGCGTTATGGCCGTAACGCTTCTCAAAATGTGTATTCCAATGACGGATACTTCTTCTGCGTGAACACAACCGCTCCAGATTTTTTGCGATATCTCAAAAACGCTGCCACCTTTTGAAATGAAATTTACACAGGTTAGTTTTATGGCATATAATCTACAATTATATAGCATTAAGGCAAATGTACGGTTCCAAAAGCCAAAGGTGTACTTTGCCTTTAATGCTTATAAATTTGTATCAGTACTCATAAAATTGTATCTACATTTGGTTATCTGTCTGCCGGTTGGTCTGGGCTTACGAGAGTGCGGCATGAGCTGACAGTAACTGTGGACTTTTCTTTGCATTGTGGGGTGATGCTCACAATGTTTATTTATCTATTTATTTTGATGTATAACAAAAGATTAAAGAAAAGGGACATGGATGTATTTATTTATATGATAAGTCTCGCTGCCAAAATAAAAATAAGCTTTCCTCATATAAAGTGAAGAATTGCCCAAATAAACTGCAGTACGTAACGATCGTAACAAGTAGGGGATCAATACAATTCGTTAACAGATCAACGATAAACAGAACTTACAAGTAAGTGATGAATTAAACATCGTATCTTAGCTTACATGTCTGTAGGATAAGATACACCATAAACCAAAAGGCTCCGATGGACGGAGACTGAGTCCACGTTATTGACCTCGTAATACAAGTACATTAAATTGACCGTTACGTGAACAACTTACAACTATATGTTTTACGTCCAAGTACGCATGTGCGAGGGTATTTGGGGTTTACCCACGCCCACTTTATGTCAATTGCCCACGTTCGTCCTGGAAAAACAAAATACGCTACCGGCGTATGACGATTTGGTGTACGTGCTCTTTTGAACCGGTCTCTTTTAGCTTAGACCTATCTGATATGTACAGCAATGCATATCATGTGATATTGTCGTTAACTTCCTGTCAGTCATACAAACATGCAGATCCAGTAAATAAGTTGATCTAATCTTTGGTCACGTGGTCGCGACTGCCTATACAGTATCATGAAGCTGTTGACCTTTATATTCGACTGGTCCGCATGCTTGATGATCTGACAAAGCTTCAACATGGCTGTCGTCTGGAAAACTGCCTTCGTTTTCTTGTCCGTCATCGGACTATCCCATGCCGCTGAGTGTCCGCCTCACTGGACATTCTACCTTGGAAGCTGCTACCGCTTCTTTGGTCCACAGAAGACGTGGCAAGATGCAGAGGATCACTGCCGTGGGTTCTTCACTAGCAACGGCCAGGGCCACCTTGCATCAATACACCACTCCAGCACGAACGACTTCCTCATCGCAATGTGGAAAACGACTGCACAGTTATCCTTTGACGAGGATAGAAGCGTGTGGATTGGGATGATTGATCAAGAAGAAGAGGGGCTGTTCACTTGGAGTGACGGGACGGCGTTTGATTTCCAAGATTGGCAACCTAGTCAACCAAACAATTACGCGGGAACTCAAGATTGCGGCGAATTCTGGTATGATCACAGCGAACTTCGAAGTGGATGGAATGACAAAAAATGCTCTGAGAATCTTTCATATATATGCAGGATGACTAGAGAGTATTAAAATGCTCCAAGTGACGCTGTACATTAAAGGAAGCGTAACTATGCCCGTAGAAGGGCAAGTGTAGGGGTTCCTTCAAACGCTGGTACTAAACCAGCCTACACGAGTATATCCCGTCGCTTTAACTGTCCGAGTCTAAAACGGTGCAACTGCATCAAGTAAGGCTCTCTGCCGGTTACAGTTTACTCAATTCTACCAACTCACTCACCTGTCGTGATTCCGGCAGACTCCACTGCTATGTACATCAAACCCCCAAATAAACAACTAAAACTTTGACAATACATGTAATTATTTCTTCCAGTCAACAATTCTTTCTCATTTGTATACTTCTGCTTGCAGGACATAATGTTTTTTACCCCCTACTCAGACTTCGAAAATCTTAGAGTACTTCTGCTCCGAAAACGCCATGAAACACTTGATAATTTGATGATTCGCCTTCATATATACCGCTTCTCAAGGAACAGTGAATTACTCCGTGCTTTATAAACTGGGTACTTATTAACTCTTATTTTTAAACCTACTTTTATTAATCAATACAACCATTTTTGCTCTTGACAGATTGCACATTATCGTTCTTGTGTTCCTGCACAAAAGGTTTACAGTAAGTTAGAACGTCGAATCCCAATGAAATCTCTTAGAGTCTTCATGCTCTCATAATATACATCAATGCACGATAAACATGGTGAGTGTTTTTTGTGCAACTGCGCTTCTATTGTATTTACTTGAAATCTGCCAAGGGACTTCGAGGTTATTTCGGGGTTTGTATTTTGCAAAGAACTTATTATAAATGTTACAGATCGAAATAGTATTACGACACTGTTTTTATTATTTTTTTTTCTTCCTTCTTTTTTTCTTTTTTATTTCTTAAGGGGAGAATAATTCAAGAAACATATTGTAATAGCAAGTGTTTATTCACGCTTCTTCAACTGCAGCCGGAGAGGGCAAAGCATGACATTGACCAATTAATTATGAGAGCGTTCGAATATAGCGCAATAAAATAGTCAAGCGTTATTCGATGTATACTTACTGCTTTATAGATGATGCTTTATTCCTGTTGCCTTTTTATGTAAAGCATTTTGCATTTATTTGTCGTTTCCTGACGTTTCTCAGGATGGCTGATACTTGATGGGTAACAGTGGCGAAACTAGCTAGCATTTGTAAACTTTTAGGGGGCATAAGGGGATGCACCTTTTTGTCTAGGGGCGCACTTCTGGCCAATTAAAATCGTAGTTTCCAATTGCATTGTTCTTAAGCAAGCCCCTTTTCAGAGCTTGTGTTTAATAACATGTCATTCTTCTTTTTTATATGATAATCCAACATGGAGGTAAAAAAAAAAAAGTCTGCATGCAAAAAGAAAGATGGTTTTGAACACATCGATAAGGGTTTATAAAATGTAACGTTTCCTTTCTGGTAAGTTTTATTATCAAAAGTCCAGATTTCAAATGGGATACGGGGGCCACCCACCCCCCTCGTTACTCCACTGATGGGTAAAATTGCATTCCAAGGAAATTGCACACAATGAACAGTAAACGAAATAGATGAGGAATGCATTATAAACATATGCTTGTTAATTTTGCAATTGGTTAACTGATATTAAAGGGGCCACGTTGCCTTCGGATTGGGCGCTTATGGGCTCTAAAATGCGTTTGTTAAGAAATTAGTAATTATGGATGGAAGTAGAATATAATGACACAAAAATATTATGTTTAAATCCGTGGCAGAGCAGTCCGCAATTTCGTAAAACCAAATTGTTGACTCAAAAAAAAAATGTCAGACCGTATGTTTTTATGTAGATTGTGGTTCTGCTGGTTGTATTTCCAAGAGGCAAATTTAGTTTTTTTTTTATCACTATACTCACTAATTAAAGGTGTTTTATTGAATGAGAAACTCTTACAAGGGATAATGAGCTATTCCAAACGTCAACATTTTAAAAGATTTGAAGGCATTGTGTCTCTTTAACTTATTCAGTTATAAAAATTGAACAAATTCTGATGCATTAGCTTCAGAGATTTCCGCGGTGACGTAGTTATGACGTCTATAATATTTTGAATTTTTTTGAAAACTGAAGAAACATTCATTCGTTGAATACTTGTTTAAATTTCCAACCACTTTGGCACCAGAGGTCATATTAGCCAACTTCAACTTCAAGTTTGAACCGGAAGACAAGTTAATTTTGAATACGTTTGTTGGACTTTGTTCAGTTTGTATAGACCCATCGGATGGTGGTTCAGGAGTTACGAAGTTTTGAAATAACAAACTTTAATCAATGTAATTCGACACCTGATGACGTCATCATGACGTAAACCTTATTATACCATCAGCATGTTATTATCTTATTAAAACATAATAATGTTAACTTTCAGTGCCTAGTGAACTTATTTTTTGAGATATTTTGCAGAACTGAGTTTGTCGGAAATATAAGAAATTAAAATAACTAGATGTGTAGTTTGTGATTATTATAAACACAAGGTGTTTGGGTTGTGTGTATAGCAAGTAATTATTAACAACTAATCAAAATATATTATATCATATGAACATAAAATACATTAAGTAGTGCTTTGTAATACAAATTTTATTTTTATAAACTTTTGCCCTTCCCTGGACGGCCTCTGTATTGTCCAAATAATTAAAAATAAACACGTCAATAAGTTCAAGCTTCAAACTTTTACAGCTAATGCAAAGATTTAAAATCATAACAGCTTTGGTTCTCAAATTAACAAGGCATCAATTGAAAACCGATGACGTCATCATGACGTCCATGCTAATTATTTTCTTCTCTGGGCATTAAGTGAGTTTTAAACTGTCCGAACTTCCAACAAAATCGTTCATTTTTAAACTTGTCAAGAGAGGGCGCTGTTGAAGATTATAACGGCATTACTATTGTAAGCCAAACCACGGCTTGAGCTTGGGCTCCACCAGTTATTTAGAAAACGAGCACTTTCCTTACAGGGCTTCAAAATAAACGGACGGAGCCCAAGCCTATTCCGTGGTTTCGAAGAGGGCCATACTAGGCAGGCCCATCGGTCAAACGGTCTTTCATACACAGAACATGTCCAAATTCCAATCCATATTGTCGTACCTCAAAACGAGGCGCAGGAGGTGGAGAGAAAGACTATTTGCTGCAGTGTCACTGTAAAATGACTGCAATGACGCCAAGTCGAGAGTCTGATCGCTGGTTCTGGCTCTGGTGAATTACTGCGTAATCTCCACATTTCGGGAAGTAAATGCAGGTGTGACTATGAGCAGCGTGAATTGAATAAAATGGGGCCCCCTGATGATGTGTCCCATGTCCAATGCTTGAAGTTTTTCTTTGAAGATACATATGGTTGGGGCTTGACGAATATCTTGGGGTAACTTGTCCCATTCAGCAAATGGTCTTGGGAAGAATTTGTAACAGTCTTTGTGTGAAGGGGGCTTGATGAAGGCAGTTGCAGCCTGTTGTCTAGTTTTAACCCTGTCCCCGCGTACAAGAGGTTCCTTTGCAACAGTCCAAGGATTTCATTTGCTTTTGAAGTATCATTTTAATGTTGGTTAGCCCAGCTGAGCTTGTTGTTTATCTCTACCCCAGGTACGTCTGGTTAGATACAATTTCAAGGCGGGTTGAGTCTCCCATCTTGTAAATTGTGTTGATTGTTTTTTTTTCTTGTGGGTAATATGCATAGCGTAACATTTCGATGTGTTGAACTTCATCTGCCATTTTTGTCTCCACGTACACAGGCAGTCAATGTCTTTTTGAAGATTCTGGCTATAAGTGGTGTTATCTACTTGTCTGTAGAAAATGCAATCATCTGCAAAAGACGGACTGATGATTATCCCGTTGGAGATGTCGTACAGGTATAGCTAAAACAGCAGAGGGCCTAGCACTGTGCCTTGTGGAACACCGGATGTTACATTGTATGGAAAATGAAGTTGCTACATCCAGAATGACTTGTTGAGTTCCTTGGATAAGAAATAACCTAATCCATAAGTGGAGGGTACCATCTATTCCAGCTTGGCTAAGCTTAGCAAGGAGCCTTTCATGTGGTACGTTATCAAATGCCTTGCTAAAGTCCATTATATACAGTTAACGAGCTTATGAACTCGAGGAGAACAAAACACTGGCAGATGGCTTCTTCAATCAAGTGACAGAGAGTTCCCACCGATCTTCATGTTTCCATCCTTCCCAGTTGCCATTATGCTGGTCCGTAAAATGAAGCTTTGTGACTGGAATGCTTAGCATGCTGGTCCATTGCGATTCAGTCGTGTGGAAGCCTACATCAGGCTGTCTTTACATCACACTTCGTCATTGTACTACTGAGTATTTTCTTTAAACATACGGTGGCGCTCACTTCAAAAAATAACATGTTACTTAATTAATAAAATAATGCTATCAAATTACACATATCACTTCTACATCAATTGTGCTACCACCAAACACGGTTAAGTACGAACAGTGTAACACAAACTTTCCCGGCGTGAATCCACACAGTAACTTATAGACTTCGACACACAATTCTCTGCTTTCATGACACTATAAAGGAGAGCTTTATTTTAACACGTCTGTTCTCACAAATCACAATCGTGCAAGACGTTTAGGAAACGTTTCTCCGGACTAGGGGTCGCCGAATCTCCAGCAAGGGCTCGCACCAACCGACTCCGCATGGTGTCGTGTTGGCGCCCTCTGCTGGCTGATCGGCACCACCGTTACACTGCCCCCCCCCCCCCCCCCCAGAGGACTCTGTCCCAAAAGCAGGCAGCCATAACGGCACCCCCCTCCCCAGCCGGGGAAACGATACCTTTACAAAGACTTCTTTTGGTCCCTAGCACCTCGCCCCGGATGATGGCCTCATGTCCCGTCGTTATAATCAGATTCTCAGTAGCGTGGACTCTCCCTGCCGACGGACGGTGTTTACAGCTCACCAGGGCAACATTTTTCCCGTTGATGAGGACCGTGTCGCAGACAGCAGACAGGGGCACAGGGGCAGACAGGGGCACAGGGGCATGTGACCCCCCCCCCCCCCAACTAAAGTCTGTTTCCCCCGATGTTAATCTGGACTTTTTGAATTAAAAATTACCAGAATAAAATATTTCATTTAATAAGCTTTGATATAGTAGTTTCAATGTTTTTTATTTTCTTTTTACTACAGGCAGACAATGTATTTGTTTTTACCTCTGTCAGATAATTTTATAAAACAAATTAACGGCATAAATAAGAGCACTGAAAGGTGTCTTGTTTAGAAAAAATACAAAACAAGAACTGTTAGTGTTAAATGGTCCGAAAATTTGCCTCAGAAAATAATGGTGCATCCCTTAGTGCCCCCATAAATTTTAGTCCAGTTTCGCCGCTGTTTGTTATTGTGTTATTTTTCAACTTGGGTATGTACACAGGAAACTGAAAAGTGTTTATGCAGCCGTTTTCCTTCCGTGTATGGAGTAATGAGAGGTTGGGGGAAACCCCTACGCACTCCTTCCTCTTCCAACGGATGGTCTGAAGAGTTCTGTTAAATTGGTGCGCAGCATTTATTGGAAAATTCTGGCAGACCTCATTCTCATCTCACTGCACTAATGCCATAACAGGTGGTTTAGCAATGGTTATAAAAGCACTCAGACAATCTGAATGTACAAGGTTTCTTAACTTGCTGTAGTTTCGGTATTGCCTAAGTAATTTAACAACGGTGTGTTGTGGGCAACACGACTTGCTAGGATAATATACGATTTCACTACAAAATTGAGTGTGTGCATCTAGTGGGGCAGATAGGAGAAATATTTGGGGGAATTGTGCCTTTGATGATACGAGCATGGAATTTGGCACACAGATCGGGGTATGTCATGAGAAGGATATTTGGCTACAGGGCCATCACAGATTTGTAATTTGAAAATTTTATAGGTATGTAACAGTAAATGTTCAAAATCTTCAAATGGCTTGCTTGTTATTCTACCTTTATTTGTTCAAAGGGAAAATCTGTGACGGCCCTATAGCCAAATATCTATCTCATACTCTAAGTGCCAAAATCTAAGCTAGTATCACCAAAGGCACAATCCCATCATCTTATACCTGCGGTACCATACTAACGTTACATCCATGGTGGTTTATATTTCAATGCATGTACTTTAAAACTAGGAGCATTTGTGTGTGCGTCAAGTAAAAAGCCTGCTATAAAGATGAATGCCTTTCAATTGTAGTACCGCACACACCGGTAAAATGAAACTGTGTACAAAAATATAAAACTAGCAGGACATGGCTGTATATCCTGTACACTGTTAGAACAATTAAAGTGCAAGTCAATTGATTTCACGTATATCTGTTACATGGGTTTGTAATGACATCGGTATGGACAGATCAAATGTTCACGCTGTTGTAATGGTTTACTTTTCCTTTTGCTGCCCCTGACCCGCTCTACTGTTTTTGTTTGTGGTTTTTGCCTTTGAGTTGTTTTTCTGATTTTGATGACCCCTCCAGTGTTTCCGTTGTTGTTTATTATGTTGCATGGCTTGTTATTGTTTGCTGTTTTGCTACAAGGTTTTGTGAACTCATTACAAACGTACACCATTCCGTAATGCAGTCGACCTCCTTTTAGTCGAGCACCAAGTACTGCCAAGTACTAGGGTGGCCGAGTGGTACCCGACGACGATACTTTGGCCATCGAATACGAGTAGAAGTGTCGAACCGCCGAGTACCAAGGACTTGAAACTCCGAGTTCGAGTACGACTTCTTTATATAAAAAAAAGAATAATGCAAATCGAGGTATAAAAACAATTCTTGTTTTTTCACTAGACCACAATTATTGTTGCTTGTATTGATAAACATCTTTTTAACATGAATACATGATATGCTATTTCAATTTCACTTTGTCCAGAGCTTTGTTGCTCAATTCCTTGCATTAATGCATGTGAAGAAAAGCAAAAAAGGAAAGTGACATTTTGTCCACGAGTATTTATAATCAGATTTAGAGTACACTTTGAACCGAGTATCGAGTACATGACTTTGCGTACACATTATTTTTCAGTCGAGTATCGAGTATGGACTTTGAGTACAAGTATTTTTGCTAGCCGAGTGCGAGTTCGAGTTCGAGTTCCAGTACGAGTACGAGTTTGAATACGAGGGGAAGTTCGAGTTTGATTCCAGTTCGAGGGGGAGTATGACGAGTTCAAGTTCGAGAATGAGGGGGAGTTTGAGTTTGAGTTCGAGTCCGAGTATGAGTACAAATTCCAGTTCCAGTTCGAGTACGAGTACGAGTTCGAGTTCGAGTATTAGTGCGAGTTTGAGTTTGAGTATGAGTACGAGTACGAGTTCGAGTACGAGTACGAGTACGAGTACGAGTACGAGTGCGAGTGCGAGTACGAGTACGAGTGCGAGTACGAGTACGAGTTTGAGTACGAGTACGAGTACGAGTACGAGTACGAGTACGAGTACAAATATGAGTGTGAGTACGAGTACGAGTATGATTTTGAGTACGAGATTGAGTACGAGTGTGAGTACGAGTACAAGTACAAGTACGAGTATGAGTACGAGTACAAATACGAGTGTGAGTACAAGTTCGAGTTCGAGTTCGAGTATGAGGGGGAGTGCAAGTTTGAGTACGAGTATGAGTCCGAGTATGAGTACCATCAAAACGGTACTTGAGTTATAATCTTTTTAAGTGAGACATTCGACAGTTAGATCTAGATTTAGGGATGACAGGGTTTTGTCTGGTGTGGACGCAATTCTTGGTTTCGATAATCATTAATATAGAACCACGAATATGTGTAACCCAAAATCTAAAGTCAGTAATAATGCACGGGGAAGCCTCTGCTTCAGGTCGAGGCAGTTCCATTTCGTTGTGGCGAGGATTTATGCTCATATCCCGTTAAAGTTGGTCAACTTTCTTATTTAAAGTAAGTACAAAATTCAAGTAAGTATATTGAAACTATTAGCTTGTATGTATGCAAGGCAAGAGCAGGAAAAATGTACAGTACCGTGGCTACATGACACAGCATGAAAGCCCATATTGACCCCCCCCCTTGCATGCACGTCACTTGCGGCGTCTGTGCCACGCTCACCATATTAGGTAGACGCGTAAACGCCGCGTTGCCTAAATGCGCACTACACTGTACAGCACACACTGACATCCAAGACGAAGCAACCGAGATGATTGAGATGATGACGTCTAGCGAATTTGGTCAAAACGCTGTTGTTAATCTGGAAAACCGTCACCGGTTTTGCGAAGTGGTAAACCCCTAAAAAATCACTAATTATGTGAAATGCATTTCAAAAACATAATTTGGATGCATACCTTATATGCAATACTTTTGCCAAGTTTAAAGCCTTGAGACGTCATACTCACATAGTTACTCACATAGTTACCCTAACAGTATAAGCAGTGAATCACCAGAGCTGCAGTTTTCCGTTTTCACAAACTGGGGAATCTCGATTTGCCGCTTTGCTGTACATAGCACTGGCACGGTGCCAAAACGTGTGGTATGACATCTCATGTGTTTTCACGAACCGGCGGATCCCATAACCAACGTAGTAAAGTTTACCGTTTTCATAACCCGGCGAATCCGTGTGCGTGTTGGTTTTGTACACAGCGCTTAAAGGGACACACCGGCTTACTGTTTACCTAATTTAGTGATGTGGAATAACAGACAATAATATTTAAATGGTTGTTGGAAAAAAAATCATCAAAATATCACGTAATTAACGAAAAATGTGTAAAAAACAAAACACGGTCAAAGGTCAGCTTATACGCTTTTCCAGCCGTTGCAACTGTCAAGTTTACGTGACAATGTTGCGCAATGTTGTAAGTAGACTGATGCTCTGTTTAAGTATGAATTATTACAATAGCAAGGCATGGGGATCCAGACTTCATATCCATCCAGCACAAATTCATGTGTAAATAAAAAATACATAATCGTCGTCGTGGTACTGTATACGTCTGATTATTCAGACATAGCACGCCCTATTAGGCTCTTCCAGCCTCCCCGTCAAATGTCAGTGATTCTGCCTCTTGTACAATTTTCAAATTCACGTGTAAATAAAAAAACAGACATGAACGGACAGTTTGTATTCTGTGTACGACGAACTGGACGAACTTACTTGCAATGGAGAACGTTTCTTCGACATCCAAGGATCGGTACAAAAAAACATCGCAAGGAAAAACCAGAAGGCGGTCCAACGAAAAGTAAAAAGTAAAATATAAAACTAGCAGGACATGGCTGTATATCCTGTACACTGTTAGAACAATTAAAGTGCAAGTCAATTGATTTCACGTATATCTGTTACATGGGTTTGTAATGACATCGGTATGGACGGATCGAATGTTCACGCTGTTGTAATGGTTTACTTTTCCTTTTGCTGCCCCTGACCCGCTCTACTGTTTTTGTTTGTGGTTTTTGCCTTTGAGTTGTTTTTCTGATTTTGATGACCCCTCCAGTGTTTCCGTTGTTGTTTATTATGTTGCATGGCTTGTTATTGTTTGCTGTTTTGCTACAAGGTTTTGTGAACTCATTACAAACGTGACAACATGCGATCTATGTTACACCATTCCGTAATGCAGTCAACCTCCCTTTAGTCGAGCACCAAGTACTGCCAAGTACTAGGGTGGCCGAGTGGTACCCGACGACGATACTTTGGCCATCGAATACGAGTAGAAGTGTCGAACCGCCGAGTACCAAGGACTTGAAACTCCGAGTTCGAGTACGACTTATTTATATATATAAAAAAAAAAGAATAATGCAAATCGAGGTATAAAAACATTTCTTGTTTTTTCACTAGACCACAATTATTGTTGCTTGTATTGATAAACATCTTTTTAACATGAATACATGACATGCTATTTCAATTTCACTTTGTCCAGAGCTTTGTTGCTCAATTCCTTGCATTAATGCATGTGAAGAAAAGTAAAAAGGAAAGTGACATTTTGTCCACGAGTATTTATAATCAGATTTAGAGTACACTCCGAACAACCGAGTATCGAGTACATGACTTTGCGTACACATTATTTTTCAGTCGAGTATCGAGTATGGACTTTGAGTACAAGTATTTTTGCTAGCCGAGTGTGAGTTCGAGTTCCAGTACGAGTACGAGTTTGAGTACGAGGGGGAGTGCGAGTTCGATTCCAGTTCGAGGGGGGAGTACGATGAGTTCGAGTTCGAGAACGAGGGGGAGTTTGAGTTTGAGTTCGAGTCCGAGTATGAGTTTGAGTTCCAGTTCCAGTTCATATCCATCCAGCACAAATTCACGTGTAAATAAAAAATACATAATCGTCGTCGTGGTGCTGTATACGTCTGATTATTCAGACATAGCACGCCCTATTATGCTCTTCCAGCCTCCCCCCTGTCAAATGTCAGTGATTCTGCCTCTTGTACAATTTTCAAATTCACGTGTACAATGTATATAAAAAACAGACATAAACGGACAGTTTGTATTCTGTGTACGACGAACTGGACGAACTTACTTGCAATGGAGAACGTTTCTTCGACATCCAAGGATCGGTACAAAAAAACATCGCAAGGAAAAACCAGAAGGCGGTCCAACGAAAAGTAAAAAGTAAAAAAAAAAAAAACACGATAAATCTAAAGGGAAAGCCAGCATGTGCCAAGCGAGCCTCCCGCCTTCGCTGCAAACGGAAGTTTGCCTTTCTCCTAGCAGCTTTAGCGATGGCATTCTCCCGTTTTTCGGGCGATGACTTCACTGGCCGGCCGCAGCCACCGCCACCGGTTTTTTGTTGTTGCAGCGATTGGGGGGGGGGGGGGGGGTGGACATTATGCAGTTATCATGGAACTAGAAAGATGAGCTGTATGGGATAAACCATGGAGGTAGAAATTAGTCTAATTTCTACCTCCGTGGATAAACATTCCCCGTCGTCATCCCGTGTGTGTGTAACGCAGGCAACACGTTACAATAGTTAGGGGATAAAAGCTAGGGGTACAGATCACGTGATTTATCCAAACCACTTTTTTGGTTTGGATAAATCGTTTTTTGAAAAATGCTCGAAAACGGCAAAATTTGATGGTTTCTTTTAGGAACCATTCTTTTCCATTCCCGGAAGACCTTTTAAGTCATATGTTAGCCTATTTTGTAGCCCAAATAGCCCAACGAAGCCGGTGTGCACCTTTAAGGTGCGTACTCGTTTCTGCATTTTCGCGAACTGGCGAATAAGTTTAGTAGTTAATTAGTCATTAATGTCAGTACCAACGATTAAAGTACCATGAGTTCTGGGTGATTTTAGATGCCAGCTTTTCATTTTTAGTAAACTCCTAAAGACTACCTAACGAGACCGTCTCTTGGACCGTGATTTAAAGAGAAGTTCAACTTCAAAATGCGTTTCGTTTTTTCAAAGCATGGCGTTGTGGGCTGCGGGGCTGATTCGCCACTTAGTGAAAACGGTATATGTGTACCGGTTTATGATGATTTGGTGTACGTGCTCTTTTGAACCGGTCTCTTTTAGTTTAGACCTATCTGATATGTACAGCAATGCATATCACGTGATATTGTCATTAACTTCCTGTCAGTCATACAAGCATGCAGATCCAGTAAATAAGTTGGTCTAATCTTTGGTCACGTGGTCGCGACTGCCCATATCATGAAGCTGGACATTTATATTCGATTGTTCCGTATGAAGGGCGTTAGCTACACTCGATGATCTGACAAAGCTTCAACATGGCTGTCATCTGGAAAATTGCCTTCGTTTTCTTGTCCGTCATCGGACTATCCCATGCCGCTGAGTGTCCGCCTCACTGGACATTCTACCTTGGAAGCTGCTACCGCTTCTTCGGTCCACAGAAGACGTGGCAAGATGCAGAAGATCACTGCCGTGGGTTCTTCACTAGCAACGGCCAGGGCCACCTTGCGTCCATCCACCACTCCAGCACGAACGACTTCCTCATCGCAATGTGGAACACGACTGCGCAGTTATCCTTTGACGAGAATAGATATGTGTGGATTGGGATGACTGATCAAGAAGAAGAGGGGCAGTTTACTTGGCGTGACGGGACGGCGTTTGATTTCCAAGACTGGCAACCTAGTCAACCAAACAATTATGCGGGAACTCAAGATTGCGGCGAATTCTGGTATGATCACAGCGAACTTCGAAGTGGATGGAATGACAGAGAATGTTCTGAGAACCGTTCATATATATGCAGGATGACTAGAGAGTAATGCTCCAAATGACGCTGTACATTAAAGGAAGCGTAACTATGCCCGTAGAAGGGCAAGTGTAGGGGTTCCTTCGAACGCTGGTACTAAACCAGCCTACACGAGTATATCCCGTCGCTTTAACTGTCCAAGTCTAAAACGGTGCAACTGCATCAAGTAAGGCTCTCTGCCGGTTACAGTTTACTCAATTCTACCAACTCACTCACCTGTCGTGATTCTGGCAGACTCCACTGCTATGTACATCAAACCCCCAAATAAACAACTAAAACTTTGACAATACATGTAATTATTTCTTCCAGTCAACAATTCTTTCTCATATACTTCTGCTTGCAGGACATAATGTTTTTTACCCCCTACTCAGACTTCGAAAATCTTAGAGTACTTCTGCTCCGAAAACGCCATGAAACACTTGATAATTTGATGATTCGCCTTCATATATACCGCTTCTCAAGGAACAGCGAATTACTCCGTGCTTTATAAACTGGGTACTTATTAACTCTTATTTTTAAACCTAATTTTATTAATCAATACAACCATTTTTGCTCTTGACAGATTGCACATTATCGTGACTACCACAAATAATTTTAACTATGTTATTTTATTTGTTCTTGTGTTCCTGCACAAAAGGTTTACAGTAAGTTAGAACGTCGAATCCCAATGAAATCTCTTAGAGTCTTCATGCTCTCATAATATACATCAATGCACGATAAACATGGTGAGTGTTTTTTGTGCAACTGCGCTTCTATTGTATTTACTTAAAATTTGCCAAGGGACTTCGAGGTTATTTCGGGGTTTGTATTTTGCCAAGAACTTATTATAAATGTTACAGATCGAAATAGTATTACAACACTGTTTTTATCTTCTTCTTTTTTTCTTCTTTTTTTTGTCTTTAGGGGAGAATAATTCAAGAAACATTATAATAGCAAGTGTTTATTCACGCTTCTTCAACTGCAGCCGGAGAGGGCAAAGCATGACATTGACCAATTAATTATGAGAGCGTTCGAATATAGCGCAATAAAATAGTCAAGCGTTATTCGATGTATACTTACTGCTTTATAGATGATGCTTTATTCCTGTTGCCTTTTTGTGTAAAGCATTTTGCATTTATTTGTCGTTTCCTGACGTTTCTCAGGATGGCTGATACTTGATGGGTAACAGTGGCGAAACTAGCTAGCATTTGTAAACTTTTAGGGGCATAAGGGGATGCACATTTTTTTCTAGGGGCGCACTTCTGGCCAATTAAAACCGTAGTTTCCAATTGCATTGTTCTTAAACAAGCCCCTTTTCAGCGCTTGTGTTTAATAACATGTCATTTTCTTCTTTTTATATGATAATCCAACATGGAGGTAAAAAAAAAGTCTGAATGCAAAAAGAAAGATGGTTTTAAACACATCGATAAGGGTTTATAAAATGTAACGTTTCCTTTCTGGTAAGTTTTATTATCAAAAGTCCAGATTTCAAATGGGATACGGGGGGCCACCCACCCCATCGTTACTCCACTGATGGGTAAAATTGCATTCCAAGGAAATTGCACACAATGAACAGTAAACGAAATAGATGAGGAATGCATTATAAACATATATGCTTGTTAATTTTGCAATTGGTTAACTGATATTAGAGGGCCACGTTGCCTTCGGATTGGGCGCTTATGGGCTCTAAAATGCGTTTGTTAAGAAATTAGTAATTATGGATGGAAGTAGAATATAATGACACAAAAATATCATGTTTAAATCCGTGGCAGAGCACAGTCCGCAATTTCGTAAAACCAAATTGTTGACTCAAAAAAAAAAAATGTCAGACCGTATGTTTTTATGTAGATTGTGGTTCTGCTGGTTGTATTTCCAAGAGGCAAATTTAGTTCTTTTTAATCACTATACTCACTAATTAAAGGTGTTTTATTGAATGAGAAACTCTTACAAGGGATAATGAGCTATTCCAAACGTCATTTTAAAAGATTTGAAGGCATTGTGTCTCTTTAACTTATTCAGTTTTAAAAATTGAACAAATTCTGATTTATTAGCTTCAGAGATTTCCTCGTTGACGTAGTTATGACGTCTATAACATTTTGATTTTTTTTGAAAATTGAAGAAACATTCATTCGTTGAATACTTGTTTAAATTTCCAACCACTTTGGCACCAGAGGTCATATTAGCCAACTTCAACTTCAAGTTTGACCCGGAAGACAAGTTAATTTTGAATACGTTTGTTGGACTTTGTTCAGTTTGTATAGACCCATCGGATGGTGGTTCAGGAGTTACGAGGTTTTGAAATAACAAACTTTAATCAATGTAATTCGACACCTGATGACGTCATCATGACGTAAACCTTATTATACCATCAGCATGTTATTATCTTATTAAAACATAATAATGTTAACTTTCAGTGCCTAGTGAACTTGTTTTTTGAGATATTTTGCAGAACTGAGTTTGTCGGAAATATAAGAAATGAAAATAACTAGATGTGTAGTTTGTGATAATTATAAACACAAGGTGTTTGGGTTGTGTGTATAGCAAGTAATTATTAACAACTAATTAAAATATATTAAATCATATGAACATAAAATACATTAAATAGTGCTTTGTAATACAAATTTTATTTTTATAAACTTTTGCCCTTCCCTGGACGGCCTCTGTATTGTCCAAATAATTAAAAATAAACACGTCAATAAGTTCAAGCTTCAAACTTTTACAGCTAATGCAAAGGTTTAAAATCATAACAGCTTTGGTTCTCAAATTAACAAGGCATCAATTGAAAACCGATGACGTCATCATGACGTCCATGCTAATTATTTTCTTCTCTGGGCATTAAGTGAGTTTTAAACTGTCCGAACTTCCAACAAAATCGTTCATTTTTAAACTTGTCAAGAGAGGGCGCTGTTGAAGATTATGACGGCATTACTATTGTAAGCCAAACCACGGCTTGAGCTTGGGCTCCACCAGTTATTTAGAAAACGAGCACTTTCCTTACGGGGCTTCAAAATAAACGGACGGAGCCCAAGCCTATTCCGTGGTTTCGAAGAGGGCCATACTAGGCAGGCCCATCGGTCAAACGTTCTTTCATACACAGAACATGTCCAAATTCCAATCCATATTGTCGTACCTCAAAACGAGGCGCAGGAGGTGGAGAGAAAGTCTTTTTGCTGCAGTGTCACTGTAAAATGACTGCAATGACGCCAAGTCGAGAGTCTGATCGCTGGTTCTGGCTCTGGTGAATTACTGCGTAATCTCCACATTTCGGGAAGTAAATGCAGGCGTGACTATGAGCAGCGTGAATTGAATAAAATGGGGCCCCCTGATGATGTGTCCCATGTCCAATGCTTGAAGTTTTTCTTTGAAGATTCATATGGTTGGGGCTTGACGAATATCTTGGGGTAACTTGTCCCATTCAGCAAATGGTCTTGGGAAGAATTTGTAACAGTCTTTGTGTGAAGGGGGCTTGATGAAGGCAGTTGCAGCCTGTTGTCTAGTTTTAACCCTGTCCCCGCGTACAAGAGGTTCCTTTGCAACAGTCCAAGGATTTCATTTGCTTTTGAAGTATCATTTTAATGTTGGTTAGCCCAGCTGAGCTTGTTGTTGATCTCTGCCCCAGGTACGTCTGGTTAGATACAATTTCAAGGCGGGTTGAGTCTCCCATCTTGTAAATTGTGTTGATTGTTTTTTTTCTTGTGGGTAATATGCATAGCGTAACATTTCGATGTGTTGAACTTCATCTGCCATTTTTGTCTCCACGTACACAGGCAGTCAATGTCTTTTTGAAGATTCTGGCTATAAGTGGTGTTATCTACTTGTCTGTAGAAAATGCAATCATCTGCAAAAAGACGGACTGATGATTATCCCGTTGGAGATGTCGTACAGGTATAGCTAAAAGAGCAGAGGGCCTAGCACTGTGCCTTGTGGAACACCGGATGTTACATTGTATGGAAAATGAAGTTGCTACATCCAGAATGACTTGTTGAGTTCCTTGGATAAGAAACAACCTAATCCATAAGTGGAGGGTACCATCTATTCCAGCTTGGCTAAGCTTAGCAAGGAGCCTTTCATGTGGTACGTTATCAAATGCCTTGCTAAAGTCCATTATATACAGTTAACGAGCTTATGAACTCGAGGAGAACAAAACACTGGCAGATGGCTTCTTCAATCAAGTGACAGAGAGTTCCCACCGATCTTCATGTTTCCATCCTTCCCAGTTGCCATTATGCTAGTCCGTAAAATGAAGCTTTGTGACTGGAATGCTTAGCATGCTGGTCCATTGTGATTCAGTCTACATCAGGCTGTCTTTACATCACACTTCGTCATTGTACTACTGAGTATTTTCTTTAAACATGCGGGTGGCGCTCACTTCAAAAAATAACATGTTACTTAATTAATAAAATAATGCTATCAAATTACACATATCACTTCTACATCAACTGTGCTACCACCAAAAACGGTTAAGTACGAATAGTGTAACACAAACTTTCCCGGCGTGAATCCACACAGTAACTTATAGACTTCGACACACAATTCTCTGCTTTCATGACACTATAAAGGGGAGCTTTGGTGTAACACGTCTGTTCTCACAAATCACAATCGTGCAACACGTTTAGGAAACGTTTCTCCGGACTAGGGGTCGCGGAATCTCCAGCAAGGGCTCGCACCAACCGACTCCGCATGGTGTCGTGTTGGCGCCCTCTGCTGGCTGATCGGCACCGCCGTTACACTGCCCCCCCCCCCCCCAGAGGACTCTGTTTGTCCCAAAAGCAGGCAGCCATAACGGCACCCCCCTCCCCAGCCGGGGAAACGATACCTTTACAAAGACTTCTTTTGGTCCCTAGCACCTCGCCCCGGATGATGGCCTCTTGTCCCGTCGTTATAATCAGATTCTCAGTAGCGTGGACTCTCCCTGCCGACAGACGGTGTTTACAGCTCACCAGGGCAACGTTTTTCCCGTTGATGAGGACCGTGTTGTCCCCCCCCCCCCCCATCGCCACTGGCAATTGAAGGTTGACAGAAAATCAATCCCTAAGATGACATCTGGCTCTATGTTGGCCACTATGCAGGTATGGCTGATAGACTGATCTCTAACGCCCAGCGTAAACTTGGCCTGTCCCGGGGCCTGCATCGGGCTCCCGTCTGCCTGCTTCAAGGTCTGGGGTGGAGGTTGGAGTTGCGGTTTCTCAGGTACCGGCAACTTATCAAAAATTCGCTCCGAAATCAGGCTAACCGTTGCCCCAGTGTCCAGTAGGAAGCAGACTGGCAGCGACGCCACCTTCCCTGAGACATAGTTTTCACTGGGTAGCATCCTTGCATTCCTCTGGACCTGCCTCAGATGGTCTGCCCTGGAGGGTTGCTGGGTTGGTTTGGCCTCATTGTGTGTTTTTTTTGGGCCCCCGCCTCCGGTATGGGCCGTCACGCCTAAAATGGCCCAGCTCATGGCATAAAAAACATTCCATCAGCGACCGGTCAAGTGGCTGGCGCATGTAGTCAGCTTTCCCTCTGTCATCCGCTGGTTGGGGCTGCGGGGGTTGCATCACCCGGACGTTCCAGGCTTAATACCTTTCTTGCTGTGTACTTGAGAGTCCATTTTCTCCATTTCTGTTGCGAGTGTAATTGCCTCAGACAACATCGTCGCCTTCCTTGAAAACACATGGCGTTGCAATTGCTCGTCGCCCAGTGCATTGCGGAATGCTTCCACTGCGAGGTCCTCTCTGGCCTGTGTCGGCAACTTTGGGTAGCTTTTTGATACTAATAGCTGGATGGATTGTCCAAGGCTGCTGATCGATTCGTCCCAGCCCTTGGTGCGCAGAGATAACTGGGCCCAGTGCAATGGAATCTGAGCCGTCACCCCAAACCGTTATTCAAAGTACTCCTGGCGTGCATCCGACGCCATGTCCATCAGTGCTTCTTGTGCCAAGCCTTTCAAATGCGATGCCAGAAATTGTGCCTTCTCTATGTCGCTCCACTGATTGACTGCAGCCACACTCTCAAAGTGGATGAGGTAGTCTGCCCATGAGGAGACCCCATCGAACTTATCAGGGAGCATTGTTGGCACTGCAGGTACTGCCGGCACGGCTCTGGCAGCTGCAAGTGCCACTGGTGACCCCTTCATCTCCGGCTTCGGATCTGCGTGCCTCTGATGAGGCCGTTGATCAGAGAGTAGTGTAGCATGGCGCTCCCTCCTATATGGTTGTGCTGTATGAAGTGACTCCCTACAGGGTTGTGCAGTGCTGAGTGACTCCCCATAGGGTTGTGCAGTGCGGAGTGACTCTCCATAGGGTTGTGCAGTGCGAAGTGACTCTCCATCGGGTTGTGCAGTGCGGAGTGACTCTCCATCGGGTTGTGCAGTGCGGAGTGACTCTCCATAGGGTTGTGCAGTGCGGAGTGACTCTCCATAGGGTTGTGCAGTGCGAAGTGACTCTCCATCGGGTTGTGCAGTGCGGAGTGACTCTCCATCGGGTTGTGCAGTGCGGAGTGACTCCCTATAGGGTTGTGCAGTGCGGAGTGACTCCCCATAGGGTTGTGCAGTGCGGAGTGACTCTCCATAGGGTTGTGCAGTGCGGAGTGACTCTCCATAGGGTTGTGCAGTGCGGAGTGACTCTCCATAGGGTTGTGCAGTGCAGAGTGACTCTCCATAGGGTTGGAGTTTGCATCCAGAGTGTGAGTGTTTGTGTAATGGGGCGGCTCCGAGTGGTGCCGTGGACCCGGTGTAAAAATGTGTGTGTTACGGAGCTGCTCCGGATCGGAGTTTGCATCCAGTGTGTGAGTGTATGTGTAATGGGACGGCTCCGAGTGGTGCTGTGGTCCCGGTGTGAAAATGTGTGTTTTACGGAGCTGCTCCGGATCGGAGTTTGCATCCAGTGTGTGAGTGTATGTGGAACGGGATGGCTCTGAGTGGTGCTGTGGTCCCGGTGTGAAAATGTGTGTTACGGAGCTGCTCCGGGTTGGAGTTTGTATCCAGTTTGTGAGTGTTTGTGTAATGGGATGGCTCCGAGTGGTGCTGTGGTCCCGGTGTGAAAATGTGTGTGTTACCGAGCTGCTCCGGATCAGAGTTTGCATCCAGTGTGTGAGTGTATGTGTAATGGGACGGCTCCGAGTGGTGCTGTGGACCTGGTGTAAAAATGTGTGTGTTATGGAGCTGCTCCGGATCCAGTTTCTGAGTGTATGTGTAATGGGAAAGCTCCAAGTGGTGCCGTGGACCTGGTGGAAAAATGTGTGTTTTACGGAGCTGCTCCGGATCGGAGTTTGCATCCAGTGTGTGAGTGTATGTGAAACGGGACGGCTCTGAGTGGTGCTGTGGTCCCGGTGTGAAAATGTGTGTTACGGAGCTGCTCCGGATCGGGGTTTGCATCCAGTGTGTGAGTGTATGTGGAATGGGGTGGCTCCGAACGGTGCTGGTGACCCGGTGTGAAAATGTGTGTGTTACGGAGCTGCTCCAGATTGGAGTATGCATCCAGTGTATGAGTGCATCCATGCGCAGAAGTAAAACATGTCCTGTCGTTATTCCCCTGCTCCCCATGATCTAACCCTATGCACATCGTTAGTTTGGTTGAAATCCCCAATGGTTTCCCGTTGCATTTTTAGGTCGGGGTGTAACCACCTACCCCAAGCAATCTCGGGCTCTAGCATCTTGACAGTATTCCTGGGCTCATCCGGTTTCGTTTCCGAGCCCTGGGAAAACACCAACTCGCCGCCTGTAATAAAAGAGCCACTGTCTGACCAGCTAGCATGGTCCTTACCCCAGTTTTCATTCCTGACCGTGCCCTCGCCCTGTGGTGAGTCGGGCACCAACTCTCCCTGGCCTCGTGTAGTCATGTCGCCAAAAAACAAGAATTTTCTCCTAGTCGTTCGTCAACACAACTGTCCCGCCACTGCCACCAATGTAACACAAACTTTCCCGGCGTAAACCCACACAGTAACTTATAGACTTCGACACACAATTCTCTGCTTTCATGACACTACAAAGGGGAGCTTTATTTTTACACGTCTGTTCTCACAAATCACAATCGTGCAAGACGTTTAGGAAACGTTTCTCCGGAATAGGGGTCGCCGAATCTTCAAGCAGGGGCTCGCACCAACCGACTCCGCATGGTGTCGTGTTGGCGCCCTCTGCTGGCTGATCGGCACCGCCGTTACAATAGTTTTGTTAGTTTGGTTAGTGTAGTGTTATAATTTTCATAAAAAGGGATTACTTATTAAATGTTTTGTTGAAAAAAACACGTTTAGTGCCACCCAGTTATACATTTTGTGATACACAAGATTGGAGGTCAATGTAGTATGTTTGTTGGGGATATTATAGTAATTCAGTACAGTATTACCTCCATGCTACGTTTAAATACACAACACAATACACTAAGCAGTAGGCCAGCACATGATAATATCCCAAGAGAAAGACCATCAAAATTGTTGTATTTTTCTCTATCTCTGCTAAAAAATCCGCCATCTTCTGCGTTTGTATTTCATCGGACATTCATGAAAATCTAGGCTTTTACGTACCTACAATATGCGCATAAATACTTCAAACAATTTTGAAACTTACATTTGTACCGCATGATCAATCGTATTCACACGGGACACACTGTTTACGTCGCCATGTTTGTTGTACTTCATGACACTCGCGACATACGACCTGCTAAATGCTGGTGTTGGATTGGACAATTCATACCACATGACACGAATGACTCGTTGGCGAACGTTTTTTTTTAGTGCACTCGTTATATTAGTGCACTCTTTCGAGTTAAAATGAGCAAACACTGCACGAGGAAATTTGGAGAACTTTTCGGATCATGTTGCTAAAACTGTTGACAGATTAAATCCCGCGATTGCCGGAGCGAAACGAAAGAATTTGAGGGTTCAACTGACGGCCTACATTTGGAGATTCCTGGGTGCGTTCCACTCACGCAATCGTTTTCGCTGCTGTTTATTAAATAAATATCACGCTGTTTTGGACTGGAATGCGTTGTGTTCAAAAGCTATGCACACGTTCGCTTTAGTCTGTCGGACCAATCATTTTGCAGTATCTATAATGATTACTCCGTGTGTTGGACAATTTTCTGTAGTCTGCTCCTTAAAATAAAATTATGTATTTTTTCCATTCTACTTACGTTCAACACATTTGTAAACAAGTACAATTTCACACAACAAATACAAGCACTTTACGACAAACATTCTGATTTTATTTGGGGGTAAGGTTTAGGTCGGATTAGTGTAATTTTCATGGACTTGTCACTGCTTTCCCCCATTTTTGTAAATTGGCGAACATACGCTAACACCTCCTCTACACCGTTTGCCACATTTCGCGAACGTTGCAAACGCCTTCTGTTCCCAACGCGTTCCAGTTTGAAAACGTGCGCATGAGTTGGCAAACGTTTGCGTTGTTCGTCTGCGTGAAACGGACCCCAGAAATCAATGTTTAGGCCTATTATTTGAAATGCTGCAATCGAAAAACTAAAAACTAATGAGCACAAACTAGTTCTTAAAACTAACCCCTTTTCACCCCTACGTTACCCCAATATGAGATGACATTTTCACAGCTTGGTTGTATGGTGCGTTTATCGAAAATTAGACGATGTGTTTTCATTTACGTTTTCAAAAACGGAGAATGTACTTTCTATTTAAATCATTATCATCATATTTCAAAACAGTTGTTAGAAATATTATTCACTAATGGCTATCATTCCGGTACTGCGGTATTTACAACTCAATTCCAAAGATCATACAAATATTGTCATCTATGCACCTTGGATTCAAAATTTCACTGGAAATTGTAAAAGTATAAAGAAAAATAACAGTCCACAATAACTAGACATATATGTTTATGTTGTTCCAATATTTTTTTTAATAACATCTTCAAAGATCTTTAACACATACGCCGTCAGCATACAAGTAGACAACTTATCTAACATTGTCATTTTTAAGAATTGTTTATCTGAAAAGCATTATTGAAGGGTACTTAATTACACAAAGGAAATGCACTGAATAATTATTTAAACTGGTTCCCAACCACCAAGATAGGCAACATGTATAAAAAAAAAAGGCAAGCTTTATACATCAAAGGAACTGGTATGCTACCAAGCTGGTCCCAATCTAGACATTACTAACAGCAGAGCGATTAAGGGGACCAGCTAATTCAGTGGACCGTTGCCACTATTATTAGTCTATAACAAATTCTATATGAATCCGGTACAAGACTTAACGTCATAATACACAGATCAGTGGCATTAAGTATTCCAAAAATGTAAAGAGGTTGCAAAAAAAAAATAAATAAATAAAAAAATAAATCAATAGGGTAATTTCGAATTGGACAGTCTTGCAAAAAGACTTGTTTCATGTACAACTAAACAAGCATTGGTAATGATTTTTAATACATCAAGAAGGGACCAGACTATCCCCTTCAATCCAGGCACCAACTTCATACAGTTGCTTGAGAAGACAGAAGTGCTTAACAATTTCCAGCTACGCAAATAAGAGCAGGAAACCAGGCGCTAAGGGCATCAAACCAAATGTTATGACGGTAGTTTGGCTGGTTACTTTTTTTTGCTAAAAAGAACATTTTTATTGTGCTTTGCTAATTATTGTGCTAAGAGGTACACGTGGGCGCTTTTCGGCTGTAAAAAAGGTTTGTTGTAAAAAGAATATGGTTTGAAAGGTATTTTAAGGGTAAATATAATGAATCACTTAAAAATCCCTTTAAAACGTGTAGTTTTTGTACACTTTCGTGACAGAACACGGTCCGCGAATTTGTAGAACCAAATGTTTGACTCGAAGAAAACAGCAGACCGTAGGCTTCCACCTAGAGTGTGGTTCCGCTGGTTGTATTTCCAAGAGGCAAATTTGTGTTTTTTGAATGATCACTCACTAATTACAACAAACTCATGTGTTTTATTGCAAAACAGTGTAATGATATCGAGTCCTGCTGGTGATCTGGTTCCATTTTCAAGACTGTGCCTTGAACCAAGGTACCCATTTTATAGAGCTGATTAAGCATACTCATTTGCTAAGAAAAGACGAGCAGGATACCAGTTAAAGATAGCACGTGTGACACTTTTCTGGTAAGCATAACTTTTTGTTATGCTTTGCTACTTTTTAGTGCTTAAGCAGATCTATGAAATTAGGGACCAGATTTCAAACTGGCAGATAAAACTGAAGGTTTGGGTAAAACCCCTCTGTTGTCTCACACATAAGTGAGTGAACAAGATTTTGGACAGAAAATTATACTATTTTTTCTAACAACTTTAACTTCCTTTAGGCTATATACCACGAGAACATACATGTGATACCTGGTGTTCTGTACTGAAGGTTGGGTTTGACTCTGACCTCACCCAACTGTTGGATTTTAGGAGATTTAAAACTATGGCCATTCAAGTCGTTAACAAATAAGCAGATTAGAAAGTATGGGATAAGTAACGTAATAATAATAAAAAAAAAACATACGTTAAAGCTTCACAACTCAGTATCAAAATGTTATGCACACCTACAACCCCAATTATATCGGACGTAAGGAAAATCTGACACCATCTCAACCCATTAGGAGTATGCAGCACCAGTAAACAAACTGGTGCACAAGTAGCTAACGAATGACAAGGAAGCAAAGTTTACCCTCACATGTTAATGGTGCATAAACTCCTGTGTGGAGAGAAGCAATCAATGTGATAGATAAGGAAAACAAGCTGTCAGTAATAAAAGTCATCTTGAAATGCACTGTGATCAGTGTTATTACACTGACCACAAAAAATAGTAAACAAAAAAAATGGCACATCTTGCATGTGCACATGCCCAATACTTCAAGGAGGCCAATTGCCTCTATAAACCTGGTGATTGCCTTGGTGCCCCTTGAAATGTTCCAGTAGATATTTAAATCTCCCTTTACCATGGAAGAACCCCATCACCCTTACAAGAGCAAAACACCAAGTATGTGTGTTGGAATACACAATTTCAAAGTTATAACTAAGTGCTGTACTCATGGAGACATCTTAAAGTCTGTATTTGAATTTTGTTTTCAACTAGGCCTACTTTCCCATAGACCTTATGCACTTGACGTCATTTGAGTAGGGCGCCCTTGCCTAGAGGTCAAAATGAGGTTGTTCATTGCCCAATCCTGTGCGCCGCGTGTACAAATCTCTGCATTTCCATTGTTTCATCATCGATTTACCTCTAAGATGGCGGCTTGATGACGTCAATGCATAAGGTCTATTGACAGATCGGACACACAACTGTCTCATGATACCCCTATGTCCCGACATCCCTACATAATGTATGTTCCTAATCCTAACACTAACCCTACGTATACATCAAGAGGAGTTGGCAGAACACAGAAACATAGGGTTATCGGAACTGATAAGGGTGTCAGAACAAAGAGTAGTCAGCGACAGATCTATTGTGGATGTCCTGTATCAGTGTTTTTCCACCATTACTGGGATGCAAATACGCCAAGAAATATATTTCCATTGGAGGTGATGCCACTTTAAACATCACCATCAAAATGCTGGTAATATAATAATAACAATAACAATAATAATAACAATAATAATAATTGGGGAGGCTTTTTTTGTCCTCACAGCCGAGAAGGTGAATCGTGAAGGACACAGCTACAATGTGTTCAAGCCACAGGCATGCCAGGGTGCAAGCCACATCAACCTATATGACCACAGAGCACAGCCAGATATCGAAAATGTTTCTCACATATGGCCCTAGACGGGAATCAAACCAGGGCCATGGTGGTGCGAGGTAAGAGCTTTAGCCACCCTAAAATATAGAGTACACTAGCGTAAATGTCCCAGTTTTAGCATGAAACCCTGGTACTGCACAAATGAAATTGACCTCAAATGGATCGGTGTATTCACCTAACGTCACCACCTACGACAACTCTTGGTTTATTAATCTGTATTTCTGTGTACTCCGCAATTTTAGGTGACATGTGCCCAGTTAGACGCACACCATATCTTTACATGCAAATTGACTCCCAAAATGGCAGACCACTGGCAGACAGTAGCCACGTGTAACATCAGTACAAGGTGTCTATTATGCCTGACTTAATCTGTTGAATGGAGGGTTCATAACATCTCTACTTGCAAAACATATAACACAATCAACAGATACATTATGTAGTAAAAAAAAAAACAGGATCAAAACTACCAGGTATGAAAGGTGGAAGAGATTTTTACAGCTGCATTTTAGTCAGCATTTAGTAGGGCAAGTCAAGTATAGGTTGTCAGTGTAATATAAAAGTTGATGTGACTAATGTAGGTAACCAAGACTCCAGGGGCTAAATGACCATGACTTTTGTATACAACCCCATTTTAATCGGTATACTCTCCTGATCCTGCCCAACTGGCTCGTGCCATGTGGAGGGCAAGTAAACACAGTACACAAGCCATGGAGTTTCCTGATAGTACCAGCTGTACAAACAAAAGAAACCCATGCACCCAATGCTAGCCTGGAAGGTAATCTTCTCTGTGGCAGTCTGTGGTACCAGTGTGTAGGAGGGGCTATTGGTTATTAAACCAAAACTGGTGTGCAGAAAACACTTTTGGTGAATTATAATCAATACATGTTTTTGAGACATTGCAAGGTGGGGGTATCAACATTTTTGTGCGAGATTTAACATTGTTGCACAGTTGTGATACTATGACGTGACGATATTGTTGTACATGAAGTTTTGTTGAACATAAACAGCATACAAATGTTTTCTGCCCACGTGTCTAGGCATTTGCCTATGTATTTTTTTCTTCTTAGATTGACTGCCTTGTATGGTTCAGGTACAAAAAAAACAATGCGCCCCATTCTTGCCAAAACTCAAAACAAAGTTTATTTGCTCACCAAGTAGATAAGGATAAGACATTTTAAAGAACACCTTAATTTGGGCCTAGAATGTTAATGTTACTTATTCTCAACATACAGAATGTTTAAGACTTCACACTGATGTCAAGGCTGATGTTTCAGTTATCTTCACTTTTAATGGCATTTCAAGAAGTGCCTAATATTTGGGCCTATGTTAGTATTTGGAACTTTAACACTTTAAACCATAGTATCCATAAAAATTCAAGTATTGTTAATGTAGATTGGAGTAGTGGAATATATTAAGAGATGTGCCCCTCTAGCGGATCGAGCACTCTACACAGGTCAATGCCGGATTGCATTGTTGTAGTGTGAAAATGTCTGTCAAACTTAAACGAGTCGGACCAATGTCCAACACAGAGATCTTTCGTTGTGTGAAAAGGCCTTAAATATTAAGTCTAAACCCTAAATCCAGATACATTACAAATCGAGGGAGGATTACAAATCAAGAGATGCAGCGTTCTGAAGAAGAAAAAGGAAGAAATATTCTCAGTTGTGAAAGACGCCCTTTAGTCACGAGAATTCATGGTAGAAAAATCATAAAATTCATTTTTAAGTAAGACATTTCGGGGAGGTAAATCAGTAAATTGATTTTTGAAAAGTAACAGAAAGCAATATGAAAGCTAAGTAGTAACACCATACAAAGAAACCTCAAATGAACACTTAAAAGATGAAGTACTAAAATTGAAGCCCGTATATCGCCATGTTGCAACTCTCCTAACAACTACATATTTAGCATGTAGTAAAATTCGGGACTAATTTTTAAGCGCAAACAGCCCAGACAAGAGATTATGTATACAGTTTTTCATCTGTTTTCTATTCAAATCAGCGTAAAACAAACTGAGGTGGGGGGATTAGTCTGGTCCCCTTTTGTAAATTGAATATTGATCAGTGTTAGTGGAAAATAGGGAATGTGACGACAATTTTGCACCATAATGACACAACTCATTGAGTTCATGAATATTCATTTATGCAGATCCATTCGTGAGCATTCATCAGGAACTGCTTTACATACCGCCAGTATGCCTTAGAAAGTTAGGGTATGCAAATACTCTGAATAATAAACAGTTAAACATAAATATGCATTGATCAGGTTGATTTAAGAACTCTTTTAGAAGAGCAAATTTCTCGTGGCATGATTTACTTTTTCCCAACGAAACTTAGCATAAACCGTCAATTCTGGGGATAAATTTTATAACAACTACTTCAAATTATCACATTAGTAAGTCAACATTCAAATATTTTTCAACAATACAATGTAGTGTACGTTTACCCGTACCGCGCATACATTCAATGTGTATACACACAGTAGATAATCAATTTAGTTTTTTTTCCCAGCGCTCTCGGAAAACTTGCTAAATATTCTCTTATAAAAAAGCTTTTCTTTTTAATGTTATATTAAGTTCATTTACTTTAAACAGAAGGAAGCCACACCCACAAGTGTTAAATATGCAAGAACAGATTTACATATTACATAATTAATATTCATAGAGTGAAAGAATTTTTTACTCACTGAAATAAAAAAGAAAAAAAAAAAAAGAAAAAACAAGCCCAGGCCGTGATCTGTAGCTATATCATTAAATCAGGGCCAAATGTCATGGCGGTGTTAACCAGGGAATTCTGCGCTTACAACCCACATAATCACACGCTCTACTGGGCGTCGCAGGCGCACAATTTTGTGGCATACAATGCCATGACCTCGGGCCATGCTCAGTGAAGAACCAGTAACAGTTTTGTACAAATCTTGCATAAAACTTTGGCTGGCGACTCTCAAAAACCTGCTTTTACAGTTTTGCTTTTAGTTTGACCTCCGTGGAAAAACACGGTTTGATGCTCAATACATAAATCTACTCAATTTTTTTTTATACCTTACATATTTATCTTATTAAATTCATCATACACAAAACACTTCTTATTTTACAACAGCATCATATTTTTAAGAAAGAGAGAGGAAAGAAAAGAAAGAAAGAAAGAAGCTGCCTTGTTAATGGCCGTATATCAACAGCCAGGCAGCAATCACTGCATGCTATCATAGCTACCTTTTTTTACCCACTAGGTGGATGCTTTTTTTTTTGTATTTATTATTTTTTTTTAACAAACAAATTTCGGTGAGTACTGAGTGTCATCAAATAGCAAAATATTATGCGCATATTAATGTACCTCGCCTCTCATCTACATGTAGTTTAGGGGAGGGGTGTGGTTTAGAAGTTTACATGTAAATTATAACTTTACAAGGACAGATTGGAGTCTGGCATCCGCGCTCCACAAGTTGAAAAGCCATGGAAGAATTTTTTTCCCCCTGAAGAGGTGATCAGTCTACTTCAGTTGAGATACTCTGTGTGGTAACTGTGTGGAAGTGTTACAAGAAAACGAGTGGGCTTCTCTCTGAAAGATACTTTTCTAGGGCCATGTCCGAATTGGTGGCTGCAGCTGCTACTAAGGGTGTTGCTATGGGCATCCTATGCTTCAATACATTATTACGTAGGCGATCAAGCCGCAGCCCCAGCCGCAGCTACTCAGCCCTAGTGCTGCTGGCTTCAGAAACCAATCCAGACTTCTTCAGGATGCTCGACTTCAGAATCCAGATAAAGTAAACCATGCACAAGTTTGTCAACCAATATCCCCATGGGATCGCAGAGGAGGCCATGTGGTTGTTGTTGACGAAATGTGTTCGTAACTCAGCATCTGCAGTGCAGTTGGATTATTACAGACCTTATGAGCATGACGTTACTGGAGTAGGGCGCCCTCACATACCAATCAAAAGACTGTTGCTCATTGGCCAATCCTGTGCACGGCTTATACATGTGCGTTTCCATTGTTTCATCATTGTTTTAGCTCTAAGATGGTTCCGGGATGACCTCTAAGATGGTTCCGGGATGGCGACAACGCGTAAGGTCTGTATACAACATTCATCTTGACGTAAACAGTGTTGTGAGTACACACACACATTGGCATGGTTTGAATTAGGGGCTGGGTAAGGTAAGGACGGTGTGATGTCATCAACACTGGTTCTTTACATTGCAAGCACCAATATGACGCATCTCTGTCGAGCGTTTGTCCACACTCTTCCAATCCGTTATGAGGAACTATTCCCCATTGTAAACAAATCGTCCGGGTTTCTGTGAGCACCATTCAGAACGTTGAGAACTTCATCCGCATTTTTCCATTTGTACATAATTTTGTTCAAACTCCATTTGCTCTGATCATTGTTAATCCGTCACTTGAGAGTCAATGCTTCAAAAGATAAACAATTGTCGTCGAAAAATTCATATAATTTGAGGAAGACCAAACAATGTTTTGTCACTTGCTTCTACGTAACTATTCAACAATGGGGAGATGTCCTTGACTTTTTTCATTTTTGTCCAAAGCTTGGCAAGACTCCACAGGAAATTATCCCAAGGATAATTAATATTCATGTTATGTAAATTAGGCAGTTCCACTGTGCTAACTTTGGAGGGGGATTCAGCAATCCCATCCTCAGTGACTTGTTTTCCTACTAGGAATGTCCCACTTGGCAGAGGGAATCGTCAGTGGATTATGATCATTCAGTCTATCATGAATATTCATTTGGTAAGTAATGAATAGTCATTTCATTATATAAGAATAATAATAATAATAACAATAATAAGTAATGAATATTCAATTAGTCACTTCATTCTAAGAAAAGGAGTTCCAGCCTCCACAATTTCTTTGTATCAGGTTAGCTTTGCATTAAAATATGATCGCCTGGGTATAGTAAACACTTTCGTGTCCCTCAGCAGAATCAAACCAAAATACAAAGGTCAATTTCAAGGGTCATTCTTATTGGACCCAAGAAATACACTTAGTTTATGATTCACTCAAGCATGAATTTCAGGGGTCAAGGTTATGCTGGTTAGTAGTCAATCTAAACAGGGTTAAAATCCCAGTCTGGCATTACAAGTTCAGGCGCCAAGTGGGGTCACAATCTAATTGACCTCGAAGTTGGGATTGTCTTGGATGAGTTCAGGTTGGTCGTAGATGGGTGAATTGTCTTCAGGGGTTTCTTTTTCCTCAACCCCGGTACCAAAGAGCTGCACAGAGTGCTTGACCCACTGCTCCACGAAGGCGGACAGCTGCGTCTCATTAGCAACGTCCTCTAGGCTCTTGAACTGGGGATGGAGGAGGGTTGGCCACCAGCAGACTGTCAGGTTCTGCTCTGACATCTTGTTGACCTCACTATTCTCAATCACCCTGTCGAGAGGAACCAAGAAAAAACCCTCCATTAGGGACAACATACAGAATTGAAAATAATCTCAAAGCTCAATGATTAGTACCATTCCCCCAAATATTTCTGTTGAGGAAAGAGCTTTTAAAGACCACCAAAATCATCATAACTTATTTGAATGGTTACACACTCTGTTCCGACACCCCTAATGCATTTTCCTAATCCTAACCTTAACCCTAACCCTAACTTTAAAAATAACCCTAACCGAAATGCTAGAGTGTAGATCACAAGGGTTTATCTGAACATAGGGTTATCTGAACATAGAGCAGTCATCATTTTAACGGCCACAATAAGAATGCATGCAACCTTGTTTATGAATGTGCATGAAATCCCTGGAGAAACATCAACTACTTTTCATTGTTTCACTTCACAACAGGATAACCCTAATAAACGCTCACAGTTCCAATTCCTTCTACATCCAATAGCCAAAGTGAAGGATTCAGAAGGACTTGGTCCGGTAGGCCCAAATAAGAAATTGCTTATCACTGGGTCAAGCATACATACCAACCTTATCCAAGTCCAAACAAAATGGTGTGGAGTGACATAGCAGAAGAGGAATTGGGAGGATTGAGGCTACACGCTAGCCAAACTGCCTAGTTTGTAAGTTATTGAATCTTTCACAGGTCGGTTGTATGGTGTGTTTATAGAGAACTGAGGGATGGAAATTAATTCACTCTTCCTAAACCAATGATATAATGTGGGCTTAAGCTCTTTCCTGACTACACACTCTGGGAGTCTCGCCTGATGGCACCGGCTTAAGGGTGCAATATTGTTTCCTTCGACCGTAAAAGCAATGTGCGTTGGAACCCAAGGTTCACCATAGTTGTTCAAAATCTATTTTAGACACAAACAGGCCTTGAATTCCATCTTTGCAGAAGGGCAAATTAACATTTTGCATTATCAACATAAAAAAACACACCCCAAAACAACATCAACAGCTTTATGAGTATTTGTAATAGGCACTTATGACTAGACTGGGGCAACGGATGCAATATGTCCTCCGTTATATTGCAGCTCTCATTATAAGAAATTCATACACAATGAAATACATGTAAGTACAAAATTCATTTCACTGCTTAGTTACTGAGAAACATACCGAGAAAGCACAAATTTTCCTGCATGTTTGTGAAATACAGTTATTGTTTTGCTTTATAAGCACCAGTTAAGTGTACCAGGTTTCAGTGGACACCTGCTGTTAGTAGGAATAGTAAAAAGTTCACAAAAACAAATCACAAAAACGGTGACAGAAGAGGGATTCCAAAACCATACTATACTCATATTATGTATGTCACTTCTCTGACGTCATGCCCTACGTGACTATTCATCCCTTTCCTGCACAGAGGGAGGGTGATATGTACTTGACTTACCTGCCAAAATGTTGCATGAGGAACTTAAGGATGGCCAGTCTAATCGGGGGAAGCTTGTTGAAGAATTCTGGCATCGCCTCCACAAACTCATCCTGGCTTTTACCTGCAACCGAATCCAGAATGTCATATATATCATATGACCCAAATCTCAACAATCAAGCATGTTCAAGAACAGAAGCAAACAGATTCTTTAAACTAGTCACCAAGGCTGGGATTCCTGTTTGCAAAGTGTTTAGAGCTTGATGCATCTCAACCCTCCCGGATGTTACATGTCAGCAAAAATTGGTTTGTGGGCCTCGGTCTCCCATTAGTATAGAGAAAAATCCCCCCGAACCTCCTGGGTATCATGTGTCAGGAAAATTATAGGTCTAGTTCTCATCTTTGAGGAGAAAATGAATCACCCTGAACAACCTGAGCATTACAAATTAGAACAATGGGCTGTGGACCTGGGTTTCCCATTAGTCACCAGAAGAATGAAGCCACCGTAACCCCCATGATGGCTAGCTGACATGATTCTCTCTTTGATCTTGAGAACTGAGCCGCTTGTACCGCTTTGATTATTACAAGTCAGTCAGCCAAAATAGGTTGTTGGGCCTACGTCTCTCATTAGTGTAGAAAATTAAGCCATCTGAACCTTCTGGATGTTAGGTAACAGGAAAAACAACAAGTGGGTCTGGGTCTCCCCTTGGTCTAGAGGATGAAAATCCCTGATTCCTGAGTTTTACATGTCTAATAATTATAGTAGACCTGCGACTGTTGAATTTTGAGCACCACAGCATGGCTGGATAACCTGGAAACCCAACTACTGTTGTGCACACAAGCCTACCAGTCGGTCACTAAAAAAATAAAGGGCGCACCGTGCATGCACTCATGGTGCCACTGTCACTTTTCATTGGCATTCAATTTTACGGTAAACAGAGAACAAATTTCTGAGAACCGAATTTGAACTTGCAACATCTGGCAACTCCAGCTCTCTATCATCAAAGTTATCTAGCCCTACATTGGCTGTCTCCCAATTTTGTCAATGTCTTTGTTTGGGGATGCCAGTGAGAAGCCATACAACCTGAAACTGCCATATAACAAGGGATCACACCCAAGTTTTGTATGGCTTCTGCCTGGCACCCCCCGAACAAAGATACTGACAAAATAGGAAAACCAGCATCATGGGGTTAGATAGCTCAGTTAGTACAGCGCCAGCATGTTTATCTGAAGATTACAGGTTCAAATCCTGTTCTAGTCAATTTTTATTTGTTCACCCTAACATTCACCATTGAATTTACCCAGTCAGTTTGCCTTGTGGTTTATTACTTGATTATAATAACTTATAGGATATCTTTCTGGAATGAAACCAAGCGACCCTCAAAGCTGACCCGTAGGCCTGAAGATACTTCTTGTGGAGAAGACGATGAAGAAATGCCAGTTTTAAATGTGAGAGGAAAACCGTAACCACCTCAAACCCAAGCAATCGGGCATGGACTGAAAAGCCAAGCAAATATGCAAGGCTCCAGTCTGGGATTCGAACCAGAGTCCCAGAGGTGACAACCAAAGAGACAACCTGAATTCCTAAGAATAATAAGGGGAACAATTGATCAAAACAGACCTTTGAACATTTGTAGTAACTCTCCCTGCAGCTCATGCGGTATGAGGGGATCGGGAAGATGCTTGAAGAACTGTTTAACGGCAGACGCCACGGCATGAACTGATATCTCCATTGATTCAATCGAGATATTTGGATCTGAAAATACAGATAAGAATATAGTCATAAAACATAAATAAATATTTGGTGAATAAGCTGCAGACTGCACCACAGTGCTGTACAACAATAAAATGGCACTTTATAAAAGAGGTCTTGATGTTGGGGGCCAAATGGTGGTGGAAAGTTTAAGGTTTACTCACTTGACAATGACCACGAATATCTGAAATTACGTCTTTTGAACAGTTGTCATACCTTTAAAAAAACACAGCTTTCTATTAACAAATGGAATTGTCCTGAGGCTTAAGTGCTTGTTGTGTGTGATCTTGGTTGACTAAAGTCACCAATTTGAAGAAAGAGTGGGTATGACAACTGTAGACTGAAGTCACCTATGGTCACCTATTACTGACCATAGGTGACTTCAGTCTACTGTTGTCATACCCACTCTTTCTTCAAATTGGTGAATTTAGTCAACCAGGATCACACACAACAAGCACTTAAGCCTCAGGACAATTCCATTTGTTAGAAAGCTGTATTTTTTTGTCCCTGTTCACCCTCCATACCCAAGCTTTTACAACAGTTGGCAAGAGAAAGATTGCATCTTTCCAATGGTGGTAAATTAAAACAATAATTTGAAATAATTCTGACCATGTACTGATGATTCAGAAACAAAGATGAAGGGAAAAACAACAAAATAAGAGTTTGGAAAAAGAAAACGAGTTTAAAATACAGACGGAATTAAGCAAACACAGACGTGCGGAAATGCTAGGAAATTACTTGCATTTGTTTATAAAGAGAGAGATTGGTTTGGAAGCAATGTATTTTTCTTGCTTATAAGAGAGAAGCTGGGAGTGACAACATGGAACAAGTTCAAGTGTGCACGTTTGGTTGAACTGTGGTTGACCGCTAACTAGCAATGCACATGCGCAGTGACGTAGACACTTGAACGACCTGTTAGGTGGTCTAGTTAAAACACAATTTTTTGTCGGCACTGATACGTGCACTTCCATGAATTTCCGCCATTCTGCAATTTTGAAACTGGTTTCCTTCTGCGCTTCAGACAGGTTGACATGAAACAAGGCTACCGGGACCAGGGAAGGAACCAAGGTCCTCAGGCTGGTTCCAAATGATCGACCACAGCGGTTAACCAATGGTCCACCAGCCTGGGTTCGGGTCAAGATGGTCGACCTTGATTTAAACATAGTGCGCTCTCGAACTTGCTCATTGTGTGTTATGTACTGGACCACAAGTGGACCTTGTCTCTGACTTGCACTATATGTGATACCCCATGCCAAAATAAGGCACCTCTTCGAAATAGTGAAATGGCTTTTAAAGTGAAGACAACCGAAATGTCAGCCTTGATATCAATGTCATGTGATGTCTTAAACATTCTAGAGCAAGTTCGATCAAGGACCACTGGTTAACTAGTGGTTGGTTTGTGACGTACGTAGTGCAAGCGCACTGAAGTTGAAGTGCGAACGACTCTAGTCATGTCACGTCAACGCGACCATGAGAAAACGGCGAAATCAGCATTATCACTTTCCTGATAACTGGTCCCCTCTGCATTATGCTTATGAAACGGCTATTGGTAACCAGCGATGCGACCAACCTCGATTGGCTGGTCGCGAATAATCCACTAGACTAGTCCAACCATCGTCAACTAGCGTGGGTTCGATCAGAGTTAGTCGAACTATGGTTAGCTATGGTCCTTGATCGAACTTGCTCCTATATGCTGAGATATACTTACCTTGTGGGCACCAATTAGGTGTCATTTGAAAGCCCTTCTTCTCATCGATTTGATGAGCAAATAAACCCCGTTTTGAGTTTTGCCAGAAACTGACTGGTTGTGGCATGGAGTGTCACATAATGTGATGTAAGTCACCTCAAAATTGCCGTGGCGATTATAAACAGAAACATGTTCTCTGAAGAGCTCACCACTGTAACATTTGGAATTTGCTCACGGGTCACTTACCATTTTCAAATCTTTCAGTGAGGGCATCACAGTCGGCGCTTTTTCCTGACACTCTGTAAATCCCCTCTTGGCTAATCCCTGGTGGAGGAAATCACATATAACACGGATTAAGCATCATGATAATAGGGATGTAAAAAATAAGACTTGCGCCTGGAGTGGATTCCATGGTACAATTTCATCGCCAACCAGACTATTAAGTTCCAGACCCAGCAGCCCACCACATCATCTTCAGTCCTCCGACAGAGGAGACTCCATTGACTTGGCCATCTTTCAAGGATACCTGCATCGCTTCCTGCAAGTCTGGTGTACAAGTTTGACCCTACATGAGCAGGCTGGACAACCCCAGACACGCTGGAGTTACTCCATCTGCAGTGACCTGCAGGTTGCCATGAATTTTTCTGAAGCAGTGTCCGAATTGGCGGCTACATCTACGGATATGGCTACAGCTGGAACGCCACATCATCATGCATTGAAGTATAGGACATCCTTAGCAACACCCGAAGCTGTTAATTCAGACACAGCCTTTCTCATCTGAACGTACAAAATGAAGACAGGTCTTGAGGTGACTACCGACGCTTGAGCCCCAGCATGGCCCTCGATGATGACCTATACATTATACACTGCCAAATGACGCGCCCCATGGTGTTACCTGTAAGAATTTAGCTGATATCTATCTCCACCTTACGAAGCCCAAATCCTACTTGACATTTTACACACAGTGTTAACTGTGGAAATGATTTCCCTAAATAAATAAATAAATAAACAACTAATGGCTGACTAACCTTCCCTGTCAATAAACTCGATACATTTCTCGACAAACTTCGGAAGGGGGTCTTTCTCAGTGACGAGCTCCTCCAGGGCGATACCCTTTGGCTTGTCGAGGTAACCTGCATAGGCGGGAGCTTTCTTCTTGGTCTTTTGCCTCTTATGCTGCCTCTGTTGTTGCCTCTGTGCCTGTAATAGTTGAACAGATGATAATATTTAAATCGGAGGTGAACAAAGAAAACCCGACTAGAATGGGGTATGAACCTGCGACCTCCAGGTTATCATACCGGTGCTCTACCAACTGAGCTACATGTATCCAGCCCTAATGTTGGCAGTTGCCTTATTTTGTCAATATCCTTAGGGGTGCCAGTCAGAAGACATTCAACCTGAAACTGCTGCATAACCAAGGATCACACCCAAGTTTACGACACAGCCTGGGAAGCGGCAATACCGGGGATCACCTTATGGGAATGCGAATTTGACTAAAACAGGAGTTGAACCTGCGACCTCCGGATTAACGTGCTAGCTATCTAGCCTTAATGTTGGCGGTCTGCCTTATTTGTCAATATCTTTGTTCGGGGGTACCAGTCAGACGTTGACAACATAGGGAAACCACCAACACGTGGTTTATTACTTGATGGATAATAACAAACCCACATTGTGTTTTACCCTACACCGTGTGTGTTACACACTGTATACTCAGTAGTTTCCCCCTGAGTCCTATGGAATCACCACTAGGGTGGGACTCGAACCCTGACCACTGCCATTCCAGAGCAGATGACAGACCACTAGACTACCCTTGCAATCGACGTCATAAGCTAAAACAGTGCCCTCAGTGAGGCCAGTTATTCAACTTTGTAATTGAAAAAGATAACAAAACAAAATAAAACAAAAAACAAGAGGAAATGCTTAACCACACTTGATTTTGTACAGTGTTTTCAGTTTTCTATGGCACTGTTACTAAAGGAAAAGAGAAAATAAGCTGATAAGCTGATAAGTTGCAAGCCTGCTGTGGTCTGAGAAAGACCTACAGTTGGTATAATTGGCTGCAGATTGCATGGCATCATCTTGTTAATCTTTACAAGATGCTGTACAATGGGTCTCGTAATACAAACAAAGCTCTACATACCTGTCTTGAAAAACAATACAATAAATGGGTGTTTTCAGAGGTCTGCCAAGTGTGATAAAGCACTATATAAGAACTGCCTCACTTTGGAGATGTGTCATCTGATGTGGCACGCACCTCGCTACCCCAAAACGCATTCATTGGTTACAACACATGGGTTTGTGTATCTGTGCACATTCACAGTTTGCGCACAATGCCTATGCCAAGTCTAGCCGAAACGTTTGACAACATACTTCCAGGCACATCTAGTCCCCAAATAACCAGCCCAAAATCCATCAAGATTTAGGCAAAAAATCGACATGCAGGAGCTGTCTCTGTCTGTGCGGACTAGCGCTACCTCCACTACATCGCACGCAGGTGCAATGTTTGCAATGTCTGCACGATCAAGTTCCTATGCATGCACAGCACTGAAATGTAATTATATGTGACATCGGACAGAAAAACAAAAGTGAATCACATAAAAAATATTTCCATGAGAAATAAATTGGAAAATCGGCAGAAAAACCAAGGTCTAATACACCTGTTGTATACATGTGCACATAATGTGAGCCCTTAATACCATTTCTTAACAACAGACCAGTTTGTTTTCTCCTTCCAGCCTCACTTTGATTACATCGAGTTGAATGAGCTGGCAAATATTAGGTCAAATGTCAACCTCTTGTTACCTTGTCTCTTTTCTTGTTGGCGGCAATTTGGCGTTTCTCTTCCTTCTTGCGATTTTTCTCTTCCAATTGTTGTCTCTTCTTTGCTTTAGGGGTTACCTGGAAGAAAACAACATTAATAATAAAATACCGATAGCAGATGTTAAATTTGCATCGAGGATATATATTTTTTTTTACGGAAGTCACCAGACACACAAGGCCTGTAAGCCACTCGAGGTGTTGGCTACAAATCAACTGTTTTATCCAGGGGCCATTGCCACCTACTCCTGGGGCTGAAACAGCGTTACTCCCTTTACAGTCCGTAAGGATGTAGGCTTGGGTATTATCCATCAGAAGCCTGGCTGGTAGAGCAGAAGGCTCTGCCTCCCCAACTTTTAAGAATATTATTTGTGTTTACCAAACATAGCTGTGTATTGAGCACTGAGTAGTATGCCTGTTTTTGTTTTGGATTTTTTTTCATAGGACCCAGGAAGGTATTGAGTATACAGTGGTTAACACACATCGGTGTGTAAGTAAACACAAATAATACAAAAGAATTTCCTGAAGCTACACCTGTAGCCATTGTTTGCTTCTCTTTACCCACGAGTATAACTGAGAACCTGCAAGGGTTGAGATTTGCTTGGGGGAAATCCTAGGTGTAGGATCGTGGGTTTGAATGACTCAACAGAACATAGAAGTTGTTCCTCCGGTTAACCATTATTTGCTCCTCTTCACCCAGGAGTATAACTGAGCGCCTGCAGGGTTTAGATATTTTGTTTGGAGAAATCCTAGGTGTAGTAACACAAAATAACACCCTAAGGAGGAATTACGAACCTCATCTTCATCTGGTGAGAAAGTTCCTGGCATGTCATAAATTCTCTCGCCAAGATTTGGTTTGTGAAGAGGACTTGAGTCGTCGGCTCCTTGGGTTGGATGATCAGAGCGATTCTTCTTTCGTCTGAAGCTGTTTCGTTTCTTCTTTTGATGGTCCCTGTCAGCCTCTACGCTGCCCTTGCTGTCGCTGTCGCTGCTTGCATTGCCTGCAATTTGTCCAAAAGTATAAGTGAAATGAAAAGGAAAAAAATAGTTAAATGCAAAAACAATTTACAGTTGTGTTGGTGCAATAAGGTCGTAACACGATTCTGCAACAAAATCATATCTCTCGTGAACATGCTCCGTGCAACATCGTCGTACCTTGGCATCCATTGACTTTGTGCGTACATTCGGATTATTTTAAGCAAGAAACAACTTAATGACATTCTAAAACTCGAATTTTATGTAAATGCTAATTAATTAGGAGATACGACCTTGTTGCACCGAGTCAACACGAGGATTTTTTAACCTTGACAACATTTTTCATTTTTGTTGAGCACAAACGCTGACCTGGTATAAAGTGTGTAGGATTCGCTGTTGGACTAATGGTTGCAAACACAAGTATGAAACAAACCATGTTGGCTTAGTGGCATCTAGTCATTGGATTCTCTATCAAGAAAATGTCAAAATTACGGCATTGTGAATTGCAAAATCCCGGCTGTGAGCTACCGGCAGAGGATTGGTTGTAAATCTGGAACAAAGACTGGATACTTGGTTCTATCCGACCTTACCTCCAATGAGCTGAAATACAATGAATAAATAATGGTGGAAGCCTCTTGATGTTTCACACGAGCGAGGTTTTGCAATTCAAGGTGCATGAATTTGACATGGTGCAATAAAGAGAACCTTTGTTTCTTGGCTTTGTCAAGTCAAGGTTTCTTTGTGCCAGCAGTCCTCTCAAAGAAAAATGATTGCAGCAATTCCAATATAAAAATCAGACTGAACAAAAAAAGATTCCCGGCGGCAACTGGTTAGTGTCCAAGTGAATAAAGTTCTTGCGCATGAGCATTACTGCAACTGTGTAATGGAAAAAAGCACGACTCAAAAAGCCACAACTATTACTAAAAGTATGTAAAACCAACAGATAAAGTTTTGTTCCTTTTCTTCTCAGAGATTGCCCCGAAAAGGATGGATGTAAGTTGCCAAGTATTGACTTATACCCACCTTTCTTTTTGGCAGTGGCATACACGGGCTCTGATGGCTCGTTGTCGCTGTTGATCTCTTCCGGATTGTGAGCCTTTGGACGCTGTCCTTGCCTCTGAAATGGGCAGAAGAAGGTTGGAATGAGTTCACTGAATGAGGAACACAGAAATCTTTGCAAAAAAAAGAGAGAGGGGTGAAAACACAGCAAACAGTGAAAGAGGGCAGGAGGCAATGAGATGACGAGATAGCAGTTGAGAAGAAATATGGCGGGTTAAGAAGATGGTGCGATTGGAAAGAAGAGGCGAGCCAGTGTCTGAGGAAAAGTGACACAGAGGGAAACAGTGGACAGTAGAATACAAGCGTATTGTCGGCTCACTCCTACAAGGTCCTTATTTGCAAATTTATATTTTGTCATAACCAAAAGGGCCTTAAAACTCAAACTAGCTATAAATCAGAAAAAAATAACCAAACACCACAGATACGTGCTTCCCTTACAACATCCATGTTTATCTTTGCAAAACAAAAGCAGAGGAAGAAATATCAACACTAATCTTATTTTACAAGGGGCATCAAAATATGGTACGTAATTCATACAAATTGTAATGAGGACCTTTTAGTACTGAACTGACGATATGGGAAGACTTTATTCAAACTCAAGTGCTGAATGAGCATTTTCAAATGAAGACTCAGATTCAGGATTAAAGATGCCATCTCGTTGCACTTTTCACAGGGGTCAGAGGAGTAACTTGAGAGGGGGGGGGAGGGGCTTGACTTAAAAGCCCAGTAAAAACATGAATAGCAAAGGTGAAGCAACTTTTCTAGTGTCACAGTTTGAAAATGAGTAAAGATGGTCTCACTCTGTGTCACAAAAACTTGCTTCACATTCATCTCTCACTTGATGGGTGACTTGTCTTTAAATTGTAAACACCATATTTTTAAAGTCACACATGTAGCATTATGTGTCCACATACATGCAGTTTGTAATGAGGGGACTTGGTTAAGTCAACTGTGTGCATACAGTCTGAGACCTCAAAACATTAATAACACAGGCTCTTACATGAGCCTTGTTTCAAAAGACTTTTATCATGCTGCCATTTTACGGGCCATGTACCCTGCGTGCAACAACAACAACTAAATACTGATTCTCACTAAGAAAGGGGTCAGACTATTTTGCTCTTCCAGCCTCCGTTTGGTTAAATTGAACAAGAAGACCTTTCTTTTGTTGATAAACACCGCGCTGGTTGGCATAGACAGCTAAATGTTAGCAAAACATTCACTCTTGTTGACATACGTTGTGACCAAATTCAACAATTTTGCAAACTTTTTAATTAAAGAAAATACATCTCATTATTGGTTGGTTTGTTGCCATCAAATGTGACAATATTTTTGAATATTTGTGAAACATTTTTACAAACTGTGATTATCTGTTTTTGCTTTGCATTGATGGCTCCCTGTAGTTTCTTCAATCTTGTTTGGCAAAAACTTGGGCTGAGACGTTGCAAAAGAAAGGTCTTTAGGGAGTAAAAACAAGATGGCCACACCATGACAAAGGCTCTAAAGCCTTTTCGAAATCTTGGCTTCAGCTTCAGGCCATGGGTTCAGTTATGGCTCTGTCTGCCTGTTTGAGGCCCCATAAAAGCAAAAGTGAACATTTAGAAAATTACTGAAGACAAAAAAAAAAAAAAAAAAAAAAAAAGCCGAGCCGAAACTAAAGCCACGGTTTCGAAAAGGGCGTAAGATTGACATGCAGTACCAGAAAGGGAAAAGGAAAAGTTCTTCCAGAATGAAGGTAAGATCAGTAAGAGAGAGAGAGAGAGAGAGTGATGCTGGAAGATGGAGAGAGAAAGGGAGGGAGAGGTACACCAAGACAAACCAGGGTGTTTAGGAGATGCTGCAGTAATCATTTACATGCATTGACCACAGCTGTCATCTGCATAAATCTTCCGCATCAGTGCAATAAGTTCGTAACTCAATTTGGTCAAAAGGTCGTACCTTGCACACTTGTTAACAGGCCAATGGCTCTGTGCATAACACAGTTTCACCTAACTCATTTGGTTTTGTGAATACAACCCGGCATTTTGAACAAAAGTATGACCTTGTTGCAATTCCAACAGAGGTGTTACCCCTGATATGACCTTGTGACTCCATCAGAAGTGTAACTCATGATACGACCTTGTGATTCAAATAGAGTTGTAACTCATGATACGACCTTGTGATTCAAATAGAGTTGTAACTTTTGATACGACCTTGTGATTCAAATGGAGTTGTAACTCATGATACGACCTTGTTGTGATTCAAATAAGAGTTGTAACTCATGGTACGACCTTGTTGTCATTCAAATAGAGTTGTAACTCATGATACGACCCTGATGTGATTCCAACAGAGGTGTAACTCATGATATGACCTTGCTCCGATTTAAACAGAGTTGTAAACTTGTAGCTCATGATACAACCCTGTTGTGATTCTAACAGAGTTACAACTCATGATACAAATTCATTGTGCTTCCAACAGAGTTAAAACTCATGATACGACCTTGTTGGACTGATGCGGTGAAATGATCTTTGACCTACAGCTGGCTGCCATTCCTCTTTGGAAGTAAGGTCTTACAAGGGCTTTGGCTGTGACAGGGGATGGATCCTACATCCATCTATCCCCTGAAGTCAATAGCCACTGTTAAAAAGCTGCTCAACTCAGAATCGGCCAGACACAATTAATTTTGATCACTATTCTTAAAACTCAATTTTGCAGTTTACTAAAACAAATAAAACTTGTTTGATATGCTGCATGGCTAAAATAATTATCAATTATTCGAAGAAGTTGAAAATGCTTAACTTGAATGGATTTTTGCATATAGTAAAAAAGAACTGCCAATTTGTGTTGGACTCTATTGCATGTTGCTGTTAACTTTTACATTACATATGAAATTAAAACTACAATTAAATACATTCTCTCCCAGTGGTCTTGCTGGCTAGTTTGTTGCTTCTCAGAGCTTCATGCAAACCACTGCCAGCACAGATTTCTCATTTGGCTTCAAATTCCAGCCCCATACAAAAGAAAACATTGAAGGAAAAACCTTCAGATGTGGACCAGTGAAAAGCTGGCCAACAAGTGAAAAAGTTCAGGGCCGGGCCTACCCCCAAACATCTGACGTCACACTTCAGGGATCGCGAATAACACCAGAGACAGGCCTTAAGAACCTGTGTAGTAGTTAATGGAGTGTCGTGGCCGAGCGGATAAGAACACCGGACTCAAGCTCTGGTGTTTCTAATCGGCAGAGTGTGGGTTCGAGTCCCGCTCGTGACACTTGTGTCCTTAAGCAAGACACTTAACCATTATTGCTTCGTCCTTCGGATGGGACGTAAAGCCGATGGTCCCGTGTGTTGTGTAATGTACGTAAAAGAACCCAGTACTCTTATCGCAAAGAGAAGGGGTTCGCCCCCGTGTTCCTCGTTTGATCGGCTGCAGATTGCGTCACAGCACCTTGTGAACCATTACATGGTGCTATGTAAAGGAACAGGTCTCATACTCTAAAAACGTAACTCATCATACCTCGCAGGAAAAAATACTGAACGCTCCGAGACGCCCATAGGGTGTGATAAAGCACTTTATAAAAACTGTGTATTATTATTATTATTATCACTATCAAACATGCGTCAATGCATGTATATATGTCTATCTAAAGAAACCATTGGGTTTGTAAGACCGGTGCCTGCCTCTATCCCTGCAGATAAAGACGGGACCAGTCTCGGGCAAGCCCTGCTGCTAGGCTGTGGTTGATTTCCTATGATAAAGGTTCTTCCCCTCATTTCCAAAAGACACCCAAATTAAATGCCTACTGACTGTAGTAAGGAAATGCATAATCACTGCCGCGATGGTAATAGCAGCATTGCACAAAACTACGAAACTATCTCTGCAATTTTGCCAATTTATAGAAAACTATACGCACTTTGAGTAAAGCGAGTTATTTTTATTAAAGAGCTACCTGTACATACATTGACTAGAGCACTTACATGCCCTGCATTTTAAAGTATTGTGGGGGCGCATCCCTGTTAATGTACAAACCTATGTAATGAAATTTTGTTCCGCTATTTGCATATCGGTGCTTTTATTCTTTTCTGTGCATTATAAAATTTATAAATTGAATGCATAATCAGCCAATGTGTCTATTTTTCCGCGCGTAAAAAAAAACCCACATATGCACGTGCATCAGTTTCAACACAACAGTAGATGAAATAGAAATTTGTTCCTCAGTAACGCACAAGCCTCAAACCTCAAACACATCGGCGTCCAGGTGGCTTTAACAAAAAAAGTGTACATGTGAAATCAACAGTGAGAGTTAGCACTCTAGTCAATACATTTTGATGTACAGCTCAGTGTTTTTGATGACACATATTGCGAAAAGGGCCGAATCTACTAGAGCTGCTTCAGCACAAAAAAATTGTGCTTACCAGAAAAAAAAAGGTTACCAGCCAAAATACCACATCACATGCATCGATGTATCGTTTCAACTGGTTTCCTGCTCATTTTTGCATTGCAGAAAATTGTTTAGCACTATTGTCTGCTTAAGCAGCTTCATGAAACTGGGCCCCAGTCAGCATTAGCAATAACATTACAAGCCCACACAAGTCACAATGGGCGACTTTGAAAAACTTGGTGGCCTCCAGCTGAAGTTGTTCATTTTTAATAATACACACGCTATAGAACATTGTTCAGCAGTTCAATCTTCTGCAACCAAGAGCCTTTTCCAAACCTCGCCCTGGGCTCCGGATAGGGCTCTGTCGTCAATCTTGGAGCAGTTTGCACTGAGCGTCAACATCAAACAGAGCCCAGAACTAAGCTGAGGTTTTCAAAACAGTAAATGTATCCAAAATTTCCAATTCGGAGACTATCCTAATTTGATCCACAAAAAAAAACACAATCCCCCCTGTTGACATTGGGATACCTTTCAGCATTTCCACGTCTAACATGTGTAATGATACAGGGTACCATACATGCATTCACCATTGTGAACATAGTACAATAAAAGGGGTTAAACCATGTCACCAAATGCAGATCAAGTTTGGTTAGAAGTTAGTGAAGACCGTCACCAAATGCCATCACAAGGATGAAGAAGGCTGGGGAGTAGATCATCGAGGGGGGTTGGCAAGGATCCTACAGGAGGGGTGAAGGCAGGTGGGTGTCCCCACGCACCTGTTCTATACAAAATGCCCCATCTACTTATTGCAGCTGTATATGTTAAATGTTAGTTTCAGCAGCTACGATTAATGTTTGCAAACCAGTCATTAGTAAGCGCAAAACAAGTCTTAGTAAGTAAGAAGCAGGTGAAACTAAAATTGAGCTAGAGGACGGCAACTCCTAGATATTCATGAATTTAACCTCGTCTAGAATAGCAAAATTATTATGGTAAGAAAAAGAAAAGAAAACCAGCAGATTGGCCCCTTGCATTGCCATAATGTGGCGCAAACATGAATGCTCGATGGAGTACACCAACACTTGCTGATCAAATACGTAACAAGAAATTTTATATGTTGAACATAATCCACATTAACTCAACAGATATTGTGTGGATGAACTTCAGTTATATATGTAAATTAGCTTGCTCGTACTCCTAATGCAGTCATTAGTGTAGCGCCCTCACTTGGAAATGCATACGGGCCGTTAGCAAGAGGGGATGAAGGTCAAAGGTCAAAGTTCTTAGTTGAATAACCAAACATTGTTACTTGGTGAATCATGTCGAGAGGCAAAGGCGTTTTTAGTTAAAGTGTAACCGAACATTTAACTATTTGGTCTGGTCACTGTTTTAGCACGTTTGCCCTACTCCTCAGGTCCGGTTCTATAGAGCTGCTTAATTAAGCACAATAATAGCTAAGCATTAAACAATGTTGCTTAGTGAAATAAAGTTACCACCCTACATACCCCACACCATGTTTGACTGGTTTCCTGCATAGTTTTGCTTAGCGGAAACTGTTTAAGCGGAATATTCTTCTTGAGCAGCTAACTGAAATGATTTTTAATGTGACAAGCAAGTTGTCCTTTATTTTTTTAAGGCAGACATTCCTTTTGTTTCATGTTTTTCAATTGATAATTTACATGTAACTCTTTGAAATTCACACAATCACCAAATGCACTTTGACCTTTAACCTTCCACATGCACTGATGTATAAATGTAATTAAATGTTAATGTATCTCATCAAACAGATTTGGGTTGGCACAAAATGTCGTCAACATACCATCAGTTTCGATAGTGCGTCCTGCGCTTCCGTACATTCCCCCATGCCAAGAACATGCTTTAAAGACTCCTTGGGGCTTGAGAAACCCCCTTTTTCGGGGGTGGCTAAGGGCGCCCTGGGGCGTCTGGGTGTTGTGGAAAAAGGGAGGTGGTTTGGACGGGCGGGTCCTACGCCCGGGGTTGTCCCGTCACGTGGTTTGCTGAGTTTGTCAGCAACGTTTTGGAAATTAGCCATATTGAGCTTGGACGACTTAACAGGGAGGAAATAAGGGTTTAGAAAAATCAGTTTTTGGAGGGTGAAATTATTTAACAACAAAGACAGCTCTGCAGTTGTAACTAATCACAATTTTGCAAGTAAATTTACAACTCCCTTTAGAATTATGATGCAGACATGGGGAAACTCAGGGGAGCAAAATCCTTCTTTTAGGGGGGGGGGGGGGGACAAACTCGCTAGTTATCTCAGGATTAAATCAAAGGAGGAAGTCTGCTCAAATTGAGTCTTTTTTTTCCAAAATCACATGCCATTAAAACAACTGCAGATCACAACACCTTGGTACAAAACACTGCATAATCAATGTTGTTTTTGTTAAATTTGTAAAGTTATATGACCAATGGTGAGGGTTTGTTACCGTTTATACCTGACAAGCATAACTTTACAGGATTTTTACTTCTTTTAGAAGTGATAATATTATCCTGGATGTTTATTACAAATTTGTGGATATAATCTAACTGTAAAACATGACAGTCTAGTTTTTGATATTATTCTTCTTCTATAAAAATGATTGGCATTAAATGTTTAATTGATCTTTGAAAATATGTTTTAGTTCATGAATTCAAACCATGAAATACAAAGTCATGACATACACACAAGTAAAAAAAAACAAAAAAACATAAACCTTAGTGGTCACATTAAAACAGGTGAAAGCAAAAAAAAAAAAAAAAAAAAAAAAAAAAGTCTGAGTGAAAACTAAGTTAAAAATTCAACAGAATTCAACTATGAGAATAAAAACAGCGTTGACTGGGACATCAATTTCAAAAAATGAAACTGTCAAACCACAAATAAACAAATAAAAAATAAATAAATAAATAACCATGTCAAGCAACTCTCAATAAATCATTCTGAACTGATTCAAAATACAGGCTTGCAAAAGGATGACAAACAAAATGCTCAAATGACTGACGTAATCTTGCCATGGCTTGATTTTTAAAGCACTAAGATTCATGTTAAAGGGGCTGTGTCCATCATGATTATAGCAGGCCTGTGGCTGTGAGCCTGTGCATGGAAAGATGAACTCTCACCCAGATACTGCACACACGCGCGCCTGTGGCCAAATCACAAAGGGTGCCATCTTTATCAAACTGTGATGTGACCGCCGGTATACACGAGCGCTCAGTAACTGGGTTATTCCAATTACTGCTATAATCATGACGACACATCCCTTTACGAGATTTCAATATTGTCAAAGTGGTTTGTGCTGTGAAGTAACACTTTGCGTAGCAAGGTTGATACACATTTGAAGTATCAATCCCAGGTCCTTCAGCCCATTCAACCAATGTTTTTTTTTGGAAGTAAACCAAGGAGTGAATTTTGTAAAAAGGAAACGCCTACAGCAAGAATTGAACTTCCCACTTTATTGCCATTAGTAAAACCATGAAACCTATAAAGATTAAAACAGCTTATATTAGTCCACAAAATGATGACAGCCTTGCAATGGTCAATTTTTTAAACCAATATTTAAAATAATATCCCTGATGAAGTTAGATATATCGAGGAAATATCACGAAAAAACATGTTTTTTTTATAAACCCGGAGCTACTGAATTGCAAAGTATGCATTAGATATTACAAGTGAAATAATGCCCACACTTGTAACCTCTAAGAGATAAAGGGACTCATTGCCTTCATATTGGGTGCTTTTGGGCTATAAAAGGCCTTCATATTGGGTGCTTTTGGGCTATAAAAGGCCTTCATATTGGGTGCTTTTGGGCTATAAAAGGCCTTCATATTGGGTGCTTTTGGGCTATAAAAGGCCTTATATTGGGTGCTTTTGGGCTATAAAAGGCCTTATATTGGGTGCTTTTGGGCTATAAAAGGCCTTATATTGGGTGCTTTTGGGCTATAAAAGGCCTTCATATTGGGTGCTTTTGGGCTATAAAAGGCCTTATATTGGGTGCTTTTGGGCTATAAAAGGCCTTCATATTGGGTGCTTTTGGGCTATAAAAGGCATCTGCTATGAAATGAATATGGTTGGTTAAATACTTAAAAAGTAGACTATAATCACATAAATATCCCTTCACGTGATGTGGTTTTTGTTTAATTTTGTGACAGAATACGGTCCCCCATTTTGTAGAACCACATTTTTGACAAAATGGCGGACCCGATGTAATTTTTATGTAGAGTGTGGTTCTGCTGGTTTTATTTCCGAGAGGCAAATGTATTTTTTTAATTACTACACACTTATTACAACACACTGTGAGGTGTTTTATTGCGTAAACAACTCTTGAAAAGGATCAAGGAGCGATTCCAAACAGCAAAATTCAAATGGATATGAGGGCAATGCGTCCCTTTATGTCTTAAAAACATGAACATCTATATCAATGAAGTTTCTGTAGTTGAATAGTCTTTTAAACGGGAAGGTTTTCCCAAAGACAGCAGGGTATAAAAGATGTCCCTGCTATAAAACTATTGTGCGTAAATAAATTAAAGAAAAACTGTTCCCTTCACCTGTTCAAAATTAAATTAAATCAAATTCTAAAATAATTTTTGTTTTCCTTCTTTTGGGGGGGTGGGGGCTGTCATACAAATTGTGAACTTATCACATGAAGCATGTTTGAATGGTAAATTAAAAAAGCGTCAAGGTTATCAGTTCCCAGAAATCAACACTGAAAACAGAATTTTTTTTGCAAAATAAAGTTACAAACATATGAGATTACTTCAGAGTTTTGTGAGGACAAATTAAGTTTCTACAATGTATACAAGGTCCAAAGGCCCAATTTCATAAAGCTGGTAAGCAGCTACATGTTATTAAAGAAGACCTCTTGACCAAGGAAAAAGATAGGAGGGAACCAGTTGCAACAATGCAAACTACATGGCATTTTAGCTGGTGACCTGTTTCTGCTACATGTACTTGTAAGATTTTTGTGTGCTTACAAACTTTCTGACAGTGGGCACTGCACATAAGAGCCAAGCAACTGGATCACCACACTACCATGCCTATGAAACACAGGACGCCCTTAGCAACAGTCTTAGCCGCAACTTTTAATTGGGACTTAAATCTTCAATGCAGAAAATGACTGCCAAACAGCAGCAGAGCACCAGCCAAACTTACCAAGTAATCATGCTGTTTTTGCAACCGTTCAATTTCTAAATCACTCTTATTCTGCTGAGCGTATATATGAAATAGGCCATATTTTTGAGAGCAAGAGGGCACAATACTAACTCCATTTTAATAGTACAAAAACATTTGGAAACATAATAAACACAAATTTCCAAGCAAATATCTTACACTGTTTACATTGTAAAACTGTCAAAAAAAAAAAAAAAAAACCCTTTTAACTGTTTTAGAAGTCTAATTTCATCTGGTTTACCACACTATTTTATGGTTAGACTCCCAATCTACCCAAATAGCGCCCTCTTGCATTAAAAAAATAAGGCCTACTGGGCGCAAGCTGTGACTATTATATGTATTTAATCTTGAGAGGTGTTAGACTTTGCTTTGTGAAACTTACCGGTTTGGGTTTCGGAGGTGGTACTGGTTTCCCACTCGGGTATCGGTTTGGTTGTGCTGGCTCCACCGAGTCATAAATGGGGTTCCTCACAAAATCAACATGGTGATCATCGTACAGTCTGGTGGATGCATAGTGTGCTGAACCTACGGAGAAACACAAAAATGAAGGACATGGCGTCTTTGCTCAGGGTTTCTGTCTCCTGAACTTAACTCTCCTACTCTATAGGCAACCTTTCTGACCAAGGTACATTAGAAACCAAACAACAGCATGGATTGGGTGAATGGTGGCACAACTGTGTACAGAACAGACTGTGTACATGTGGGCACTGTGTACATGCAGTCATCATATCAAGGTTCTCCCCATGCACAAGCTAGCTTATCGGGCCAATAAGCAAAAAAAAAAAAAAAAAAAAAAAAAAAGGGGGTTTTACTTTTTTTTAAGGTTTTAATATCAAATTCAAACAAAAATCCTAACATAAAACCATTTTAAATGTTCCAGATTGCACAGTACAGCTTTTCAAACTAAATGTAAACAACAAATAAAAACATTCCAAGGACCTGTTACAAATTCAGCGTGCTTCGGCCACACTTTCAAAATTTGGGTCCAGAATGCCCCCCAGTTTTCAAACATCCTGGGGAGAACCCTGCATATGATATCCTATTGAAGGCTGGCATAGTTTATCTACAATTCTGTGTACATGTATGTCTATTATTATGCAGCTGATCAGTCATAAATGAAAATCCTGGCGACCAACTATCAAATCGACTGGAACCTGTCATTCGTAAAGATTGTACCAGACCAAGCAGCCATAATACAACACCTTGAACATATGTTGGACGGGGATACAACGTAAGGTTACCCAAATTGCTGCCAGACTATGCCAGAAAAACCAGGGCAAGCCCCTTCTCTTTACGAGAAGTGTACTGGGCTCTTGTACACGCATTACACAACGCAAAGAAGCTACAGCTTTATGTCCCATCCGAAGGACAAAGCAATGGGAGACTTTTGAGACATTAGAGGGCGCCCCAGTAAGCAGTCCTTTTCTATTGTGGGAACAATAGAAAAGGACCGCTTACTGGGACGCCTGCTTACGTTTCAAAAGTCTCCCATTATGGTTACGTGTCTCAACTCAAGGACACAAGTGCCCGAACTGGGACACGAACCCACACTCTGACATCACCAGAACCTGAGTCCAGTGCACTAGACAATGAGGTCACGACGCTCCACCACCCCAAGCATAGTGACATGATCTTCTTAATCTTACCGTTGCCTTGCTGTTTTGCACCTTTGGGAGGACCAGTATAAGGGCTATACAAGACGTTGTCAACAAACCCTGAGGAGGCAAAACAAATACATCATTAACCCTGACTGTCCCAAGTCCATTAAAATCAATCTGCTGAATATGCTTGATTCCGATTGATTCAGTACACTACCAGATTGAAACATTGGTTGATTTCGATTGAGTTGGTCTTTCAGCAATTTAAAACCACTGGTTGATTTCTGTGGAGTTGGTCGAATTGGAAGCCTGCTGTACCAAACCAGTCAAAATACTCCAATTGTTAGTGATTGATTCTGGTTGATTCAGTACTTCAGCAAAAAAAAACATTGGTTGATTATGATTGATTCAGTACTGTTGCATACATGTACTTACTGTCTCTCAGTTGATTGATTTTTGGCGGATGTGGTACGATTTCTAGCACAAACTCCTTAGGAGTTAGGGTTAATGTCTTTGATAAATTGACGACAGAGCCAAAAGCATTGTACAGGGTCGAATTATAATCTTATAGTCAATTCATCAGAGAGAAGACGGAGAAATATGTCTGGGTTGAAAAGCTTATTTGTGGAAAAGTACCCACTCTTGAGAACACTTGAAAAATCACACAACGCCACACGGCAATTCAAACAAGCCGGTATCACAGAACCCAGTAAAGCATCAGAGAGCTTTCTGCCAAACGGAGTTAAATACGTTACTTTAATCTAAGCAAGTTAAACAGCAAACTTTTGTCAGAGAACAAAAAAAGGTGAGCATAAATAATGCCAGTTAAAGTGTGTATGTCGTCATGTTAATTACATCCAGCACAATTTTTGTACCGATATTAGGAACGGCTCTGGAAAACCCTTGAACTTTCACCTAATTTCCCAAAAGCGGGATTTGGGTATCTATCATGAAAACTCATATTCCCAAACAACTTTCAAATATTTTCTTTTTTCCTTCACAATTTAGAGAAAATGCTGTTTACTGTAACATGATGATCTCAAATTGGTCCCTGGGGGTCAACTTTGGACCTTTTCATGGGTGTTACACATCATGGTAAAAGCCAGGAAGTTTCAGGATTTTGCCAGAGCTGGTCTCATTTTTTGCAAAAAAAAAACCTTTCAAGGATATCATTGAAAGACTTTCAAGTACTATACAGGGTGTTTGATTTTTTACAGCATGTACTGCAAAGCTACTCAACTTTGAGATAGATTAAGAACTCATCTTGAGTTCTTTTGACTTTTTAAAGTACCTTGGCAAGTGTTCCAACTGGAGGAGAAAAAAAAACCTGGTTCTGGCTTTGGCTCCTTGAGCCAGTTTGAAGCCCCTCAGCAAACGTACACATTTTCAAAATAACTGACGTACCCCAAGCCCAAGCCATGGTTTCGAAAAAGGGCCATCAACTTTGAGAGCCTTTCAATGAGAAATCATTAATTGGTGACCCAATATCCATAAATTCTAAAATAGTCTGACCAACAAAGATGACAGACTTTTGTTTTTCTTCTCACCAAACTGCCATCTTTTTTTCTTTATTCAGAAATACAAGTCTTTGGAAACGGTAACGAAGGCTGGACACCAAAATAGACGGTTGCCTCAAGACTATCATTTTCATTTAAAAGTCAGGGTACAAAACCAAGATGAATGCAATCTGCTGAAGAAAGTGATGAAGCCAGCAGCAGTGTTCCCCCTGTTGAATTAAGGTCGTCATGAGTTAGCGAGCCAACCAATCATTAGTATACAGCATTTTGGGTTAGACTGAGCAATATCAAATCACACAATGCTCCTTTGCTGTTAGCTGAGCGATTACTATTTGCAGAAATCTGCATCGAAGAGTCACTATTATCCCAGTGCAAAATTCATTTGAAACATAACAAAATCTGCAGAAAAAGAAACATGGAAAATATCCTAGTTCTGCATTTTTCTTATATTCCATTCGCTCTTCTCCCGTCCCCTCCTGTCCCCTAATTTTTCTAAGCCCAGAATTTGTTTCAAGATTCTCAACCCCCACTCCCCCCCCCAAAAAAAAAAAAAGGAAAGTATAACAAAATAATAAAAATATTTAAAATACTGTGCTTTTGGTGGAGTAGGATTCATCATCATAAATATAAATGAAATAAACTAAATAAATAAATCAGTAAATAAATCAATATATCCATCAATAAATCAATCAAAGAAACAAATGGTAGCTACAGAAAGGCCAAGTGGGGTTATGACCTGAAGCCAACATGTCCACAGTTGTTCAAAGATGGGTAAGGATCTATCCAGCTCCTTTCCCTTATCGACATTATACTAACGCAAAGAATTAGGGTCCAATTTCATGGCTCTGCTTACCACAGAATTTTCGCTTACGGCGCTGTGTAATGAACATAGTTCTACGGGCCGTAAGCGCAGAAATCCATGGTAAGCAAAGCCATGACATTGGGCCAAGAAGATAGCCACTGCAAGCCAGCTTCTGCCATTAATTTGTGACTGGGCGTTATCAACTAAAAGCAGATTTATCTCTCTACAGTGACGGGAAGGAGCCCAGGTTTACGACCCTTTTTTCCCTTCTGTCCCCTTCCCTCCTTCGATCATTATGAACATAAAGAAACAAACAATAGTAGCAGCAATTAAGCCCAACAGCGCTGACTGGGCATTATCAACTGAAGCAAATTTGTCCACAGTGACTGGAATCGGTCCTTCTAAACCCCACTCCTCTTTTTGACGTTATCAACACATACAAAAATCTGATAGTTGCAGAAAGTTCGAGTCACGTCACCCACTTGATAAGACTGCCTGGTTTCCCCTCTTCCCCCCTCCCCCGTCAAAAACAAAGAAACAAACGATAGCCCCAAAAGCCCCTTGCTTTACAGCGTCTGGGAAGGGGGAAAGAGATTACCCCCTTCCTTTGCCTTTCCACTCTTTGCCTGTTAAAAAAAACACAAAAGAAAACAAAAGCCGCAGAACTGAATTGATCAACCTTGTTCATCATCCGCCTCGGAGCTACGATTAGAAGAGGACCGACGGAGACGGAACTGTAAACTACGACGATTGACCTTCCCTGCTGTAGGAAAATTATGATCAGATCGGAATTAGAAGTCTGCCACGGTGTGGTGGTTCGAATCCTACGCTAGTCAGATCACCTAAATTTGCTTTCAGTGTCTTTTCATACACAAACAAACTGAATTTCAAACCAAATCAACTTGACCTTCTGAAAACTGTGGGACGGGTTCAACTCCCGGCTTGGTAGAAAGATATCTTTCTTTTCATTGTGTCCAACACCATTAATACAAACTTTGTATTTCAAATTCAAACATCTTTTGGAGAAAAAAAATGGTACTGGTCAACATACATGTCCCTTGTATAAAGTTTTAACATGTAAAACATTAATTGTTCATTTACTTTATTAATAAGAAAATAATAACCAAACTGGTCTTTAGATAATTGTTCAAGGCAGCACACGGCATTGATAAAGTTTCCAATAATCTTCTCATACCAATATGAACATATGTGACCAGTCACGACAACACCTGGACAAAGCTGCAATTTGTCAAATTTTAAGATTCTAATATTTCAAAATTCTCCAGTTTCTTAGCTTTCAAATGATTATAACTTATGTGATTAACCCTTTCCAATAATTCAGAAAGGAAATTATGACTAACTCACCCCCCCTCAAAAAAAAATAAAAATAATAATAAAAATAATAATAATAATAAAACAAAATAAATAAATAAATAGAAAAAAAAATAGAAAATGAAGGAGGTAAGTCTGAGTGAACCTGGCATCCAGCCTTGGTTCCCAATATAGTACCAATCCTCAGTTGAGCTCACAGCCTAGATTTTGCAATTCACAGTGCATGTATTCGACATTTTCTTGATAGAGAAAATATAAATCCTGGTGCTTCAAAGAAAGTCTTTGTTCTATTGGCCTTGTCAAGTTGAGGTTTCTTTGTGCCAGCGGTTCTCTCAAGGAAGAATGATTTTGGCAATTTCCGAGAAAAAATAATCCCGTCAGGCTGGACGGGAAAAAGAAATGGAAGAATCCCAGCGGGCTCTGGTTAAACCGATGCAATGTTATAACAACAACCAGAAGTTTTACAAGAAAGTTATCGTGGACTAATAATGATAAGCTTTATGCCTATGGAACCATTAGATAAATACCTTAAACAAATATAGGTATAGAAATCTAAAAATCAACAATTCCCACAAAAAATTATTATAAAATGTTCACAGGAAATGTAGGGCTACAACTTTGTCAAGCTTTCGTCGTAACAGGTCACATGTAGAATACAGATTTTTTTACCGCTAAGTACAAAGTCTGCAAACATGCCACACAGTTTACAAACTTAGTGTATGTTTTTTTTTCTTTTCATTTACAAACACTTGCTGGTGTAAAATACATTTTGTGCAACGAGACAAAGATGCATGTCAAACCTGGTGTCCCCGTAACGAGCCAAAGAAAAAACTGAACGCTGCAAGTTTAGATACAACTGTATAATTTTAGGATTATTGAAACCGTTCCAGATTTATTTATTTTTTTTTTCTCATTTTGTCCCTTACATTGTCTTCAGAAATCTCATGAAATCTCGGCCAATGCCAAAACTAGGCACTTCCTTGCCCAAACTAAAAAAAACTGGGTTTATTTGAGCATCAATTAGATGGAATGAGAGCTTTTAAATAATACCCAATTTAGGCATTTCATGTTTCAATACATGAAATTCTCAAACTAAAGAATGTTTAATACATCACGTCACATTGATATCATCCTTCATTTTTAATGCCATTTCACTATTTTCAAGAAATGCCTGATTTTAGCGGTGTAGGGTGCCTCAAATGATTGGAACAATCTGATTCAACACTTCATTTTTGAATATTTTTTTATTTATTTGTTTTTTGTTAAGGTTTTTTTTCCTTCTAAAAATGACCCACCTGATGAAAATGCAAATACGACAAGTTTCTGGCAAAAGAAGAGGCTAATTTCTCAGAAAACTTTTTGGTAGATACAGAAAATTGTTTTGATATAAGTAGAGTCTCGTAACCAACCACAATGCCATGTGATGTACTTGTACTTTGCTTGTAGCTAGTTCCCTGCAGATTGAAATTTGCCCATCAATGCCTTACGCTTAAATTCTCCTTAACGGCCCCCCGGAACATCAGGTTTGACTGCTATATCTATTTTGTGATTGCCAGCCCTGGGTGATTCAATGTAATTTGGATGAAATCTTGCAGACGTGAAGGTGCCTTCAAGCTGCGTGATGTACCACAGGGTGCAAGTGTTCAGGATAAATTGGGTACAAGAAGGTGGCAGGTGGAGGTCGGGTAAAAGGAGTATAGGCTCTCTAGGTGGGCAACGGAGTGAAAGTTTAGGGTGAAATTGGGTACAAGAAGGTGCAATATGGGCTTGGGATAGGTGTACCAACCAAGGAGAGCTATAGGGATTTCCTTCACTTGTTCATAAAGGAAGGAGGGGTGTTGCACCTCAAAGTACAGGCGTCTGAGAAGTGTTTTGAAGGGGTCAGGGGTGAGGAGGGGTTGGGAGGACAGATTGTGGGGCCAACGTGGGATGAAAGGGTACAAGATGTAAGGTTCCACAACTGTAACAGGTATTTTTCTCTCCCCCTCCCCAATTTGGTTTTCTTGTATTTCCTTTTTTTTGGGGGGGGGGGGAGGGTGTAAGATGCTGTAACCTGTTGCCACTTTTTCACTCGTCACGCCCCAAGACAACATCATGTTGAGGTACGTCAGATCCTATTTTGGGTTAGAACGGGTAAAAAAGTGGCAGTCGGTTTTGGTAGCCAGTTTACTAAACGGAGTACCAGAAAGTGTAACAGGTATGCTTGGTCAATGTGTTCAAATAACGATTAGGTACACGTACAGTGTCTTCAATTGGATTAATAAGAGAAGTTAAGGGAAGAGTGTCGAGGGTTAAATTAGTTCATGTTGAGTGGATGAAGAACTCTACGACAGAACTACATGGAAAAGAGTTTTGGAAGAGTTTTGACTTTGGGGGTTATCTAGGGTTGTTTTGGAAAGGGCAACTTGGGTTAGGGAGGTTAGGGTGACGGGTTTGTTAAAGTGCAGAATGATTAATACAGTTGCTTGATAGGGTGGAGAGAAATAGGGGGTGAGAAATGGGGGTAAATTTGGAGAGGGGATTTTGGGGGCAGGTACAAATATGTCAAGTATTCACAAAATGGCGTACAATACGAAGGCAGGGTCCAGTCAAACACTGTGACTGAACACAAGCTTTAATCAATAGTACAAGTGCAGCTTGCGATGGTCCACACATCTACTTGATGACGGGGAAAAAACACAACTTTTAATGAATGTAAATGGCCGAGTGGAAAAAATATGTACAATTCAAATAATTTGTTTTTTTAAACGGTTCAAATGGTTTTTGGTTTTGATTTTTTTTTACCCAAAAGTTTTGTCAATGTGTTTGAGCAAAGTAATCCACAATTTTAGATGACTAATATTTTTTAGTTTTGGTGACTTCTTGTTGCGGCACAACAATTTAATGGAATTCAAATATATTTTTGATGTCCAAAGCATCACTTTCTTCTTGCCCCCACCCCTCGAAAAAAGGAGGCTTGTTGAGCTTATTTGTGGTTTGTTTTGTAATCCTGTGCAATGAAGTTTCAATAATAACAATAAAAAAATAAAAATACAAGAAATGTTGGTAGATTGAAGACAGTCCCCTGAAAAGTTTAATCTCCGCATGACTTGTCACCATCACCATAGCGATTGTTTTGTGACATCACATTTGGCTTAGCCAATTGAGATTGAGTCGTGGCCTACTCATCTAGTGATTTAACTAAGCCCTCTGAGATATCTGACGCTAGTCTATCTTTTCCACACGACCTGTTTACAGCGATGGACTACAGTTCCACACTTAGGAGCTGCGTATAGGTTTTGTACCTTCTTCCAACGACTCGTACGAATCGTCGCCGTCCTGTGACCTTCGTTTGACCTCGGTTTTGGAACGACGGCGTACCACTGGATCGAGGACCTCTGAGAAATGTAACGTTAGTTTGTTTTTAGTGATTAGTTACGATTGCAGAGGCGCTTTCCAATTTGTGCTTTTTGTCGTATGCTAATACAGCAGCAGCAGCAGTACAAATCTTAAGGGGAAGGTACAACATTGGTTTCGTGAAAGAGCTACATTCACTCCAATTATCTCGTCTTGATAAGGTATATCATAAAACTCTGTGAAAAAATCATCCCAATAAAGGGCCACTGTTCAGAGACGACACTCCGGGATGAGAGTCAATCCTGACAAAAAGATCTGAAACTAGGGTCAAAATGTTAGGCGGTTAGTTGAAAAGATCGCATTTTCACCTTTTGGTAACCCCTGGGCCCAGGAGCTGCTTCAGCACAAAAAGTGGCTGTGCACGACAAAATTAGGCTTACCAGAATTAGGTTACCAGTCGAAAAAACATATTCCACATGTACCATCTATGACTGGTATCCTGCTCATTCTCGCTTTAGCAGAAAATTGTTAAGCACTATTTGCTGCTTTGGCAGCCCAATGAAATTGGACCCTGGAGTTAAAAATTTTGAAGGAGCATTATTCTTGGAACTAAAAAGATAGATCAAAGATAATTTCTTCATTTCTGGAGAAAATAACAGTTTTTGTGAAACAGTTTTTTAACAGTTTTGTAAAAAGTCTGAATTCAGATAAAAGTCTGAGATTTTCAACTCTGAACAGATGCATCACAGTAATAAGTTTTTTGTTTTTCTGGATGCCGAATAATTCTTCAGCTTTCAAAACATTTAAGGCTTTGTAGGGAGGTGGATTGATAGAAATCTCGTTTTGAAGTATACTGTGATTGTACACTCTGAGTGTGGCTTATCAGAAACTGTGTTTTACAGGAACTTTTTGAGGATAAAGGTTCTGAATACAAGAACCGTTTTGGTCTCCTCACCACTTGCGAGACATTTGGTTCAACCAAGTTTATGTACCTTCCCCCCTTAAGATAAACTATTTTTCTAAACACAAAGTATTTTTAAACGGAAGAAAATTATGCAGATTGTTTAAAATTAACTCTTTTACACAAACTACATGTAGAGCAGTGTCCGAATTAATGGCTTCAGCAGTGGCTATGGCTGGATCGCTGAAAAGGCCAAATCCTCAATGTTGCTGACTTTAGCCAATAGCCATAGCCATAGCTAGCCATAGCCGGAGACACTTGATTCAGAAACAGCCTGAGACTAACAAACTACTGGAAGAAAAATGTTGCTAGATGCTCATAGTCATAATGATAAAAAGGCTGGATCTATCTAACGTGAAAATGGGGATAAATATTAACTACCTTTACAGAATCCATGGAAATAATGAATATGCATGAGATATTGTGCATAATTATGAACTACATTTGCATACTATTTTCTCCCCTTAAGAACAAAGTCATCAAACCAAGGCCGGAAGGGCATTTTAGTCTGGTTCCTTTTCAGCATCACTACTCAATGTTGTTATTGCATACAGGGGATAGATAAGTCACAGTTGGTGACAGCTTGCTAGAGGCTGGCAAGAAAACTTTGTTGGAGAGCGGCTCCCAATGCTACCCATTATTCTATTCTATGCATTGATGCACCGCATGACCAAGATGCAAATTACAAATTTAATCAATTAACATTTAATCTCCAGACTTGCTGTACGATATTCTGAAGCTGTCTGCAAATCACAAGTTTAATTAATTAGCATATAATCTCCGGAATTGCTATACTACATGACCAGAATGTGCTTGCAAATTCCAGATTTAACATGTTTAATCAGCATCTCTAGCACTGCTGCACTACATGTACATGACCAGCAAATATGCAAAAGACAGATTTAATTAGCATGTAATGACTTCGACACTCCATCATCACATTTGATATACCACACTTGGGTATGAAAAGCCTGAAGTGTATTTATGGGATGGCGGGGGGGAGACAACATCAACCCAAGGTATTCAAATTCCATTGACATCTAACATGTCTAAAAGTAAGATTATTTGAGATAATACTCAAGCTGTAGATCTACGAGGGTGTCTGGTAAGCATAACTTGTTGATGCTCAGCTACTGTTACAGGCCTTGATCTTAACCGAGGCCATCGAGGCTATTGGCCTCAGTTGGCCAGCATGCCCTTCAGAAAAATTGCACAGTCACTACCAACTTGGCCAGAATGCCCTTGTACAATTTCTCTGATTTGGCCAGCAAAGGTCTGCCCCCGTTTTTCTTAAGATCGAGGCCTGCTGTTGTGCTTAAACAGGTCTACCAGTACATGAAATTGGGCTCTCTCTACCCATGCCCTCGGCCTCCGAGGGTTACGAACCTAAACGAGTCTTTGTGTCATTTACACGGTACTCATGTATGTCCGTCTCACAGTGCTACGTGTACAGGTGTTACTCAAGGATTAACTGCCTGCAACCGAAATATATTTGAGCAGGATGCTGCTTGGGACCAGATCTTACTACGTGGGACCAGTTAATACATGTATGAAGGAAGATGGGACAGATTTGTTGATTAATTAACGAAAATGAAAGAGTTAGCTATATTTTTATTTAATTTTTTTTTTATTTACTTATTTTTTTTGCAGCGCTGTTGAAGCTAAACATTAACAAATAAATAAATAAATAAATAAAAAATGTAGAAATGAATCAGATGCGACACCTGCAAGGAATGGTTCAGCAAAATTGACATGAAATGTGTTGGCACTTGGCAGAGGGACTAAACATGGAATTGCATTTGATGATGAAGTTACTGAAGTTAATCTAGAGTTCCGAGAATGGCCTGGGGGTATCAACATGTCTTGTATTCAATTCCTTAGACACTTCGGCTCAAAACTACTTGGCAACTAAACACCCCAGAGTTTCACTACAGAGTGGAGGAGTTTTGGAGGAGTCAGGATTATCTCCTGCACAAGATAACTGGGGGGTTGGGTTAAATGAAGTATCTGTTTCTTTTGGCTTCTGACTGGCACCCCCCGAACAAACATATTGACAAAACAGGGAGACCGCCATTATTAAGGCTCGATAGCTCAGTCAATTTTTCTTTGTTCACCCAAAAAATGATAAAAAAAATTTACCCAGTCAGTTTCCCTTGTGGTTTATTGCTTGATAAAACAAAAAACATATGCTATTCACAGCATTTTAGTAATTGCCTTTTGAATTCTTTCATTTGCTTTGATTTGCTCTGACTTTACTAAGTCAAAGCACGCTTTGTGCAAAACTGTTAGTAAATTCTCCCAAAAAAGGCAACTTTTTGTGCAATGTAACGTTGCGTACACACTGCAACAAGGGCGTTCTTTTTACATCACACTGCAACAGACAAACAAACCAATGACATAAGATACAGCCTTTTCAAACTATTTTCGAGATATTTCGAAGGTGCATTGTACCTGGACGCTTTGGATCAGTAGGGTCTAGAAAAATAAATAAAATAAAATAAATAAATAAATAAATAAACAAAGGCAATGAGTATGTGGTTACTTTCTCTACCCACCTTGACATTATGGCAAACCACATTCCATTCCGTCAGTATAAAAGCGTTGTGTTCATTTGTAACTCAAACAAAAGTCTTACACAAAAGTAGATGCAATTGATTTGTATGCATCCCTAATAGTTACAGCGAGAATGCAAATTTTTGCAGTTTAAAGTATGGGTTTAATATTTATACCATGCCCGATATGTGACAGAGGGTGTCCCCCCCCACCCCCCCCCCCAAATGTTCATATAATCAAACACACTCTTCCCTCTCGTACAGAAGTACACCCCCCACCTGAAAATCCTCTCAAGAATTCCTGAGATTCCCAGAACACAATGAACACACAATGGAAGGGGGAAGGTACACTGTGCCACATATCAAACACCAAAATGAAGGTATTGTAAAGAAAACGAAAACAAAAAAGTGTTTTTGTTTCAGATGATAAACCCTTTCTGCACTGACAGAACAATTTTGTCTTTGCATCGGTTTGCTTTGTGCAGAATAGCGCCTTGTTCACACACAAAAACAAGTGATGGTGTTATTCATCTTATTGTTCTTCGATAAAGTCACACAAAAACAAGTTTGCCAAAAAATCTCAAGTAAGGATAAGTTCATACTTCACCCAAATTTAAAGCAAACAGCAAATTCAAGGGGAATATATAGTACATTTGAAACGCTTCTCTAGTATTTTTTTATTATCATCATAAAAATCTTGGTTGCGCCATTTTGGAAATCAATGTCCTGGTGTGTTATACAGCGTAGTTTAATTTTAGGTGACGTTGCATTTCCACTTCAAATAACTTTTACGTGCAATTATTATTTACATTTTTTCAGGAAACATCTTGATAACTTTTGCTTTGCATTTGTATGAAGTATAAACCAGTCTGCAAGGTGAGGCGGGCGTTAGTGTTAATGTATAAGCCAAGATGAAGCACAGCATGTCAAGCTGGTGACGGAGCTTTTCTATACCTTCTCCATCTCCCTTGGACCCAGGCGTCTGGGCACTGTTTCTTCTCCTACCAGCCGGCTCAGGTTTCGATTTAGGTTTCTGAACCGTTCCATAAATGGGGTCTGCGGAAGATGGAATGTTTGTCAGGGTTGGTGGTGGGTTAAGGTGGGAAGCTACCTCTTTGCACCAAGCAATGCTTTTACAGAAATTCTACATGACATGACGTTCATGCTGTACCTAGTTCAAGAACAGTCGTGGTATAAAGGTTTCTTTTTTTTGGGGGGGGGTAGCGTTCCCCACAATTTTTGTTGTTGTTGTCCTTTGGATGGGAGGTAAGTCTAAAGATTTTGTGCAGTGCACGTTAAAGAACCCCAGTGCACTTATCATTTAACTAAGGGGCTTGCCCCACTGCTTGGTTGCAGATTGTGCCACATCGTCTCATAAACCCTCACAAGGTGCTATAGATAAACTGGTCTCGTATATGTAATTCAATCATGGCTCTGAATAACTGTAAAATAAATGAACACTAATGAGGCTGTGCTTTGTGTTACAGGCGAGCACAATTCTTGGCATTACATGTAATAAACATTGTTTGATGCGCGTTGATGTACAATGGGAGTCTTTTGAGACGTTAGCGGGCGCCCCAGTAACCGGTCCTTTTCTATTACGAGAGCAACAGAAAAGGACCGGTTACTGGGGCGCCCGCTAACGTCTCAAAAGTCTCCCATTGTTCATACAAATCATGTGCACCAGCAACTATACTATCCTATTCCTAAGTGTGACGTGATCCCACTGTAATGGCTACTTCTGGCTGCAAACCTGGCATAATGATGTTTGTGTGTGCAGCATAGAGCTATATATATTGACTAGAGCGCTAGCATTGTTCGTAGAAGCCGCCTGGGCGCATCCATGTACGGTTGGGTTATGGCTATTTGCATACCACTACTTTATTCCTTTTCCGTGGGTTATGGAATCACTTATACCATAAATGAGACACGCAATCGGTTAATGCGTGTGATTTAACCTCAGCGCACCCGTCTCACCCCCTCAATCGTCGCGTCCACTTTCAAGCATCAGTGTGAGGCGTGCTTGAGATGCATCAAGCAGCCGTAGACACACGCACGCAAGACATGCAGAACACTGGCAGGCAAATGTTCTTTGAAAATTTAAATCTTTCTTCAATGACGCACAATGCATACACAATGTAGAGTTAGCGCTCTAGTCAATACATATAGCTCTATGGTTTGAGTTCACCAAAAATCACCATTTTCATCGCCCACTTCACACAAACTGGCTCCACTGATTACCAGAAGCCCATAAGAGTTGCATTAAGCTAGTTTCTCTTTGACAATTCATGCCAGAAAATTTAAAACTTGGACTTGGCATTTACATACGTTCTTCAAAGACTATAAGGTCTTCTCAGAGTGAAATAAATTTCTGTCATAAGAAATACTTTTGAACGATGAAAATGGTGATTTTTGGTAAACTTACACACAAACAAAGGCCAGGTTTGGAAGCCGAAAGTAGCGAATACTTTGGGCGTGCAGTCGATACGCAAACATGTGACGTAATGACTTCCCAGCAGGATAAAACGGACTTGAGTATAAATTAAACACTCCAAGTAGAGCCCAAGCTGCATTTATGTTGCTCCCACAGCAAGAGCACTATTTTGAGAACGATGAATTGATCTGGTAAGTCTGCTGCCACCAAGCGTCCCCCCAAAAAAAATTCTCTTATTGAAAATTAATTTTACAATTTTTTATTTTTTTTATTTTAGGAAATCAGATTTGGAAATTTTACAAATCAAATTGGAAATCAGATGTTCAAACTATTGCAGGAAGTGGCTGCATGATGTTGCAGGGATTTTATAACAATTACCCGTGACAATCTCATTACAAGGTTGTGCTACAAACAGTTTGGATTCCATTATACATCTGCGAGTTACAAATACAAAATTAAGAGCAGCCTGGATACAGGAAAGCAAAGCTAAACTCAACAAAATAATTAAAAAAAAAAGAATGGAATGTTCTTGGAATACCTTCTCCTTTATTAGCGTGAAATCGTCTTGGACTTAGTGGGAACTTCTCAGGCTGATCGTAAAGGGCCTCTTCTCCTTTCTTCTCTGTATACAAAAAAAAAGACAGAAAAAAAGGGGAAAAATCAGAGGACAAAAAAACATAATACAAAAAAAAAAAGAGGTGGGAACGATCTAGAATGTCATGAAGGGTCTGGCACCATAGGACCAATTTTAAAGCACATGTACAACATTGTTCTTTGTCAAAGACCATGTCCGCACTTCATGTGACCCAACATATACATGAAGTAACAAAACCTGTGAAAATTCAGGCTCAATGGGCTGTTGGAGTCACAAGAAAATAGTGAAACAAATCAAAACCTTATGATAGTTGTCAATGTTTTTAAAGAACATCAGGTTTTGGTCTCGCGAGGTTAAAACAAATTGTGTTACTCCATTCTCAAAAATATTTCAAGGAAAGTTTTCCACCATTGTCAGGCATGTAACTTTGAAATTTCAAAAACGAGGAAATAGCAAAATACACATTACTTTGTACAGTGTTTTTCGGTTTTCTATGACACTAAAAGTGAACAAAAAAGAGGAAATCAGCTGATCAGCTGAAAAGTTGCATGCCTGATTATTATTATTATTTTAATTTATTTTTATTTTCTTTTCTTTTTTTTTTCTTTTTGGGGGGGAGGTGGAGGACGAGGGGAAAATCTTCAATGGGATTCAGTGAAAAATCTCTCTTGTATAGCACAGCAAAATGCCACAACAAATAGATCAGCTGAGTTGCTACTCAATACCAGCGTAGCTACTCGGTATCAGTATTCAGTGTGCACAAAACAAAATACATCCAACAGTGCTGGACAAAATCGTTACCAGGGATGCCAGTCAGATTTTTTTGTCCAGAGCCTGATAACCATGCATAGACACCCTCATTATACATGAAAAAACCTGAACTCAGTCTAAATCATTTTACAAAGAAAAAGTCTGCATTCAGCCTACTGTCTGGAAACTGGCATCCCTGTGCTACCTGAGTACATTTGTAAATGTGACAAAATGAGAAGTACAGAGATTAGCTGGTGCCCAGGAAATTACGTCAAATCTGATGTGTTCCATTTCCAACTAAATGAAAATTGCCACAGTTATGGAACCATCCCAATCAGTGAAGAAAGGTGCAGTGTTTATTCTAGTAATTATATTAAGATCTAAAGTGTGAGAAGGGACTAAAGGACTATGAGTTTTAAAACCAAGGCACCTAATGCGACAGATGTGATGCGCTCCATGCCGAAACTAAGGAACGCACTGCCAAAACTCGGCTAATTTGACTAATCAGACCATAGACAACTTGGCAAATACTTTTCTATGCATGCGTTAGCCGTGGAATGAGGTGCATGCTGGTCTAGTAAGGTGACATCTGTCGATGACTAGACCGGCATGCACCTCATTCTACAACTAACGCACACTTTAGAAGTATTTGCAAAGTGGTCTATAAGCGCTTTGTTTACGTCTGAACTGCCCTCTATTGAAATCTTCCCGGCAGTATGCGCACAGTTTTTGATTTGCATAAATTTGATATGGAGCAATGTCACAAGTCATATGATCCAAAGGTAAATTTATGCAAAACATGATGTGTGTGCATACCACTGAGCAAAAATTTAATGTTTGGGTTTTGCCGCGCATCAGAGGGCACATGGTCCATAGATGAAAATAGGAACTCATTTTTAATGTAAATTCACTATTTCCGAAAAATTTCCTGATTCTGGCATGGGGCATCACATTCTGAACCTGTGTGTCTACAACTAAGAAATAAAAACCAAGAGAATGCTGAGTGCATCAGTATCTTCACGAGTCTGCTGTGAGGCCATTGTTTTTGTTCAGCTGTACATAACGCATAACAGTTATTCTTATTACTCATGGTTTATCAACAAACATTCAATTTGGTTACTTATACTGTACATAAGAACTAGAGGGAGCACTCACTATGTCACGCACGGAACTCCGCTGACCCACCATGGGCGAATATCCCTATAGGTCAATAGGCCTTATTTTTGACTGCAAGAGGGCGCCCTTTGGGGGTAGATTGGGGGTCAAACCATAGCAACAGTGTGGTAAACCAGATGCAGTAGACTTCTAATAAAGCAGTTAATATACAACTTTTGAGGTTTTTTTTGTTGACAATTTTACAACGTAATCAGTGTAAGATAAATGCTTGGAAAATTCATATTTTTAATGTTTTGAAATATTTTTGTACTTTCTAAATGGAATTAGTGTTGCGCCCTCATGCTGTCAAAAATACGGCCTATTGCATACAAATGTCCACTTGGAAAATGGTTGCCATGTAAACTGATGAGTGACCATTTTCTCAATGGTCAAAAATTCCCCTTGTCGGGCTGTGTCTATGGTTTTGTACACCCTCTAGTTCTTTTATGTAAACTCTATGGGCATATTTTAGTTTGCCCATTCTTCAATGCCATACAGGCCAAGCAAGTGATATTGATACTCTTCGTTCACAGCCAACATAGAAGGCATACTGCAGTCAGATGGCGATCAAGTTCAGAATTAGCCTGGTTCTAATAAATTCCTACGGTTTCTGTGCAAAAACAGTTTCAGGCTCAACTGAAGCTGTAGAAAAAGCTTCAGCCCTGGTTTTGGCAACATCTTTGGAAGTTACTTACACCTACACTTCACTAAAAGCTACATGTATTTCTACCATAGGGAACAAGCTACACTCAGAGGCTGTGTCTACAGTGGTGACTGTGAAACTTTTACAACAGTTGTGTACCTTGTAGCCGAATCAATTTTTGTTGATTTTTTATGTCACTTGGTCTAACGAGGTGGTCATATCTGCAGGACGGAGGAGGAGGCGGCACTGACGGAGATTCACCTGCAGACAGCGCCCTTGCTCTTAAGTTGGGGATTGCTACATGTACAATCGTGTGTGCAGAGACGTTTTGTTGAGGATGATGAGGGGGGTATAGTGATAAGACATGCAATGCGTGGTGTGGTTCAAAAACGGTGTTGGGAGCGGGTTTTTTTTTTTTTTTTTTTTTTTTTTTGAAATAAATGAATGGTTTTTAAAGTGGATTTTGGTTGAAATACAGTGCCAGGAATAGGATTTTGGTCATAAAACAGTGCAAAAATTGGATTTGGTCGAAAAACAGTGTCAGAAGTGGGATTTAATTGAAAAGTAGTGTCAGAAGTGGGATTTGGTCATAAAAAAGTACAAAAAAGAGATTTGGTTGAAACATGGTGTCAGAAGTCGGTTTTGATTCAAGTGCATAGATGGGGTTGGTTAAAGACAATTGGTGTCGGAAGTGGGGTTCAAGTTTACAAACAATTGAAAAGGTTGAACATTTATGTCAAAAACGTGCATATGCACCACATACAATCAGCAATATATGGTTTACATTGAAAGAAACACCAACAAATGGATGATTCCAAATTGTCATAATTGTGTGCAGTGTCATTGTAAACCAAAAACATTGCCCAAGTAAAAACATGACAATTTCAAGGCAGAAAATAGTTGGTGAACAAATATACATTTGTAGAAATTAGCATAGTGTGAGCAAAATACAAAGTACAGAATGAGGCAGAACAAAGTTAACGTAGATGAGATGAACAAAATACAGCCGTGGGGAGGGGGTAGTGAAAAAGAGGACATGAAGAAAACACACAGGTGCAAGATGAGGAGTGGAAGAAAAAAGGAAAAGATTGCTAGATTAATGCAAACTCAAACTCAGTATCAACTGGGGGGAGTCAAATCATACAAAACGTATCCAGTTAGGGAGTCAAACAATCTAAAAGATTGTCTGTTACAAGGTCAAGGTGGCATGCAACATCATTTCAGAGGGGTAAAGGGGGATTAAGTTTAGACTTTAAGAAAGACAAATTATGGTATGGGTACCCCGAAAATAATTGTTGAGCAGCCATAGGTTATGTACTGCAATCAAGTCTCTTCATAAATTGCACAATGCCAAAACTAAACTTTGTATGGGGGAAAAAATAACAAAGTTGTTGCGTTTTTATCTTCGTTTCGTTTCATTACAGTAATAATTACTTCCATACTGTCAACAAATTGAAACAGTATAAATGTACAACATGTAGAATAGACAAAGTTAGGCTAAAACCAGTTCCCGCCGGGAATCTTACAATTTTTACCGTCCAGCCTGATGGGATTATTTTCTGGGAATTGCCGGAATCGTTTTTCTTTGACAAAGAGACCTTGACTTGATAAAGCCAAGAAAACAAAGATTCTCTTTAAAGCACCAGGATTTTTGTTTCCTCTGTCAAGAAAATGACAAATTCACACACCGTGAATTGCAAAACCGTTGGCCTTGAGCTATGGCCAAGAATTGGTATTAAATCCGGAACTAAGGCTGGATCCCCGGTTTACTCCGACTTACCTCCATTGAGCCGAGATACAATGAGAAAAAAAAAAAAAAATGGTGGAAGGCTTTCAATGTATCGTAATCCTCTTCTTGGCACAAAAGGACAAAGGTCTGAAATCAGGGATGACACAGTAACCCCCTGCATAATAAGCGAAAATCTGCAAAATATTGAAGCACCATTTGCCCTCTTTGTGCATGAAACGAAGTGTTGCACAGTGAGTGCATACTCTGTACATGCTCCCCCCCAAAATATGTCCTGGCGACCTCTGTTCCGGGCTTGGAATTTCACACAAAAATATAAAACTCATGTCACCCATTTGCTAGCTTGGAAAATATTTGCGTGTGTATACGACATCCGGTGCCCGTTTTATGTCCTCTAGTCTATATTTATCCGACATGAAAATGTTAGGACCTTAGGCACATGTTCATCATGGATATATTCAATCTTATATCCATCACTAAACCAAAATCCGAGGGAAGGATTAAAAGGGCGATTAGAGGTTAATAAAAATCATGTTATTGACAAATTAGTCAATCACAATTTGTAGCTACAAGCCAGGACTTCCGATTGTTATTGATCATGTCATCTTGTTTACAAACAGATTGACCCTAGATGCATTCCAGGGTTTTTGTTTTGTTTTTTGTTTTGTTTTGTTTTTTCCCTGGCAGGCAAGACACAAAACATTGTTCATCATGAAACCTTTTTTAAATTTTGTGCAGAAGAAAAAAAAAGACATCCAGCATTTCTGTTAAAAGAAGTAATTTATAGACGATAACTTTCTTATTTGTGTTTTACCCATACACCAATTAAAATAAATACGCTGCCATCTGCATGAAATGAACAATGATGAAAAAAAATAAATAAATAAAACACTGGCCTGTAAATGCCTCACCCCCTCCCCCACCCCACCACCCACCCAGGGTGTTACATTTTAGAGGATTTACACGCTGTAATTGCATGTTCCCTCCTACTTGTAACTTTATTCAATTTCAATCTGCTGGAAGTCTAGGCTTTTTGCAGGCTGTTTGAGTCAAACCATCTACAAAAGGAAAGGTTAACTTGGCTGCGAAAAAAAAATAACATGAACTAGTCTTTAGACAGGAGACAACCTTGTACATGTAACAATCTCTGCCCTGAGAGAGGGAGGGCATAGGGGGGAGGGAAGGGCACTACCAGAGAAGTCCATGGGTAGAATTTGAACATAGGCCTATGGGGACTCTTGGGTTAAGGGGGGGGGGGCAGAGGGGTTGATATGCACGAAATTTTGCACAAGTAAAATAAAATTTCTTCTCATTTTGGTTCTTCTTGCTTTGCCCGAATTGTCCGCACTGTTCTGCCCGAATCTGTTTTTGGGGAAAGGCAACAGCCCCCCCAGCTCATTTGCCTGTGATTTGAAGGTGCTTCAAGGCCATGATCAATGCAATGCAAGCAGTAGACTCTCTGTAAGTCCTGACCCAAGACATTCCCACAAACATGCACATTTTCAATCTAAGTGAAATATGCATGCCAAGTTCATGACGTTACAATTCCCTCCCTATCGGATTATGTTTGAAATAATTGAGTGGCTTCATATGGCGTTAGCCAGAGCAATGTCTGGGTGTCAACGTTTTTAATTTGGACCATCCAACAGCTCCACTTTATTTATTATAAGTAGTAATGGCGAGTCAACTGGAAGCAATAATCTTCAACCGCACTAAATCCTTACCCTAGACCAAAGACCTCTTGCATAGGATGTCATCGCCAAGGTCAAAGCACTACTCTCATCCGATGATATATGTAGGTCTCCCTCTGACCTGTGTGAGGGTGATGTTTGTGCTTGTGACGTCAAATGCAAGGGGTCTACTAGACTTGGTTCCAAGTCTGTGATCGTGGTTCGCTATTATGTCCAACACAGCACCATTATTGCCCGAAATGGCGCCCTCTTGGGGCCTGAGCATGAGATTTTTAACCTTCCATCACAGACTTGGGAATGTTGTTCATCGGTTTGTACACAGCATACGGCGATCAATCCAAAACTGGACGGAGCAATCTGATTGGTCTGTAACCCCCCCCCCCCAAATAATGAATATTCAAAGAAACCTTTTACTGGTTGGAAATACAATTTGCCAATGTAATTAGCCATCTTTCTGGCGTCACCTTTGTTATGTAAATTTCAGTTACGAATACATGAATACGCCATGTATGCATCAGGGTCAAGTCTGAGATCGTGGGTCGAGTGTGGTGATAGCATGTGTGTACACGGGCAATCTAGTCATATTATGTTGCGGGGAGTATACGGACAAATAACCGCGATCTCGGACTTGAAATCAAGTGTAGGGGTCTAAGTGTCTGCATGCACTGTGAGTTTTAACACAAACCTTTAACAAGTCAGGCCATGAAGCTTTCAGTTTTAGCGATAACTCGGTAAAGGGGTTGGGGAAATTATCATGGTCTGTCTGAGAGCTTACCTGGTTTATAAGCAACACCTTTCATAATAGGCTTGGAATATTCTTCAAACCTGAACAGGGAAAAAGTCAGAAACACCTGTTAAAATCAATCAGGTAAAGTCCATCTGACACAGGTGGAAGCATTCACTCACAGACGAAATATTTAAAAATGAGAGTACGGGATTGGTAGTTTTTATCTCTTGTCTTTGAGGCTTTGTAATTTCACAATGTTTCTTGTACTTTGCATGTATTTTTGTATTGTAAAGCGCTTTGGTCTTTTGGAACTGCGCTTAATAAATCCTTGCAACAACAATGATAAATTAATAACAACATTTTTTTAAACTATCAGTTACAATTTGAAGGCTCTATCATTTATAAAGTTTATACCAGTACCAGTCTTTGAAGATTAAAGTGGACTCTCGTTAATAGGAGGACTGCCGGACTAGCCCGTTTTCCTTGTACAATCTTAACCTCATCTTAAAAGCACTTTGGCAATATCATTGCATAATGCACACTACACTAAACGGAGAAATTCACTACATTGAACAGTGCATAACTGTTTGTGTGTGTATATATACTGTACAAACCCCAAAATATCGCTGATAAAACTGTTTTGGTTTAATGACATGTAACGTTACGCAATCTGAGATACCGTCAAAGTTAAGAAACCTTTAACATGTTTTAAGACCCTAAATCACTGTTCCTTACATGTAGTTCGATTGCTGCAATAAAGATAAGCAAGCACATTACATAAATGAGCATGCAAAAGAAAAAAAAGAAGAAACATCTTTTTACAAAATTTGCCAACTTCAAAGAAAAAGCAGATGTCCGCTTTAAATCGGACGTTTCACATGCCTGCATATACTGTATGCAAAAGCTCTATACCAGTGTATACATGGCTCTGAGGGAATTTGCTTAAATAGTGAGCTGTTGTGCCCTACCCAGCCGGTGGGGGTTCTACGGGTGTCCTGATGCCTTGTCTTTCCTCCTCCATGATGTCCTCCTCTTGGTTGGCGAAGGGGCCAAAGAGATCATCATGCACCCTCTCTGTCTCAAAGATCTTCTCATAGGCTTCAGTGAAGAAAGTTGAATAGGCTAACGCTGAAAAAAATAACAATAATAATAATAACTAGTACTAAAAGACAAAAATGTAGTATTACCCGATATCGGCCTGTGGTCACAGTAATTTTGTCGTAACTTCAGATTTACTTAAGTTTACGATACAACCTGGGAAGCAGCAGAACAGGGATCATATCGTAAAGTTGGGTGTGGTCCCTGGTTTACAGCACTTTCAGGTTGAATGGCTTCTGACTGGTACCCCCCCCCGAACAAAGATATTGACAAAATAAGGAGACCGCCAACACTAGGGCTGGATAGCTCAGTTGGTAGGGCGCCGGCACAGTAATCCGGTTCAAATCCTGCTACAGGGATATTTTGTTTTTGTTCACCCCAAAATTTAATAACCCAGTTTCTCTTGTGGTTTTTTTAAAAGCAAAAGTTAAATAGATGTAGGAGAACATAATAGGTCAGCACAACTCAACAATGATCTCCACTTACAGGGGTAGTACTAAAAGTCACTACTTTCACTTAAACAAGGAAACTAAAACTAGTAAACTTGTACAACCATGTACAAAAATCTCTTTTGGGAGTGGTGGCTCCGAAACGAGACGTTTCGAACAGTATATACTTGAAGAGCAGTGTGCAGAGTATACTGTTCGAAATGTCGAGACCACACCGGTTCTTTTCAGAGCCACCACTCCTCCCAAAAGAGATTTTGTACATGGTGGAACCCGCAAATTTTACTAGTTTTAGTTCCCTATCCTCCACACCATGCAGAGCTTCTAACATCACTTACACTGGTTGCCAAAGTTGGCTCCTGCAGTGATGAATGTACAATTCTTGGTTTCATCAGCAAACTTATTGCCTTCCGCGATCAAGGATTGCATCTCGTAGTCCGAGGAGAATTTGTCACTGTCGGAAACCGCAACAATCTCAACTGGGATGGGAGTGACACTCTTTACAAAGAATCTAGGGGAAAGGCATGATATTCTTAAGCAAGATTAAAAAAAATCAAAGCAACTTGTAATTTTGGGGGTGTCGTGGCTGAGCGGTTTAGCGCATCGAACTCTAGTTCTGGTGGCTAAATCAGGCCAGTTCTGGTGGCTCAAAAGGCCATGAAACTAAATCAATACCGTTCACTAAAACCATGTTTTTCATGTAAGTGTGTTTACCCGATATGTGTGTGTGGCCGCAACCGAACCACCGCTGCGATCGTGGCAAGAAAATCGCACCATGTGCTGTTGCTAGGCAGTTGCTTAGGCAGGCGGGGCTTAATGGATCGGTATATTTCTGTGGCGAAAAAATGACCGATGTTATACTGTAAAGAGGGGCTCTAGCGTCAAATTCAGTTTCATGATGCACTCATTTTCCAATAGAAACAGTTTGCTTTGTCCTTTGTCCTAGCCAGTCGCAACACTTGTGTCCTTGAGCAAGACACTTTACCATAATTGCTTTGTCCTTCGGCTTGTGCTACCACAGCAGAACAGGCCTGTATAGAAGCAAAGAAAGGCAGACGCTTTGATTGTGCGCAAGTGCTAAAGGGTTAACAATAACTGAATAAATCAACTTACTTGAGTGTTTCAAAGGAAGCCCTTCTCTTTGTGGAGTACACTAAGATGTAACCGTGGTGTACATCTCCTGTGTATAGCTGGGCCTGATGGAAGGAGGTGATCTCAATGCTCACCCTTCTCTTCGCGGTGTTCAGGAACATGTCCACGTTGACCGTCTGCTTCAGGTCCATGTCTCGACAGCATGTGTCGTTACTTATGATGGGTCCTAGCACCAAGTCGGGGAGGTTTTGATCCCCGCACATCAGCGCCATTCCAATTCTAAAAGATAATTGCAAACATTTCAAGTCCATGTCTATCATGAAATAAGATTTAAAACTTTGCATGGCGGGAATAACAATCCAGTGAGGTTTGCGGAGACACCATGTACATAAATACGAGTAATGGTGGTTCTGAAAAGAACCAGTGGTTTAACAACTGGATGTTTCGATCAGTATGCTCTGATCGTCTTCAGGAGAATGCTGGACTCTGTTGCTCTATGCTGCAGTATTCAAAGCGCCATACAGCAACAGGGTCCAGCATTCTCCTGAAGACGTCTCGAGTTGTTCTAAAACCTATTCTCAGAACCACTACAAATCCTTGATTTAAGCTCATGGTGTCTCTGCTAACCTCACTAGGGTATGAAACACGGTTGGAAACGATCAGAGAAAAACAACTTCACGGTTTTTAGTCTCAAAGCTTACTTCGTGTAATCTTGATCCCAACCAAGTATCCTGACAACTAGTTCCGTTTGAAACACTGCAATGTGTGCGAAAAATGTCCCCAACATTTGATTTCTTGTTTCGATTTGCCAAATCGAAATAAAAACATACATCAAAGGTCCCTTAAAAGGCATAAACCATGTGACAATGACAATGTTTTCTGATTGGTCTTCATGGTCGTACGGTGTGTTGACTGAAAACTAAAAGACTGGAACAAATTTGCTCGTCCCAAAGCCATTCCATTGCCTTCAGTGTGATGATAAACAACATCAGATTAAAAAAAGGACCTTTCAGGGAACTATGTTTTTGGACAATTGATACTTGGCAGGGTTTGCCCTTAACGCTTTCAGTGAAAAGCAGGGCCTGTAACAGCTTGCCACTTCAATAGTCCACCTGCGTTTTCTCTAGTCCAGCTCCAAGGTCCATATTTCATGTAAAATAAGGATCTTTTTCAACACGGAGCTAGCCAGCCAGACTACTTGGTGTGAGTTTTGACAGGTCCTCAGATGTTTTACCTGGCATTTGGCCAGCAACCCATAGTTAAGGGAGAACACTGCTAGTTTCCACTGAGATACCAAGCAAGATTCTTTGAATTAGAATGCTCTCTTTTTTTCTGCCCCTGATGACAACAACACTTCACCCAATTATTTGTGCTCAAGAAAAACTTCCCTCTGGCAGATTATTGGTCTGCACAACCCTAATTACTTTGTTAGTAAATGGACCAATCCACTAAGCTCTGCCCCTAAATGCATTCTCCAACCACAACCGCCAACTGCCCGACTAAAATCTTGCTACAAATAGCAAAAGCTGTGGCAGTTAGGATGGATGTGCTGTACATTTTGTGCGTAGCACAAAGCACTGGCTTCAAGATCGTGGGTGGAGATGCACGAGCCCCAAAACAATTGGGCATAATTGCTTCGAAGCACTTGGCCGTGGCTTAATGACTTGGTCTATTACAAAAACTGAAGGATCAAGTGTTTCTAAAAGGAAGAAGATGGGACACAAAAAGAGCTCTGCTTTTTCTGTTATTTTGAGGAAAGAACAAACAAGAGTAGATGACTCCGATGAAGTACCTTGAAGCTCTAACATTATTAAGATAAGGTACACGAGAACAATCCTTGTTAGAGTTGTGAAGCAGCTACATTATGGAAGGCCATTATAGACAATGGTTACAGAGTTATTTGGGGGCAATAGACGGGCCGGAGAAAAGGAAAGTGGCAGGTTTCACCTGACACCTGCAACTTTTCAGTATGGGATGAAGATGGGAGACTAGGTTAGCGGAAGGAGTTGGGGGTAGAGGAATATGGAAAGGGTAACCAGGTTACGGGGGGAAGTGGGGGTGGGGGGCGAGTGGGTTCGGAGGAGGATTGGGGTAGAGGATAGGGAAGGTAAGACTGGGTTATGGGAAGGAGGTGGGTAGAGGAATAGGGAAGGGGTGATTGGGTTAAGGGAAGGAGTTAGGGGTGGGGGTCAGAAGGGGTGACTGGGTTAGGAATTGGGCGTAGAGGATAGGAAAAGAGCGACTGGGTTAGGAGGGGGTAAAGGATAGGGAAGGGGTGACTGGGTTAAGGGAAGGAGCTATGGGTAGGGGTAGAGAAAGGGGTGGCTGAGTTAAAAGTTGGGGGTAGAGGATAGGGGTAAGAGGACTGGGTTAGGAGGAGTTGGGGTAGAGGATAGGAAAGGGGTGACAGGGTTAAGGGACGGAGCTAGGGGTAGGGGTAGGGAAGGGTCGACTGGGTTAGGAGGAGTTGGGGATACAGGATAGGGAAAAGGGAATTGGGGGAAAAAAGGGGGCAAAGGTTAAAGAAAGTCAGGCCTGGGGAAAGATGAACAGGGAATTTAATTTGAAGATGGGGACATATTAAAAAGGAAAGTTCCAGACCCTTCAATTCACCACCTCACAACTCCCTGCAATAGGTAGGTCAAGGGTTACACCATAATTACCCGACAACCCTTGATCCCCAACAACACACCGCATGGGTTGCTTCAATTTATTAGATTCTATATATCTGCATTGGGGAACCAGGCACAGGTATCTTACCAAAGATTTGAGTGTTGAGTTTACTGAAGACCGTGGAACTATATGAACAAGTATGACTGAATTGGGGCAGTTCAATTGGCATGAACACCAACACAGGCAGTTCTGAGTTCCCTGGTACGCTAGGAATCATGAAAGTGCATAAGAATCTAACAGTCTCTGGTAAATCAACACCCAAAATGTTTGGTTTGCGACACTTTACATTCCTGCCCACTTTGTCGTCTCAGTGCAAAAATGCTGTATCTCGAATTTGTAATGATATTTCTAATAATAACTTTTTTTTTTATATGGTGCTTTATCTATGGGCATCTCAAAGCACTTAATGTTTTTTAGGACAGGTTTTTGAAGTTATCAACTTATGACACTCATTTATGTAGCACCAGAGGGTTTACAAGGTGCTGAGATGCATTCAGCAGCCTCAGCCAGAAATATCGGGCCAACCACTTCTCTTGGCGGAAAGTGTAACTTGGTTCTTTTACGTGCATTACACAACACATGGGAGTTACGGCTTCATGTTGCAATCGTAGGACAAAGCAGTAATGGTTCAGTGTCTTGCTTCAGGACACAGGTGTCAAGACCGAGACTCGGACCCAAACTCTGCTGATTAGAAAACACCACAGCTTGAGTCTGGTGTGCTTGACTGCTCGGCCATGACACACCACTGATGATTATAAAGTTGCACCTCACATGAGAGTGGCTCTGTGCAACGTTTTGTTTCGACGCCTAAGGTTTTGTGTGTACATCCAGGATACTTTTGAGTAAGATACAACATTGCTGCACTTTCAAACTCGGCTTGTAGCAAATGCCAATAGCGACTGAAAACAGCTTGCAGCAAATGCCACTAGCAGCTGCAAGTGGGTTGTAGCCAAAGCTAGTAGTGGCTTCAAGCAGCTTGGAGCAAATGTCAATAGCGGCTGCAAGCTGCTTGTACCAAATGCCAGTAGTAGCTGCAAGTGGCTTGTAACAAATGCCAGTAGTGGCTGCAAGCAGCTTGAAGCACATGCCACTAGCGGCTGCGAACAGCTTGTAGCAAATGCCTGTAGCAGCTTCAAGCGGCCTGTACCAAATTTCAATAGCGGCTGCAAGCTGTCATCTCCCTAAACAATTAAAGGTACCTGGAAGCATGTTTACACTACCAGGAGACAAATGAATCAATGGGGGTTGTTTAAGTACGGCTTATGTTTTTTTAATAAGCATGATAACTCAGACCAGAATTTGATTAATTAGTTAACCTCCACCAATGTCAGTTTTCGGAGACATTTTCTCGCAAGTTTTGCTTCCCACAAATAAAACCCAAAAGAGATTCATATAGATGAGTTGCAATAAACAACATCTTTATGGGAAATTGCATTTAGGTTTGTAGTTTCATCAAGTGCTCTAACTGTTAACGCAGCCGAGTTGTTCACCAATCAATCATGTGATGAGTTTTATGACATGCACGTGTGCTGCATGCAGTACTCACACAGATCGCACAGTTGTGTGTTCCAAATTGCCCGTAAAAGTGGCCGATTTAAGTCATGTGGGAACTATCAACACCTGCTCCAATAAAATTTTAATTGCTTTTCTGATCACTTGGCCAACATGGACATGTCTGTTTCGATCCCAAAGTCTAGTACCCAGATACTATCTGTCTAAGTTTCCTGTTCATCTTGATCTTGCCCAGTGATGCTCAGTTGGTAAACCCTTTCATTTTTTAATTTTTTTTTTAAATTTTCTTGCAAAGGTAGAAACTTGTGAGAAAATGCATCTCGTTGACTCCGTCTTGAGTACACCATGATTGGTATTAGCGTTCAGCAGAAGTAAACACAGGTGGGTGGGGGAGGGGGTTGAGGGGGCAGGTAGAAGAATACCTCAATATAGGGTCATCGGCATCAATATCATCATCCTCGCTCGATGGGTGCTCGGTACCCGACCCATTGCCGGTACCCAAGGAGGATTTGCTGTGTACTTTATGCTGCGCTAACGCACTGTGGGATTTAAACTGAGACTCAGAATCTGTTAGATCTTTCTTGACCTTGTGACCCGACACCATGGGGGCTTCCCCCTTGGCCGTCAGGTCGTCTGACCCGCGGCTGGAGGGGGTGTTGTTGCCGCTGCTCCCCATGAAAGTCTGGACTTTGTCGTTGGAGAGGACAATCGCCGCATAAAGGGAATGGTTACCGACTCCGTACCTTAGGTCCGGATCGTACTGGCTTCCATCATGGGAGACATCGTCATCCCGGTCTGTGGAGGAGCTTCTTCGACTCTCTACGATCGTTTGGATGGCTCTACGGATCTGGGACTCATGGAACTTCTTCCCATGCCACAGGGTTGTTTCGTTGGAGGGCACGTCGACAATGACGCAATCTAAAAGCCTGGATAATAAATAAGTTTGTTGTTCATTTATTCTGGTTTTAAGACAGAATCTGCGAAAAAAAGTTTCCTAAAGAGACATATTTTGCTGTACATTAAAATATTATGGCAGTACCCTGTATTAAAAACGTGCCAAGCCATGCTTCTTAATCTGTAAGTTACTAGTTATTTTTATAGACTACAAATATCAATTATAGAAAACAATGACTTCTGTCAAGATAATGCAAGTGCAATGCTGAGTTCCAAAACTTTACTGTGGTGACAACTTAAACTTTTACAAAAGGTCATTTTGAGGTCACGTGGTGTGTTGTAATCAAAACAAACACATTAAAAACAAGGACGATTTAATAGACCGTTCCGGCCTGTCAATCAAACTGTGCGCATTGACCAATTGGATCCTGCCTTTTGGTCATGTGACCTCGGTCAAACTCGATCACACGTGCAGCGCAAACGTACACAAACTAAGGGGTGTGGGCGGGGCTTGTTGCCAAAGCCGGAACGGTCTATTTGTCCTGCCAACACAGTCATTGGAGAGGACAACCTCTGCAAAACTGGTCCCACTTAATTAGCCCAGGGTGCAAAAAATAAAAGTTGCTGTTATCTCTATAAAGCCAAGTGATCGTTCACCACTCCCATAAAAAAAAAATACAAATACAAATCTTAAAAGCCATTTCAATATTTATTTAAGCATAGTTTTTTTAGGGACATACTTACATGTGTCCCCCGTCCAACCCCACCCCCTTTCCCCCAAGGTCAAAATCCATGATTTCTTTACATGTATGTGCTGGAAATCCAAGCAATTTTTTTTCACTAGACAGCCAATCAAAAAAAGTATAAATTCAGATAAAAGCTGAAATTTCTCATCTCTGAACTAAGTGGCATCAAGTCTAGCCTCATAACAGATGTTAGTTTAACATCTATTGTAATGGTTGTGGTACCTGCTGCCAATAGGATTCAAACTGCCTCTAGCTACCGGGCAGTCTCGGTAGTCTAGTTGGTAAGACATCTGCTCTAGAATGGCAGGGGTCGTGGGTTTGAATCCCACCCAAGGAATTTTTTCACAGGACTAGGGGGAAAGTACTCAGTATACAGTGCTAAACACACATTGGTGTATGGGTAGAAATTACAAACGTAAGTCTAGCCTCCTTACATATCTGCGAGGGCATTAACATCTTGCTTCATCTGGGCGAAATCGGACTCGGGGACGGACAGGTCCCGAGCAAATAGCAGGATGACTGGCATCTCTGGCTGTAAGGTGGCGTATATATCATTCTTACTCTCTTCCGATACAGCTAAGCGGCTGGTTTTAAGACTAGTTTCTATGTAGGCTAGATCTTCAGGGGAGCTGAATGTACATATACAGCCTGCCAAAAACAAAATTAGGTTTGCCATAATTATTTACTATTTCAATAGTTCAGTGTACATTAATTGGCAATTGAAAGAAACATGACACTGCTTGCCAAAATCAGGCACTTTCTTAGGCCCAAATTAAAAACTGGGTTTATTTGTTCATCAAATAGATGAGAATAAGAGTTTCCCAGTAACACAAAACTTGGGCCTACAACGTAGGTATTTTTCAAAACATTAAATTGTATAATATTAACAATATAACAGCTGTTTCTTCTTATTATTATTAATTATTTATCATACAAGCGTGAGTGGAATATGGAAAACTATAGCCCTTCTGCGTCCCATATCCAACGAGGCAACAAATGAATTTATCTTCAAGCAAACGCGCCACTTTTGAATTTACAGTAAATTTAAACTGATTTCTGAAGATGCACTAAAACAACTGCGCGTTGGAGAACAGGGTGTTATATGGGCTGTGCAATATGACTATACATCACACTCTTGTTGCTATGGATCGACCAATCAAATTAAAGGATTCAAGTTTGCTTGAAGATAAATATTATTATTATGATTAAACGAACATAAGCGACCAGGTGAGCTCGAGGCGGGCACAGCCTGAACATGTGATGTCATACATGTACCTCGAGGCTCATGAATAACGCCAGATACGCGCTTTTAGATGGATCCTTCTCGTTCCTGCTGATTTTACCTTTAACCTTGCATGCCATAATGCTGTGCACAATCACACACTACACTGAACACTCACTCGTGTTCATGTTACATCACTACATGTGTAAGTCTAACAGTTACGCGTCACTGCGTACCAATGAAACCATAGGGTTTATAAGACAAGTGAATGTCTTTATACTTGTGGATTAAGACGGGGGACCAGTCTACATGTACGTCGTGTCAACCCACAACTGGTGGACCTTTTTTCCTTTGATGCACTATGGAAATAGCCTCTCCTGGGTAAACTGTTGAGGGCGCACTGTTTTGTCACAGATGATACATGTGACATGGTATTTTAGCTGGTAACCTTACTCTGGTAAGCAAAATTGTTTTGTGCTTAGCTACTTTTTGTTAAGTTTTCTCCAACTGTCGGTAAAACCGCCCCCTATTCTATCTCTTCATCTTTCTTCTCCATGTTTTCAGACATTCGGATTGTTCCCATTTTTTTTTAGGGTTTTAAAACTCAAAAAATTGTAACGATTCGGATTAAATAAAAATGATCGGCAGGTATGTGATTATAGGCAAATGTGAAATGATAAACATCGACCAAACAATAGACAGGTGGCAGTACCTTGAGGGGTGAACTCTTCGGTACTAAGGTGATTCTGCGGTCTGGCTAGATCCCCCTCGATGGGTCTAAGCTCCAAGGCATAGATGACATTGTCTAATGTGTACTCCTCCTGCACAGACTGTGCCTGAAATAATACAAATATCATTTACAGGTGCAATACTATTAATACACCGATCCAGTTGGCCACGCCCACCACAGCAACGACCAAGCAACCACACACAACGTGTCACGATCGCCGCATGATGGATGTACATGTACATGTATGTGGGAAGCCTGGCATCATGGTACATACACACACCATGTGTTGCATGTTCACCGAAAGCACTTCTCTCCGTTGGACTTTGGTTTTGGAAAAGGCCAAAAATGTACATTTCCTCTCCTGTCAGGGTATCGAGAGTCAGAGTTACAATTAAAATATAAACACCGCTTGACCATGGTTAAGGATAAAACTCGGGTTTGTAAAAGAATTGCCCTGTACATACGAAACAAAAGTAAAGTCAACGAAAAGTGTGTAGTAAGCAATACACAAATTTAACAGTTATGTCCGACAAAATGGCGGTAATTTGTCGGACCTTAAATCACGCATTGTGATTGGTCAATTTGTCAAGGGGCGTGGCCTACTGGATCGGTGTATTGAACACTTAAAGATTAAATAAAATGCGATTTGGGAATCTGCTTATTACCTCAGAAATATACTTAGTCACTTATACCCATTGTGACATAATCGGGATGAGATTTGCCAATTGTGAAAATTCCTGAAAATGGCTAGCAGGCCTCCCAGATGTTACAATTCAGGAGGTTTACAGACTGTGCATCACCAGAACTACAAAGCTACAGGTTTTGACACAATGTGGCATATTTCTTTCTCCATTTGGTGATTGCTTCACTTCTTTCAAGAAAATCTGAATTTTCAAGGAGATTTTAAAGAAAATCCTGAAAATCAGGAAAAATCCTGAGAAATCTCATGTCTGCATAATATAGTCAGTTTTACAACTGGCGGTCTACACCTTCAACTCAAAAACAGCGAAACTTCTGCGCTGTGTCAGGGCCTCCCAACCGCGTAAGCGGAAAAATGCAAGCAGCGGATGGGTCAGCGGGTCTGCACATTATACATGTAAGACCAAACATGTGACGTCATCACCGTGTACAAGCTTCTATTCATCTTCATGACCTTTGTCCTCACGATGCAGACATGCTGAAACGACCCAACAGCTGGGTTACGCTTCATGTTTACTCCAGAAAATTGCTCAAAAACTGCAATAATAATGGACTGCACATTATCTCGGTATTGTTTTATCCAGAAAAACCGTTGATATTAGGACAAAAAGAAACCATGACACGCTGGACTGAAGTTGTTCACCAGGAGCCCTATAAGAAATACACAGTGTTTTGTCACAAATTTTTCAACTGATCAAAAAACGCCTTACACCATCAGCAGCCAAACATACATATTTTTTTTGTTACTCCATATGGGTATCCCATTTTCTGAGTGCCGTTTTTTTTTCTTTTCTTAAATTGTAGCCAACATCTAGTGGAAAAAACTAATGAATCAGTAAGATAGTATGCCAACCACAAGTGCCGAATACCTTTTTGATTCTGAAAAGATCCGTTTTATTTACTCTTTAAAACCATTGAACATCATTTGTTTATGTTTACTCGTCACCATACGTCCAGTCATCGCCAGAACATAACATAACATTCCATCAAGATCACAGCGCAAGACATATAAATTAACAAGAATGGAGGTAAGTCTCATTAGCTTCAGGAAATAGAGATAATCTAACAGATTCCCTAATTTATTGATTTATTTTATTTTTTTTATTACACTTTGCACCGGCATAAAAAATTTGTGGTAATAAAAATAAACAAAAAAAGAAAGCAAAAAAAAAAACAAAAAAACAACCTAAGAAAAAACAACAAGCCAGTGCGTGGCAAGGAGGAACAGGTGACCAGCACCTCTACAAGGCTGTCCTACCACAAAGATTATCCACTAATACCCCACCCACAGTTATAAAAAAAAAAAAAAACAAGGAGGAAGACTGTTCAAAATCATTGGTCCAGCTGCACTGAAAGTATTTTGACTCAAAACTTTCTTTGCACGGGGGGACATTCAAGCGGGTGATTGTTAAGTGTGGAGCGAATAAAACTTGGAGGAGTGTAAGACAGTGACGTGGAAAGATATCTAGGAGTAGTTTTGTACAAGCATTTATAGACAAAAAGAGCAAGTTTAAAATGAATCCCTTGTTTGATCGGTAGCCACTGAAGTTCCCTGAGTGATGGGGTAATGTTCTCTCAAGGGTGCGGAACATACATGCACCTAACAAACGACATCATTTTGTAATCTTTGAACTCTGTCCAATTCATATGACATAGCACCAAATAAGAGAACATTTCTATAGTCAATATGACAGCGACTAAAGCTCTGACAGCATGATGGAGAATATGTTGCTGACTTTACAAAACAATGTTCCCAGGAAAAATGTCTGAAAAAAAAGAAAAAAAAATACAAAACATAAACTTGGTTTTGTTTTCGAAATTTCGGTAATTATGTTAACATGGGAATCACTGGAATGCGTCAACTGAGGACACCATGGCATCTTTGGTTGGGTGGAAGTAAACAACTGTCACAATCTGACTTACCCTTATTTCGTTAACGAGTTCATCTGCTAAACCATTTTCTCCTAACACAACAATGCTTAATTTACTGTTGGGCTCTGACCATCTCTCAGGTATCTCTCGTTCCTGGCATCTGAAATGAAATAAATACGTCGTATCAGTGCAGATACGTCGTATCAGTGGGAAAAAATGTATCAGTGCAAAAATGTTGCAAAAATGTATCAGTGCAAAAACGCTGTATTGCAGTAGTGCAAGTACGTTGTATAAGTGCATTAACGTAGTACCAATGGAAAAAAATGTATCAGTGCAAAAATGCTCAAAAATGTATCAGTGCAAAAACGCTGTATTGTAGTAGTGCAAGTACGTTGTGTGCATAAATGTAGTACCAGTGGAAAAAAATGCATCAATGCAAAAATGTTGTAAAGTACAAAAACGTACATGTATCAGTATCAGTGCACATACATTGTACAATGTATCGTATCAATGCAAACATGTTAAACATCAATTCCTAAATGCTCTGTCAGTGCAACAACTTTGTACATTATCAAAGCAAAAACTGTTTTATCACCGAGAATAGCCGTTACTACAAAATCAAGATTCAATGTTCTCACAATAACATAATGAAAATAACCCAATTTTGGCTGATTTTACAAGAAACTCAAATGTCCAAGGTTAAACCAAATCCTTTGCACAAGCAAATACATGTACAAACCCTGATGAAAACTTACTGTATACACTTGTATACCACAAGACCGCCATATCTCACTTTACAAACTTGTTGCCATGAATGAAAAAAATAAACCAAAAACATACAAACAAAAAAACAAAAACAGACAACAACAAAAAAAAAGACAAAAAATAAAAAGGAAAACTTACTTGGTGACTTTTTGTTCCAGGACCTGGTTGACTAGTTCATCCATACATCTGGATTGAGAGTGGCATGTATGGCCGCATGGATTGTTAACAAATGCTGCATGCTTCATCAGCAACAGCCTCCTCTCCTGGTTCAAACCATCTAAATACTTGTACCTGCAAGGAACAAAATAGAAATAATAATAATAATAACACAATTTAGACATCTATTGCAGGCCTCCATCTTAAGAAAAACGGGGGCAGGCCTTTGCTGGCCAAATCAGAGAAGTTGTACATGGGCATGCTGGCTCGCCACGTCATCATGCGTTGAAGCATAGGAAGTCCTTAGCAACACCCTTAGAAACAGTCATAGCTGTAGCCCTAGCCGATACTTTGGATGCTTGCATGAAGAGATAACAAAGTACAGGTAGAGGGAGATAATGAAGGCTATCAACATAATATTGGAATTCGGAAACGTTGTGACCGCACGTTTTTGTGTGTCACTCGGAGCAGGGAGCTATAAAACCCTCAGAGCTAGTGTTTGTGTGTTTGCAATATGCACATCGTGATTGCTATAGTTCTTTCTCGCGGCCCTTTATTTCGACAATTTCTTAACACATTACACTTATATGTTGCATTTTTAAAACAAATAAAATACGTTGGTCGAATTTCTAAATAAAAAACATCAAAGAAGGAAATTCGGAGATGAAATTTTAAGTCGGATAAATTTCATAATCACAAAGTGAGATTTCCGACAAAAGTCAGAAGAATCTCATTCGTGTTAAGATTGCAAGGCAGGGGGTTCGACCCCTTCACTAACCTTGGTTCCTTCTGCAGTGTATGCTTGATGATGGCCTCCATGTGCGCGTTCACGTTGTCCATATCAAAATCTTCAAACGTCTCTACATTCTCCAGCAGCATCTCCACAAAGTCTTTCTTGCCCTGCTCAGTGATCTCCGCCTGGTGGGCGTCATAGATCTCCTTCCGCTCTGCCTCATTCAGGTACTGGTAGCTCTCCTCGTCCACCAGGTGGGTCAGGGTGTCCTGGAGGGTCCTGCCAGGGAGGACTACGTCGCTTAATGCCTTGAGGAGCTTGCGGAATTCTGTCTTCATTCTTATCAGGGTTGGAAAACAAAATCATCACATTAGAATGAACAGCATTGTTTTTTTTTATATTAGAAGTAATAGTGTAAGTACTACATGTACTTATAATGCACCATGTCTGTCATAAATGAAACTCCTGAATGTCCGGCAGCCGATTTCACAAAACTTTACGCAACTGCGTAAGCCTGCTTTTGCCATATTGCAAAAGTGCCCCAACTTACGCAGTAAATGTTGCACAAGTGGACTAACGCAGTTGCGTAAAGTTTCGTGAAATCAGCTGCTGGAGCAGAATTTTTCAAATCTGGATGAGATTGTTACGAATGATTTTATGAGACAAAGCAACCATAACACAACACCTTGACAGGGATAAAAGGTGAGGTGGTGCATACTCCTGCAACAAACACTGGGGTAAGACCCTTCTCTTTACAATAAGTGTGACTCGGTTCTTTTACATGAATTACAGAACACAGGGGACCTACGTCTTTACGAAGGGCGACACAGAAAGGGTTAAGTGCCCCACGAGCTAGTCAGCTGTTTGTTTGACTAGCCCCAACAAAATTTCACTAGCACGTAAGCGTATAGACCTTTATCATGGTGCGGCCATCTTGATTTTCTCACACTCAAACCAATGTAACCAAACCGAGGCTGGACGGGCAAATAGTCTGGTTCCTTTTTGTGCAATGAGTATAAGCATATATTACTGTTATTGGATACAGGAAACATGACCAAGATGGTTGCAGCATGATAAAGGTCTATTAATTCACATCTTGAAAAATCAATCATAGGCTATCATGTACATAAGTACTGTAGTTTCATACCGGTTTCGCAACCGGTTTCTGAAACGGTCGGTTGCACGTGTTCGTTTCAGAAACAAACTTGAGAGCAAAATTAAAAAATAACAATAATACAAAGAAATAAAATTGTACACGACGGTGCCAGTGATCAAATCATTGCATCTTCATCACAGCATTGTAACTTCGATCAATCAGTATCATCCCGCCCAAAAAATAATAATAATACTCCAGGTCTTCTCCGAATTTATAATTTTTTGTCAAAAGAAATGCTTTTGAAAGATGAAAATGGGTGATTTTTTTGCATTCCTGCTGTTGAACCGTAAGTAGCAGTCATTTTGGGCGTGCAGCGGATGTGCGAGCGTGACGCAATGACTTAACGTATTAAAATTGGGCCATGGCCTTAACATACCTCTCCTTCTTCAGGGCTTCCTTGAGTCTGTTCTCATGGCGTTTGAAGCAATTCTCACAATCCACTGCATTGGTCTTCATGAAGTCAACGGCGATTCGATGGTCAGTCTGATCGATGTACTCGCTGGTCCGCCACGCGTCGCCTCTTGGAAGCTGAACGAACCACTCATTGTAGTTGGGATGAGCGGCCATGATGTCCTTGCAAGCAGTCCAGTCCCTAGGGCAAAAGGTCAAAAAGTCGATGGTCAATATGTGAGTGCGTCAGTTTATGTGGAGCTCTATTTTCTGTGCTATTTTCAATTTTATGTAGAAGTAAGATGCTACATGTATCTCTAATCTAAATCTTCCCAAATCATCTTCAGGATGTTGTCTGAATGTTGAGGATTGAGGACTATTGACCCCATGCACGCACATCAAACGAGGCGACTGTGCCATGCTCACAATTCTTTGACTCAATTTTTAATCGTGTAAACACTGCATCGCCTAAAACTCACACTACAATGTATATCACACGGGGACACTGACTCCCCAAATGGTGCAACCAAGATTATTGTGAGGCTGACGTCGGTGAATTGGATCGATAACCCCAAATAACACTTTTTTTATAACTGGCCAAGACATTCCCTTGAGTTCAAAGTCCGAACCTTTGGGTGTTGTGTGACCATAGAGTGGTGGATACTGGAGGACTGAGGTTGCCTGTGGGCATGTGGACTAAGTGAATAAGGGAAACTACTCAGCAATGCCTGTTAATGTGCATACAACTTGGTAACATAACCGTTGTTTGCATGTACAGTACTTACATGTACATGTAGTTCTGAGCATGCGCACAATTTTGAAACAAAAAGTTAGGAAAGTGATTGAAATAAATCAAACCATACCTTTGGAAATGACCAACAATAGCTTGCAAATGTCTTAAGTATTTACAGATAATAATTTTATTCCTTTGGAGTGTAAAGTACTTGTAATAATGTGTAAAAACATCGCGAAAGCACAACGAAAAGTAAGCATCGTCGCCATACGCTGTGTACATTTTTGTGCATAAAATGCATTGTACATACAATAAGGTCCATACTACACGGAGAAACTAAAGCGGTGTGACTTTGATTTCCGTCCTTTGAACCTTTGGAAGCGGATCATTCTATTTTTTTTCAATGGTGACCATAGGTTATATTAGGACCAACATGGTCCTGAGATCACGCTCTATCTACGGCTGTTTGGTGTGATCCGCTAGCATGTGTAAAACCCGAGATACAAAGTGTTTTGTAATCTTGGGCGGTTTCAGGCAGTTCAATGAGTAAAAGGCCGGGCGGTTTCGGGCGGTACAGTACATGTAGCTAAAGGGTTAAAGGGACAGTCTGCCATTGTTTTTTTTTGTTTTTTTTTTGAAAGGGGAATTCCTTTCCATTCACAATTAATGAAATGTAATGTACATGTAGGTGCATGGTCATTAACTGACTGTACAGTCAGGTGAAAAATCTTGTACTTGTTGCACTGAATTAACGGAAGCCAGTGTTGTGAACAGAGAAAAATTTGACCCTCATAAACCATAAATAAGGATAAATAAGACTAAACAAAAATAATGCAAGTTCAACATCTACTGAAACTGTTGCAGTGCCTACTGCTAAAATATAGGATTTGAACTGTATCTAACTATCAGGCAAGCTCGGTATACCATGCCCGATATGTGGCATAGGGAGGCCCCCCAAAATGTCCCATTTTCTAACACACTCTTCCCCTCTTGTACAGAAGCACCCTCCTAAAATCCTCAAAAGAATTCCAGAGATTTCCAGAACACAATGAAGACACAATAGGAGAGGGGGTACACCCTGCCACATATCGAGCACCAGATGAAGCTCGGTGGTCTAATGGTAAGACACCTGCTCTAGAATGGCAAAGGTCATGAGTTTGAATCCCACCCAAGTAACGTAATATGCCTAGTGAATTTTTTCACAGAACTCAGGAGAGCACTGAGTACACAGTGCTTTAAAACACACATCAGTGTATTGGTACTCAACACACACTGGTATGATGAGTAAAACACAAATAATAAATTAAATAAAAAGAAAAAAAAACAAGCACCCACTTTCCATCTATGGATTTCAGATCTGGCAGCATGTCCTCCAGTGCTTTCGGTAGAGTATCTAGACACTGTTGCTTCTTGCACCGCTGCTTGTCCTCCCTCAGCTTCTTCGTGTGGCTCTTGAACTTCTTGGCCGCAATTTCCGAGCCAAAGTACTTAAGGTATGTGTTGTAGTGGTCTTCCCCGACCAGCTTCTTCTTCGTCCTGTTCCAAATGTCATGATAATCGGTGACGGTCCGATTTAGGAGGCTCATGTAGGCGTCCTCCACTTTGTCCAGGAGTTCTTTCTGCTTCTTGATGCCGTTGATGAACGGGACCTCCTTCGGCAGTTTCTTATTCTTGTCGATTTGATTAACGAGAGTAAGGAACGCAAAATCAACGTTAACGTTCTCAAAGGCGGACGTCTCCACAAGGGCAACCTTCTTCTTGTCTTTGATCGCCCGGACCTCCTCCAGGGCTTTCTCCTCAGGTTCTTCGCATTTGGTCGCTACGAGCACGCAGGGTTTCTTGGACTTGGATAAGGCTCCAGAGAGGAGCTCTGAGATGAAGGTGTACTGTTTGTTAGGGGGCCGATTCTGGACGTGGCTGACATCGAAGACAACTAAGAAGCCGTCCACTACAAATTTGCCATCTGGCATTATCTTTCGTTCATAGTTCACTTCATCGCCTGCAAGGGAAATAATTTTAAAATCGTTATTTTGTGGACCTGCTCCCTCATGTACAATGTAAATGCTGGATACGTGTTCAGGGATCTAAAATTGTGTGTACATGTATCATACAAGCACAACATCTTCCAAGTGACATTTAAAGTGCATATTTACAAATTATGTAAGTTTCTAATTAAGTGACAACAAGTTATGCCAATGACATTACAGAGTTAGTCATCAGATTAATGAAGTGAAATGTAGTGTTTTGGGAAATGTGCATATATATACATGTATCATGTAACATAAGTACTGTAATGTGTTTCTTGGAATTGTTTTAAATTAGTGTCACTATATGATTGTACAATGTATACAATACAGTAACAGACCTGATTGCTTCGTTCTTGAAAGGGCAAGAGCACCGAGGCATTTCCTTCTTGATAAAGGGCACCTCTATGAGGAAATTGTAAATCTGTACTGGAACATTTCAAGGGCACCAAGGCAATGACCACGGTCAACGGAGGCAATTGCCTCCATTGCCTCCGTTAAGTATCAGGCCTGCAGTAATACAACCTGTTTGGGTGTCTGTCATACATGTACTGTACATGTACAGGTGTATCATGTATTGTACATTTTCTTGGGAACATGGGTTAAAATACAACATGTGTATCACACCTACATGTACATGCATGTACACATGTACGTGGACAGACATGTTGTGCCAACAAACCAAGGCCAGGGCCTTGGTGCCCCAAGGCCAGGGCCTTGGTGCCCCGTTCCGGCCTGGTACTTCATGAAGGCAATTCCATCCCTTGCCCTTAGCATGCTTAGTCATTGCCTTTGTTCCCTTTCAATATTCCAATAGAAATTTACCATTTCCTCATACCACGTAGAACTGCCCTTAATCAAGAAGAAAATGCCTCGGTGCCCTTGCCCGTTGAATGAAGCAATCAGGCTCGCCCTTCAAAAGTTTCCCATTGACTTCAAGATCTTTCGATGGAAGCGCCCTTTGCAAAATGAATGGGCTTTTGTTCTTGCCCTACCCTGCCGTAGACCTGATAACCAGGTATTGTACACAATTTAATATTGTTAGGGGCTCCAAATTTACACGTAAGACCGCAGGCCCGAGGCCAGTGATTTTAGCATCCGGCCAGTCAACTCACTGGCCGGATGTCTTGTATTTTTCGGTTGAATAAAAATGTCTTTCCGTGTCTCTTTAAAAGAAAAAAATTTGGTTCAAAATGTTACGTCTGATAAATATCTGTCAATAAGACAAATGAGATAAATTTACTCTCTGTGCTTGTCCAAATAAAATACCATTTACGTTCATGTACATGTACGTATAAAATGACATACGTATTTAACATACCCGATGTACAAGCACTCTTCGCTTACACAGCCCATGTAGCGCAGTAATTTGGCACTAGCATTTTGAATCATATACATGATGTACAGTACATGTACAGCAAGTAGATGTACAGGTACAATGTACAAATGTACAAGTACATGTACATGTACAATGTACATGTACACATGTACAATGTACATGTACATGTACATACATGTAATAATAATAATATTGAACATTTATACTGCGCCATGTCTGTCAGAATTGACACTCTTGGCGCATACACAGTATTTATCTTGCAAGGTATTCGGAGTTATGTAGTATGAGACCTGTTCCTTTAGCACCATGTAACGGTTTACAAGGTGCTGTGGCGCAATCTGCAGCCGATCAAACCAGGAACACCGGGGCGAATTCTCTTTGCGATAAGTGCACTGGGTTCTTTTACGTGCATTACACAACACATGGGACCTACATGTACGACTTTACTTCCCATCCGAAGGCCGCAGCAATAATGGTTAAGTGTCTTGCTTAAGGACACAAGTGTCACGACCGGGATTCGAACCCACACTCTGCTGATCAGAGACACCAGAGCTTGAGTCCGGTGTTCTTATCCGCTCGGCCACAACATACAGTACCTTCAGAACCTTCAGAAATTTTACTGCATGAAAACGCTTGGAGTAGCTTTTTAAACATACAGTTCGTCATGCATGCGCAGCTGGCAGTCTACATTTTAAAATGAGCTTTTTTTGGTCAGGTTTTCTAGGTTTATGGCATCAAGTCTGGTTTTGAAGAACTTCAGGTCGGTCGTCCCTTTCATGTCAGCTGGCAATAGATTCCATTCCAGTATGGTGTATGGGTTGAGTGAAAACTTGTAGCAATCTTTCTTGACGGTAATTCTTTTCAAGTTGTCGGGATGATCATACTTACATGTACATGCAAGCACAATACATGTAATTTTTCAGTAAGCCATGTGCTGTACATGTAAGCAGAGCCATGAAATTAGCCTTTCTCATGAATTATTCAAATTACATTCACGCATGCGTATTGGTTGACAAACGCCAGAGTTGTGCAATAGACTATGCACAAATGCGTGTGTCACGCCACTATCAGCCAAATACAAAAAGTCGCGATGTTCCTACATTTTGCCAACCAGTATTGACAGTGCACACTCGCGATGTTCAATTTACTTACATTGTATTTCATGGGAAAGATGGTTCTACACTTTAACTGCACAATGTACATGTACAATGTATGTACATGTACATTAAATGTGTTTGTACCATGTGCTGTACAAGTACAATGTTCATGTGCTTGCATTTTATGTGGATAAATGTTGTGCATTCAATACATCACAGTGAAAGTCCATGTGTATCATGTGTATTGCACTGATGTGAGTGCAGTATGCATCCTGTGTAACATGTGTAATGGCCCAGAACCAGCAGATGGTTTCCTCATTCCACCCACTACGCTTTGGATCCTTACCGATGTCTTGCTGCCAATTAAAAGCAAGTCATCCTCAAAGCTGATGTTTCAACTCAGATCCTGGTGGGGGCCAGCTCGGGTTTACATGTATTTCCGCGCTGTAATCCCAACCAGGCATGCCAGACCAGCCAAATGATACACAATCTGCCCTCCCATAGTCTCCAAGTCTTGAGCATCATCAATACTTGTCCGACTTCATCAGCTGAGTCTACAGGACCTACTCGTAGCCTACACATAAATTCATGGAGCAGCTTTTAAAAAGCCCAAATTTGCTACATGTATATTACATGCAGGCCTGATTGCTTTGTTCTTGAAAGGGCAAGGGCACCAAGGCATTTTCTTTTTGATACAGGGCACCTCTAATGAGGAAATTTCTATTGGAACATTTCAAGGGGCACCAAGGCAATGACCAGGGGCAATGGAGGCCATTGCCTCTGTTGCCTCCATGAAGTACAATGTATGTCTTAGGTCTGTACATGAGGGCATTTCCACATACATATAAAGGGGTACACAAATGTACATGTACTAAAGATAACTTTTCTGAATGAGGAACATGTACATGTACAGTACATGTACCGGTGTATGAGAGGTTAAGATGCAATGAAGCGTTTTGCCCATTTGTTTCCTTGCATTCTCCTAGATGCTGTCAATGAGTGTCCATACAAAACATTAAATTTAAAATATTAACATACAAGTAACTATGGTGTATTCGAAAAAAGTAGTATTTCCAAGCAGGAAAACACCTGTACTGTACATGTACATATGTATACCTATTTGTACATACAGGTACACACGTGTACAGTACATGTACATGTACATGAACACTGTATAAATTGTACATTGTATGTACTGTACACATTACAGTGTGTGTGTATATATGTGTAAATGTATAACTTGCGATGTATGACAGGCCCAACAAATGTCAGAATGTTCAGAAAAAAAACTACACTGCTAAAAATGGTGGCCTATTCCTGGAACAAGAAACAAATTCTTGTGTCACTCCCGAGAACATTTTTGTATTAAGATTTTTGGGAGTGACACAAGAAAAATTTCCTTGAAGTACAAATGTAAGTTTTGTTTTTATTTCGAGAATACCATTTTTAGCAAGTGTACATGTGTACAGTAAATGTTCAAATCTGATTGGCCTAAATTACATTTAATTGTAGTGTTACATGTTGAAAGCTCGTCTTGTCAAGTTCTCATCTACATGGTAAAGGGCACTTCTATCATGTCTAATGAGGAAATTGTAATCTCTATTGGAACATTTGAAGGGCACCAACATGACCAAGGCAAAGACCAGGGGCAACGGAGGCAATTGCCTCCGTTGCCTTTCGTGAAGTATCAGGCCTGATGTACTATGCATGAAACTTCATCTATGATGAGGCAATGCCACTCCCCTTTGGCGAAATCAACGATGCCATTTTTTTTTAAATCAAGGGCAATGCCATTGTTAGCCTTACACTGACCACAGGCAACAGAAATACATTATCTGGCTTTGTATATAAGATTTTTCTGACGTGATATTGTTGAAGTTTGTCATCAATCAAAATTGTTGACCTACAACAAGTCACAAGATTAATGCCGTGTGCCAATGAATGACTTCGGCACTGGCTACGGCTGGAATGCTGACAAGTCCTATTCTTCAACACTGCAGTTGCAGCAGACAGCCACAGCCCCAGCCGAAGTCGCTGGATTTGGACATGGCATCATTCACAACACCAGGTTTCTGATGTACCTACCATGGCTACAGTCAGTCGTGTAATGAGAAACTATGCAATTGCCTATCACTATGTGAAACTGATACTAGGTTCCAGACTGTCTATACAGTGTAGATCTGAGGTTTACACACACATGTACCTTCCCTACCTGAGACGAAGGTACTCACCTAATTGGTCTTTGCATATGTACATCAGTTTCTCTGCTGATGACAGACTGCTCTTGCATCTCTTTTTGTAATCCTTATCACCGTGGCCCCTCAACGGCTGGAACGACTGGTCGTCGATGAACTCCGTCAGCTCCATAATGCTGCACGTCACTGACGACCCATCCTCCAGGTATTTGTTCACCTCCCCCCAGTACAGAAAATGATCGTTGTTGATCACCCTCCCGCTGAAGTCAATCTGGCTGATGATCGAGATGTGATCCTTGTAGAAGTGGTCGGCGTGCGGCCGGACGAACCGGTTGCAGAGACACGACTTCCCGACTCCAACTGACCCTTTGGTGCGCTCGTCCCCCGATAGGCCAACGACCGCGATGTGAAAAGTACGATCTTGGAGTTTCTTCCCGGCCATGGTGACGTTACGACGGAACCGTTTGGGAAACGACGCTTGGCGTTGCAAGATCTGTTGTTCGAAATGTTTACGAGGGCAGTTCAAATGATATCATGATTTTTGAGTTTGTATTAGTGTTGATCTACCAGTTATGCAACTAAGATATCAATTCACAAAAAAAATGAAAATTGCTTTTGTCCAACTTTTCAAAAATTTCTTTTTTACAAATCTTGTGATCTTGACTGTTACGGATGATGTTCTCTCCTGTTGAACTTGACTCTGTTTTTCCTCTTCAAGACGGCCTTGCATCAGATGGGATATGATCTTCGGTGGGTTTACGCTACCTGTCAAGGTTCTTTATAAATCATCCTTTCAAATTCTTCTTTCACTTCACCGCCATTTTCTGAAAATTGGAAAATAAGAAAGCCAATCATATTAATATGTATTACAAGTATCTCACACTTTTCCATCAACAAAAAAAAAAATGCCTAGCAGGCATTAAAATTTAATTTAATCAAATTACCCAAATGTTTCATGAAAAAATCCAGTCCAGAAAAAAACATATGGATTGAATAAATCAGACTGAAATAACTAACAAAAATTATATTTCACATTTTTTTGTCAGTCGGAGGTCAAACAATGGAAATGTGTGTGTCATGCAAAACTCTCAGCCAATGACAGGTCTTCCCTTAACCTCAGAGTGAGGGCGCTGTTTGAGCTTGTGATGTCATATGCAAGGGGTCTATTAAACAGTTGGTCTGCATAAAAAAATTTGAATGGCCTCACGTTTCAACCCTAGCAGAGTCTTTCTCAATGGCTTCTAGCCTTAAGACAGACTCTGCTACATGTAGGCTTCTAGCCTTCGAGAAAGACTCCGCAAGGGTCAAAACATGAGGCCAACCATTTCTTGCATACGTAAAACAGATCCTTTTGGTTGGTGCATACGTCGTATAAGCACTTTGCAACAGCTAATATTTTTTCAAAGAGTTGGCCTGGTAGACTGTACTAAGGGATGCACATTTACACAAAGGCATTGAAGGTAATTGCCTCCCTGCCTCTAGTCATTGCCTTGGTGCCCCCCCCCTTTTTTTCTCTCTCTCTCTCCTGTCACTTTTCCCCTTATTTTACTCTGAACTGCAGTGCACCATTTGATTGGCCTATCAGAATGACCTCTTCCGTCAAATACTGATGTGCATGCCTCGATCTTAAGAAAAACAGGGGCAGGCTTTTGCTGGCCAAATCAGAGAAATTGTACAAGGGCATGCTGGCCAAGTTGGTAGTGACAGTGCAATTTTTTCTGAAGGGAATGCTGGCCAACTCGACAGGGCATGAGGCCAATTGGCCTCAATGGCCTTGGTTAAGATCAAGGCCTGGATGTGGCTATTGTTCACAGTTGCTTTTATATAAAAAAAATATTTAAAAAATGCTCTGTTGAAATTTACTAAATTCCGTAATCGGTGGTGTACAAAGTCCTACAAACATGACAAACATAAAAAGGAGAATACAAGAAAATTTGCAGAGCTCCACTCTTGAAGGGGCAATTCTACATACATTTTATAAGGAAAATGTACATGTAGTTTGTACGTGGAACTTTGCAAAGGGCACCACAGCAAAAGCACAGGGCACTACGGCAATTGCTGTGGGAGCCGTGGGTTATTTCGAGGCCTGGCAATGTCTGTTGTACACAATGTGCCTCCTCCTAAAAAGACTCATGTATGGTTTCTGGTCAAGCAACCCTTTTACATTTTCTGTACATCTTACATAAATTTACAAGTAGACAGACAGCCAGCTGTGCCCAAGAAACTCAGTACTGACAATACTTTTTTCAATGAAAAATTGAAATCTTAGACGCATTCATTTTGCATGGTAATTTCCCTGTGGATCTACACTTTTCAATCAGCAAGTGCTCGTAAATCTATGCACGGTTCTATATGATGACGTCAACATTGGTTTACTTGAAGAGGTCAAGGGTCACACATAATTTCATACACAAGATGACACACTGTACATGAACACACACATAACGCACAAAACGCCAAGTCTGTCCTCTACCATCCTTACACTGTAACGGTTTCAAAATGTAATTCGAAGGTAAACAGTTACCCTGGTACACATGTAGGCCTAATCTAAAAGTTTGTTTTTTTTCCCACGCACTGCTTCACCATGTTCACTGTGGAACTCTTTGCCTGTATCCTGTTTCCCTGTGGACTATACATCTACATGATGTAATCTTTCTTATTTTCCGTTTTCTTCTGCTTCTGCTTTCTTTCTCTTTTCCTTAATACATGTAGCCCTCGACTTGTGCCTTGTGGTGGGCGACTTACATTTATGTACTATAAAAAATACCATAAATAAAATAATATACATACACTGTATGTGGGGTGTTTCAAAATAACATGAAATATGTGTCAACCAGTGGGTCAAAATTTCAAGTATGCTGAAATAATCATATATACACATATTTTTTATTGCCAGATCTTATATTTATTGAAACCGAGAGGAAATTCTAATGCTCCCTCTGTTTAACTGTCAGCGAGACGTTGAAAATAGCAACCCCACTGCTGTTACGCATGGGACAATGTCTATTGTAGCCCTCCACAAATATTTTTAAAAGCAATATAAATGTAAAATAAAGGCTAGTTTTATGAGAAATGCATACTCCTGAAAAAAAGAAGATGAAAAAATCTCAGAAAAACAATGGCTTGATTTATCTACACCACAGTTAGGCATGCCGCATGGTGCTATGAAAGCATCACTCCAGTGACCAATCACTACAAAATAAACAGAAGGCTCACTATCTCATCAAATCCTACCTGGTTCCCATTAGGAATAACACATAAATAAATGACAAAAATGATGTTAGTATATGATTAAAACTTTTCACTGTGTAGATGAAAAACTTAAGAGCTTGCATAGCGTTATGCATGGGACAGCCCTGTTACGCATGGGACAATGTCAAGAAGCATTAATTGCTATGCTGATAAGTTGGTTTTTGTGGGTGTCTTTTGTCAGTAATTCATGCACAATACATCCAACAGGATTAAACCATATAAAAACATTGATTTAAGACTAATTTATCTACACACCAATCAGATATTTAGCATATGTAGTGCTACAAAAGATTTATATAACTCACGCAAAGATCCTTGCCACTTGATTGGTGGAACTTACATAAAGTGGTATTCAATATTACTCACATCCACGTCGGTGATCAAAAAGTCCTATTTGCCCATGGGGAATTGTAAACTATTCAACGGTTAGGATCATACGTGCGTACAGCGCGTCTCCAGTGTCTACATGGAGTCCTCCACGTTATTTAGTGGAGGGGGAGGGGGGATTTTCAAAGTGTGGGATGGTCAAGGTGTCTACTTTATGTTTCTTGTGAAAATGACATGGATCTGTATGTGAGTTATATAAAACAAATATTGAGTGGCTTTAATTCGTGAAATGGGAGGAATATTATCGCTTGGTAAATTTTGGATTTTAGATCGGGCTTAGAGCGGTCGGATAGGGTAAAGTATAACAAATTTTTTTTAAATTGACTCCAAAAAAGGGAAAACTTAACAAAAGAAAAATATACCATTTTCGAGGATGATAACTCTGAACTGCAGAAAAAATGCCACCCGGCGGTAGAGCCAACAGCCATTTGAAAGGAATTGATTTCCATAGTGTCTTAGGAAATGTCAAACATTTTCACAATGTCAACAGTCATAAAAAGAATTGTAAGGGGGGGGAGGGGTTTGAAGGGGAGAAACCTGTAATGTTTATGAGGGGCTGTTCAAAATTGTACTCATTTGACTAATCATAGAACCCTACCTTATTTTCTTTAAAAAAAAAATTTTTTTAAATTAAAGTGGTTGTTTGCATGTTAAAAGATGTGAAAATGATGGAATACATGCCGTTTCTTGTTTAAAAAAGGAAAGAAAAGAACCTGGATCCAGACCTGCGACAAAATCTTCCGCTAGCGGAAGTTTTGACTAAGGATGTGCGCGAAATCATCGTGTGAAAGGAACCTTTGTTTATTGAACGACATCCTGTGCGAAATCTCCCATACTACGCATGCGTGGCAACTATTTTTGTGTGACCTTTGCATCGCAACGTAATTATAAGCACTGTCAAGACTGTTGACTTGAGCTGGCTCAAGTTGAGCATTCACGCTGCTGGTGCTGCTTTTTGTGGCATATTCTTAACTCTGTTCGTCATAGAAATAGAATGAAAAAATTTATTTTCAACTACTAACCTTTTTAATTGCCGTTGCCCTTAAATAAATGCAAAAAAACCCGCTTCAACTGACATAATTAGACAAGAAAAAACAATCTTTTTACTGCTGTCTTAAATGCAAACAAACGTTGAAAGTCACTCTCTGGTTGGTGCAAAAGACAGAAAAGTTTGCTTTAAAAAGCAAAACGTATAGCAAACATGCATAAAGGTACGCAGTATCAGGGAAATTCCCTTTGAAATCACTGGTGTGCATATTAATAAGGTTCCTAAGGCAGCCGGCCAATAAGAAAATTCGTTACCTGCTCTGTACTACTTAACATTCTTTTTTTATTGGCTGAATTCCCAAATAACGAAGGAATTCAACTAATAGGAAAATTTGTTAGGAGCTACATGTAGGAATTCAGCCAGCACGTGCGTTGTTTCATGAACACTGCAGTTAGTACATGTAAGTCACGCTATTAGAATACTAAAAACTATTATTTCTCGGCAAAAGAAATCTCGCATATTTTCCGTTTTTTTCCCGAGCCTGGTTTTGCACCCCAAAACATGCAAAACAAACGGGCTGATTCTACTGGTAGTGTTATCTATTTCGCTGATATATCAGTCATTCGCTGGTTACCAGTGATGTGTGCACTATCATAGCGCACAATGGTTGTGAGTTTTTTACTTTAGCCGTGTGAAAGCTCGCTAAATCATTCATGCATGATGACAACAAATAAACAATCAGCACTCGTAAAATGTGTAGCAAGGGACGTTGGTAATTTTTTCGTCATGTGAAAAGGGCATGCCTAGGCCTAAGATAGTTGTTTATTAGGGGACGCCAATAAGCAGCCAATAAGCGCACATTATTATGAGTCATGACCATAAAAATAGAACCCAGAGAACGCTGAGTGCGTCAGTATGTGTGCGCTTCCGTTGTGAGACCATGTTATGGACGCGCGTATGCCGGGCCCCCTGACGGACAAATGAGAGAATATCGGGATCCGGGACGTCGACGTTAAGTGTTTCCCGATTTTTCCCGATTTTTCAAGGACGGTCGAGTTACACTTTTAAATATATAAAGGTGTAACTCGGAAATCACCTCTTTTTGCTTCGCCTCGTGAAATGGAACAGTCCAAATTTTACCTTGTGATAATATTCCTCCCATTGCACTCTGAGCCACTCAATATTTGTGTACTATTCGGTGACCAATCACAACAGAATGAACAGAAGGCTACATGTATATCAAGTCCTACATGTACCTAGACTTCTTAAGAATAACATACAAACAAATGACATGAATTGTGATAAATGAATAAAACTTTTCTGTATATTAAATGAAAAACACAATACCTCGCAGAGCGCTATGCATGGGACAGCCTGATTGGACATGGGGACAATGTCAGGAAGTATCCATTGCTACATATGTTGGCAAGACTTAGGTGCTGGAAAATTGTTTTTTATGGATTAGCTAGGGTCATACTGCAATACATGTACAATATCCCAGAGGTATTGTGTGAATTACAATCAAAAAATTGTAATCATTCTATTGAAGAAAAAGTATTGTTAGCACATTTCCTTTAACAACACTGAATAGATTTATTCAATTGCTAAACACGAAACAAATTTATCCAATTGCTGAACACCAAATGGATTTGTCCCATTTCTAAACAACATACTAAATATTCTGCCTTTATCACATGGAGAACAGTACAAAATGGTGTTTTCAACTGTTCTTACACTCAATAAATACTATTGGACCGAAGACAAGACTGAAATCCAAGGTTTTTAAAGTTTTGTCCCATACGTAACGCTGAAGGCTGAAAACGTTATGCATGGGACACCAATTTTGAATCATGCCTCACCAACAAGCTGCATGGTATCAAACCAAGTTTGTATTTCTTTCCTATTTCTATGTCATAGTGCTACATAATAGCATGATCACTTTTCATCTGGAGGTTCCTACCTATTAATGGAATATGGTGTTATGCATGGGACAAATAGTTTTTTCCTATAACAGGGCATGACATTTTGGGCACTTTGTGATTCCAGACAAGTTCAGTTTAAATCAAATAAAAAGTGTCTATACAAATAAAATATAGATATCTAGCTTTGATTAGAACTGCTTACATTCTTACTAGCTCAAAGAATATTGCCTATGATGTAAAAAGAAATTTGCCATTTGTAGATTTCTGGCGTTACGCATGGGACAAACAGGACCAGGTTAACAGATGGTCTCAGTAGATGACCACAAGTGTCCCCAGGCTCCCTTGAATGGCTTTATATGGATGAGGGATTACAAAGCAATGTTGCTAAATGTATTTTAGCAATAACTACCAATAGTTCATGCAGTATCGTGAAAATGTAAAAACAGCTAAATTTGCGTTACGCATGGGACATGTACCAATGCAAACTATACTTGATGACTGCTGGCAATTAATGATATGCTTACCCAGGTACATTATTTTTTTTCAAAGTTGTTGTATGTATCAGTCTCCCAAACATTTTAAACCAACTTTATCTGTTTTACACCCCACCTTATTTGGAACCATGAAAAATGAGTAGAAAATGCAAGAAAAGTGTTACGACGACGCTCAAAGTTCACTGTCTCCCCAAAATCTAACAAAACACACAACAAGCAAAAGCTCCCACTGACATAAATTTGGGACCTTTTTCTGAACAAATAAATTAGAAACATCTCCCTCTTCCTCTGCTATATTTGAGAAATCCTCTGTTGAAATCATGATACCCTTCCTGGTTGACACAAAAAAGCCCAAAAAGCGTTATGTATGGGACACATCTGGGCAAATTTTGAGAAACTGTCCATTCTGAGAGGAAATTCCGAAGTGCGCACAACCTAAACAATGCCTAAGAAGGAAGAAAATGCATAAAACTTACAACTAGACATGCACAGTTAGTCTGGGGCTGCCTGTTACAAGGCCTTTGTTGGAAATTTCACGTTATTTTGAAACACCCCATGTACATGTACAATGTGTACTACATGTACGCGCTTTTTTAGATAGGCCTACAGTTTTCTCAAAAATGACAGCATTTCAGAGGGAAATGTTTCCCAGAAAAATTGGTCCTACATGTACATGTACTGTAGTAATAACTTTATAAACAGTAAGCTTTCAGACTGAAACTACAATGTAAACAATATTTATTTATCTTTACCAATCCTGTATTAGTGCCTGTAAGCAGCTCTATAAAATTGGGAACTGGACTGATCAATCTTGAGGGGGCAAGACAAAGTTTCTAACAGTAAAATTTTAAAGGACACCAAGCCAATGACCAGGAGCACAGAGGTACATGTCCGTATGCATGTAATCGTCATCGCTGTCTACATACATGTACACATTGTACATTAGATCCCAGGGTCCACAATTTATTAGAGCTGCTTAAAGCTGGCTGTAAATGCTTCCATTCTTTTCACAAATCAAGATATTTGTAATACAACCAACCTGTGAAAATGTCGGCTCGTTTCTTTATTTCATTTGCGAGAAAACGGTAAAAATGCATTTCAGCAGTTTTCTATGGTCCAATAGGTCTAGAGTTTTCATCTCACTGAGACGAAAACAAATTTTGGATCTTATTTCATAATTTGTTATTTAAAAACGACAAAACTTCAGGCAGAAATATTTCAAAGAAAGTTTTCTACCATCATTATCTTTATAGTCAATGTAAGGTACACATGTAGGCCTACAAAATATGTAAATCTGTAAACATTTATGTTTTCCTTCTTACCAATGTTAAGCTGGGGCTTTACATGTAAGTAGCCAAACAAAAATAGTATGCTTTAAATACAATAAACACCAGAATACATTTTAAGGTTAATAGCCAAAATACATCAGTACATGTACCATTTGTGACTGGTATCCTGACTCCTTTTTGCTTCGCATAAAATTTGTAAGCAAATGTTCCTGCTCAACGATTTTGATTGGGCCCTGGTCTGCTCCTTCATGTACATTTGTACATATTTTTACTACACCCTTAGTAACATCAATTCATGCGGAGTGCACACTGTTAGTGAACCTACAGTGTATGTATATGAATTATACAAATGTACAACATATGAAATGTGTACATTGAGCACACTACAGCACAAGCGCATACTCTTCCAGGGGCTGTGTAGAATCTCGTTTATAATTTGCAACCTAGTGAGGCGCTGTCATGAGTGTGAAACATCTTGTACACAGCGTGGCAGCACCGATCACACACACACACACACACACACTCCGCCTGTCAGCCCCACTACCAACCTCCTGCCGTCGTGCATAGTAGACATGTAATAACAGTCTTTCAACTGCAAGGGTTTAGCAATCCCCCGCCGCACACTGCGATCGTGCGTCGTCAAGTCGCAATCTCAACTCGGCTCATCATCACCGCTGTGTCACTTTGAAGGACGCACACAGGCAGAGGTTGTCTGGGAGCAATTTGACAATCTTCATTCACAGAAATACTACCCTATACATTGTACAGTCAGTCATGTACAAAAAATACATCCACACTAACTGATACTAATACTATACTGATACTAACTGCACACAACATGACAACACTTGGAATGCATCATGTCCTTCAATATTACGAAAGGAGAGCCATAAACCGCTCTACTTAAATTATTGAGGAGAACTATTTGCACTCATCAGAACAAAACTTCACACTTTAGTCTAAAAAGCGTACTTAAAACATGAATTTGTGAAGTCTGACTTTTTATGATCTTTTTTTTTAAAGCACAACTGTGTACATCTGATGATTCATGCGCATCCGATTGCAGGATTGGATTGGTGGATTTTTGTTTTTATATCAAGCACTAAACCACACAAGGGAAACTGACTGGGTAAATATTTTTAAATCAATTTGGTTACATTGTTCAACATGTTCAAGGTAGAAAACAGAATTATGTATGTAGTTGTTGCCAACTGCTTACCTGTGGTGGTGGTACATGTACAGTAGGCTACAGTGACATGAACATTGGTTATTTGCAGAGTATGTAGGTCTACGGTACACAGTAGTATTGAATTAAAAGTACAGCTAAGAATAGCACTTGATAAAATGAAAGGTGTGTGTAGTTCATTGCATTCAGTCATAATGTATGCTTGACTTATCACACCCAATTCAGTATCATGACAAATAATATTATTCAACGTTACGCTAGAACTGAGCGAGGGAAAAACCTCTAAAAGGACTAATGGTGTACTACATGTACGTGCGCAATGTACATTGTGTTGCACAATATAAGGTAGATGCCACAGACACGTACAGTATTACAGGCCTCGATCTTAAGAAAAACAGGGGCAGGCCTTTGCTGGCCAAATCAGAGAATTGTACAAGGGCATGCTGGCCAAGTTGGTAGTGACAGTGCAATTTTTCTGAAGGGCATGCTGGCCAACTCGACAGGGCATGAGGCCAATGGCCTCGGTGGCCTCGGTTTAGTGCAATCAGTGAACGAGTACATTTTGTACTTAAAGTATGCATGTACATGTATGTACCTTGGCCAGCAATATACAAATTGGGAACTTACAACAAAAGAGGGGATTATGAAATCTGAGTTAATAAAAGAAACCAAACCAAGTACCCATGTACAACAATCAAATCATACACTCTAAAATTCAGTGTAATTCCATTATCAAACCATCCTACTATTGGCGTGTTTCTCAGGACAACTACCCATACCTTACTATGCTACAACAGTGGCATTTTGAGGCACACTGCTTTTAACAATGTACAATGTAGAGAGTAGAGTCATAGCCCAAAGTGCTTCAATGAGTACATGATGTACATCATGTATGTACATTGATGTAATAAACTTGAAAAGCCACCAGCTGTGCTCGATTGCTACGGAATTCGGGCCACTGTCTGAATAAAAAAAACTTATACGGTTCTCAAACTTTGTTAATTTCTGCAGTTGATCATTTGGCCCTACATACGTACAGGTACATCATGTAAATTTTAACAGGAAAAGTGTGGCATGGGCGTGTGCATACACCATGTACATGTACAATGTACACTGTAGGCTCCACCTTTGTGTGCATGGAACTTACAGTAGTGGGAGATTCTGAGGCATCTTGGAGTATGCACTGTGTATTACAGGAGGGTTAAAACAATGTTCCAGTAGCCAAACACAGTATCTGAAACACGTACAGCGCAATGACCAGTCACAAATTCTGTCCAAATTGGCAACTTCTTTGCTTCCTACATGTAGCACTAGAGTGCACATGCCTACTACTACAGATTATCTCATACAATTGAAAAAAGTTGAAAGAAAACCTCAAAATGACATCGTACTAAACTTCAAGCAAAGTATCACGTAAAAGGCCTGGAATTTCACCTTTGTAGGGCAAGGCCATTTTGTGCAACAATCAGGGAGATCATATAAAGAAATTATTCAACATAATGGGAGACAGTTTCCATAATCAGGGAGTTTATTCAAATTTGTTCATGATGGAAAGACTGGTTTATTTTCAGGGGACTTTCTGCAGAATCAAAAAGAGTTGGCAGCTCTGAATGTTTCCAGTCAGCTTGTTAAAGTGTACTCATTGTGTACTTGTACGCATTGTGTACTTAATTTTATAATAGTACTACTGTATGTAGGCCCCTACATGTATATCGGGTAAACAGGGGTTAAAATGCCCACTTGACTTGTTCCACTGCTAGTACAAAAGAATGTTGTTGCATTATTAAATAGGCCTATAAAATGATATATTTTTAATAAGAACAATGTATCAAAGATTAATAACAAAACAAAATTAATTCATTAATATTATTTTCAGGATATCATGTGGGTACATACTGTAGGTAAAATAAAAAAATGCCACAATTTTTTTTTAAATGACCGTCAAAGGGATGAACATGTAGCAATTAGCATATTTATTTCAGGCCTTTCTTCTTTAGCATGTTTAGTAATAGAAAATTTCTTTACACATACACATGTGTACATGTATATATAATTAAGAAGGGTCAACTGCACATTATAAATGTACATGTACATGTAAATTATCAAAAAAGTACATTATACAATGTCTTGCCTACATTATGAGTTCACAGCAGTTTGTTTTATTACTGCATGTAAAAAATATTGCACACTGTAAAATCCACACATACTCACATGATTACAATGGACTGTTAAACCGATGTGAGTTTATGTTCAACCACACACGATTCAGTCATCCAGCCATGTTCAACACACAGCACTCAAAACATCATTCATGTTTAATGAACCAATCAGTTTTAGATTTGTCCGTACAATCAAAATGTCAAATGCTTTAAACGTGTACATGTATAGCTAGGTCTACATGGGACCTACAATGTACCATAGGGCCTACAATGTAAACTACACTTTGTACTAATGTCCATGTAGACTAGTGCAAACTACGTATTCTTGCATTGTCACTACATGAGTTTTCTATTGACTCAATTGCAGGTGTACACACACATTCCTTTTTATTTAAACAAAGTACAATATGATAGTGACAACAGTTGTGAAGAAATAAAGTTGAACTGTTGAAGGAAATAAACAACAATCAAACAACATGCTAAGTACATGTACAGTACACATGTACTACAATGCATGTACCTATCCAATGTTGTCCCCAATAAGCCTACATGTGTACGTATGTATGTATTAAATACAAACACAATAGACTGTGTAAGTCTGACACGTATTCGAACATTAGAGTCTGTTAAAGCGCGTGATCTTGTTTCCTTCACATGTTTATTGTTACAGCAATGTTTGGATGTTCGAATACGCGCGACACTTACACAATCTAAGGCAATTAATTTAAATGATACATTCATGTAAATGTACACGTATGCATTTTTATGTACACTGTACATAATGTACAATGTATTAACCTGTTCACTTGTTTTGAGTAGTAAATGGCATCTTAAGGCTACCACCATTGTTTACCATTATATTTGGCATTAGAGGTAGACAAATCCAAGATTGCAGCATGCCATGGCCTATTATTGGCCGTGTCTTACAGCCTAGGGTTCGGCTGACTTCTGGTTTAAACACAAACCACATTTTCTTGAAAGAGAAAAAGACATCCCGGTGCACTTTAAGAAAAAGTTTGTTGTCATAATAAGAATAATACTTCTGGAAATTCTGAAAACCAATCTTGGCTATAATGCAGGGTTTTCCCCAAGATTTTTCAAAACTGGGGGGCATTCTGGACCCAAGTTTTGCAAATGTGGCCGAAGCACGCTGAATTGAAAAAAGGTCCTCGGAATGTTACTTGATGCTTACACACGTCTGGCTAGAAAAGCTCTTCTGTGCAATCTGGAGCATGTTATGATTTTTTTGTGAATATGACCTAAAAAAACTTGTAAAAAAATAAATAAATAAAAAATGTTGTGTCTATCGGCCGTAATTCCCGCGTATCGGCCCATAATTTGCGTGTTCTGGCTCAACACCTTAGTTTGTGAATGGGGAGAACCCTGTAATGGTTTTTAGAGTGTACATATGTACAACCATAGAGCAAGCGTACTGTACAAAAAAAAAGTCCCGTACAGGTCCAGGTACATGTACATGTACATGTAAGCACATTACATGTATGTACCGGTAAGATGTCTCAAAGGACTTTCACAGTTGTTTTGACCATGTTTTGACGAATGTTGTAAACAAAGCAATGTACACATTGTGTACACATGAGGAATAGTTTAGGGCCTACATGATGAGTACACTGCAATAGTACACTACAATACTATATTTATTGTAAACAGTGTAAATTATAAGTTATCACACAAGCTTGAGTGGAATATAGGGGAAAATATAGCGCTTCTGCAGGCCTTGTGCTTTTAAAGCTTTTTGTAAAGTAGCCCAAGGGGCTAGTAAAATGTGCAATTTACTTGCCCTCAGGAAGTTTTCGTTGCCCAACTTTTAAACATTTGTCATAAATGTATCTTTCTGATACTAATGGTACATGTGCATGTAAAATGTAGCTACCACAACCAGGTTAACGGTCAAATGAAGTTACATGTACATGTACACTCACACACTCAAAAATAATGTGAGGCCATTAACAAATTTTGTACTAAAAAATAACTCAACACATTTCTAAAATGTATTATTCACATCTGAAAAGGAAGAAGTACACGTATGTGTATGAGCATTATAAACAAGTACAAGTTGCACAGTTTTTAGTTACCCACAGGGCAAGTTGAGAAGTGGTGTTTACTAGGCCATAGCAGTTTTTACTAGACAATGTACGCCAGCCTAGTGTTAAGGGTGAGCCCTGCTCTGTGTCAAATATCCCAATCTTCACCAACAAGATTCAAACAATTACATTTCTGCACTCTATTGTTACACAGTCTATTGGTGCAATGTGTACAGTAAAGAGTAACCATGGATCCTTCCAGTCAGTCTTGGCAGTGTGACATCAATTAGGGCCCCTTGCATTCACTATTTAACCAATTATCCACTTAATAATTTTGTTCTATAAATAAATAAATCAGGAACTCCAAACTGCATATTACGCCATATGACATCTGGTAATCACACAATACAGGGATCTGTTACAATTGAACTTTGATCCCCCCGTCCATAGATAAATCAGTTTTAATTTGTTTGAGCCAACAGCTCCGAAGCATGGAGTTGGCTAATAATGGGAGGGACTTGTGTGCACAGCCACATTTTGAACAGGATTAAGTGGGCAAACAATACAGCACTTGCAATCACACACATTGTTGGCGCTTATCGGTGATTAATAATCCGAATTTATACCATTAAAAATACACCACAGAGCTCCTGATTAGTGTTAAGGAAGCTACTGTGCACATTGAAGCCCTTTTCACACTAGGGACCATTCAGAAGTTGTAATTTATTTTTTAATTGTTTTGACAAACCCACCCAGTTTTTTTAAAATCTTGACCCTCCCAGTGTCTAGATTTTTAAAATCTTGACCCACCTGCCCAGACTTTTCAATCTACATAGGCATATTCAGTAACTTTGTAACAATATACATATTGTAATCCAATACAATGGGTGTCCAAAATCAGTAAATTTCAGTGACTTTTTCCTGGCTTCCAGCAAACAAAATTTATGTTACAGTACATCAGGCCTTGATCTTAACCGAGGCCACCGAGGCCATTGGCCTCATGCCCTGTCTAGTTGGCCAGCACGCCCTTCAGAAAAATTGCACTGTCACTACCAACTTGGCCAGCATGCCCTTGTAATGTACAATTTCTCTGATTTGGCCAGCAAAGGCCTGCCCCCATTTTTCTGAAGATTGAGGCCTGGTACATGTATGTACATGTTGCAGTTGAATCAGAAATGAAATGGCGAAGTCCACCACACAGTAATAGTTTGTAGTTTTCCAGAGGGTTGTAATATGCCGGCCTGGTACATACTTCACAGAGGCAATGGAGGCGATTGCCTCCCTTGCCCCCCATCATTGCCTTGGTGCCCTTGCTGCCCATCATTGTCTTGGTGTTCCAATAACAATATTCGTCATGTACATGTACAGGTGCCCTTTCTCAAGAGGAAAATGCCTTGGTGCCCTTGCCATTTCAGAAGGAAGCGATCAGGCCTGGTGTATGGGTATTTTACTGAGCCCTTTGCATACATGTACATGTACTGTATGTATGTCAGCCTTAACAGTAAAAATGTACAAAATGATATACCCTATGTATTTTATAAAATACCCATTCGATGCTGTAACTTTAGGGTTCTCCCCATGGATTTTTCAAAACTGCTGGCATTCTGGACCCACATTTTGCAGGTGTGGCCGAAGCACGCTGAATTGAAACCAGGTCCTTGGAATGTAAAATTGTTTGATGTTTATTTGGTTTGAAATGCTTTACTGCGCAATCTGGAGCATTTAAAATGGCTTTATCTTATGATTTTTTTTAAATTATTTAAAAGTCTGTAACAAAATATACATACTTTTCATGCGGAATTTATCGGCCTGTAATTTGCGCACTGATTTGCGAACACGTCTGCCTACTACATGTATGTACATTTGTACCTTGTGCATGTGGGCCACTAGTGCAGCATTCTCCAAATTGAAATGTCACATTCTAAACCTCATAAAATTACAATACACACGTCTGTAAAGACTGTATCAATAATACATAGTATATCACGGCAAAAATATTTATTTTCTTAAACTGGAACAAAATTCATTCCAACATTCTTCACACTACAAAATGTACACGTGCAGTTACATGTACATCAGACTCCAGCCTGTTGTGTACCAGTGTGTACCATGCAGAGCATGGAGGAAATATACATGTATGTACATGTAGCCTTCCTCTAGATGCATTTAAAGCAAGGAGCATGGTTGTATCACAGGGCTCAAATTTTACACTGGACCACAGGCCCGAGGCTGGTGATCTTAGTGTCGGGCCAGTAAACTCAAGACAGGACAAGTCCAGCAGGCTTGTGTTTTTCAATTGAATAACAAAACCTCACTCACTGTGTAATGTATGTTGACTATGATTATTGGTACAGGTCTTTCAATTCTGTTGAGTAACGAAGTATACTTCACACCCATAAAGACAAATGAGATCATAAACTTTCTCTTACATGCATGTCTTAGTGCTTAATTATTCAAATAAAAACAACTAAATTCAAGTTAAACTGTGTCACCAAGTTTTTTCTCATTTGGAATCTGGTGTTCTGAAAAAAAAACTCGGTCCACTAAATACTTTGAGCTAAAAGCCCTGCGGTCTTGTGGATTTTCCTTCCAAATTTGAACCCTGTATCAGTACATGTACAGTGTACATGCACATTACATGACTGTAAGGGAGACTGAAGTTGTGCAATGTCTAGAGTCCATCATTTTTATCTTCGCTGAGAGTCCAAACTTATTTCCTCCAAAACTGTACACGGAAATCTATCGGGGGTGTACACGCTAATGTACGTATTTATACTGTAATTTATTTGTAGATGGTACATGTAGAGGAAGCAAGTTGACAGGATATACTGTGTGGGAATGGACATCACTATTACTGTTAGTCAAAATAAAACAAATTGAAATCCTGATCTCAAAGTTAATTTAAAGGGCCAGGATGGCATCGAACCTGCTTAGAGCCTGCTTAGTCAACGGCCCCAAAATCTGGACCAAACTCCGGGGAAACCAGGATCCGATTTCATTTTGAAACATAAAATATTGCTTGAAACATTTCTGATAAAGCGAAAATGAGCCGGATTCCAGTCACAGATGGCACATGTACTGTACATGTAACACAGTATTTTGGCTGGTACAATGTTAGTTGCGATAATCGTAACCCTCCATCCTCCCGACGGTCGGAGACCGGAGGGTTACGAGATAAGACTGATATTATCGACGGTATGGGCAGTTTTGACCAGTTTTTGCCAGACTCGTGATCAGATTCGTCCTTTTTTTTCCACTTTCCAAAATCATGACAGACATTCTAAACACATGGAGTTGATCTTTATTGTATGACAACGTCATCTGGAACCCTTAAAACAACATCATGAAAATATTTGGCAGAAAAAACGACAAAAACTTACCAAAAGACTGACCGAATATATCCATAATCCATAGCGGGGCCAACTAGTGATTTTGAACGTCGCACTTGCTTGGCAACAACCAATCAGCGTGACCCAACCAAACACGCATCTGGACGAGCCATGGCTGTCGTATGCGTATCGGCCATTCCAGCTTGCAAACTCACCGCCTGTGTGTGTAAGCACCGATCCCCCCCGGACCGAGTGCGCAGGATGCAGGCTATGTACACACACAGGCGGTGAGTTTGCAAGCTGGAATGGCCGATACGCATACGACAGCAATGGCTCGTCCAGATGCGTGTTTGGTTGGGTCACGCTGATTGGTTGTTGCCAAGCAAGTGCGACGTTCAAAATCACTAGTTGGCCCCGCTATGGATTATGGATATATTCGGTCAGTCTTTTGGTAAGTTTTTGTCGTTTTTTCTGCCAAATATTTTCATGATGTTGTTTTAAGGGTTCCAGATGACGTTGTCATACAATAAAGATCAACTCCATGTGTTTAGAATGTCTGTCATGATTTTGGAAAGTGGAAAAAAAGGACGAATCTGATCACGAGTCTGGCAAAAACTGGTCAAAACTGCCCATACCGTCGATAATATCAGTCTTATCTCGTAACCCTCCGGTCTCCGACCGTCGGGAGGATGGAGGGTTACGATTATCGCAACTAGTACAATGTAACCTTGTAATGGTGGACAATGTTCTTAAGACAAAATATTTTGAATGGTTTTACGCTGTGTACAAATCCTACATTAGGGTAAACTGGGGTAAAAACCTCCATTTAGTAAAACCACCAACTTGACTTGTTTCCACTGCTTGTAAAAAATGACAAGGTGACTTATTAAATGGAACATATTTTTAGTAAGAACAAAGTATACTTGTTAAAAGAATTAAATTTATTAACATATTATAAGGGTACACCATGTAGGCCTAATGTGAATAATGTAAACCCTACTTACATGTACTACAAGTACATTACAATACATTATGTAAGTCCAATAGTAATGGACCAGAAGTGTGTATACGTGTAGCAGGCCTGATACATGTACTTCACGGAGGCAACGGAGGCAATTGCCTCCGTTGCCCCTGGTCATTGCCTTGGTGCCCTTGACATGTTCCAGTAGAAATTTGCAGTTTCCTCATAGAGGTGCCCTTCACCGTGGAGAAAATGCCTTGGTGCCCTTGCCCTTTCAAGAACGAAGCATGCAGGCCTGATGTAGGTTAAAAACCATTTGAACACAGCTCTGCATCAGGCAATGAGCTACAGTACCAACACTAGAGTGTACATGTAGGGTTTGAAACTTCATATGGTGGAGGTACACGATCCAGTGAGGTTCTGAAAAGAACCGGTGGTGTAAAAGCTTGACGTTTCAAACAGTACGCTTTGATAGTTCAGCTTTCTCCTGGAAAGATGTATCTGATCAAAGTATCAAGTTGTTGCACCACAGATTCTTTTGCAGAACAACAACAACTCATACAATGTACATAGTAGGACTATAGAGATATTTAGTGTAGCACAATCCTCACTAGAACACAGAAAATGTTGTAAAGCCCATTCCCAGGAAATAAAACCCCAGGAAGCTCCTGGAGAACTTTTAACCCCACCACCAACCTACATGTTATATGTTCATTTCACACTTGAGCAATGTTCTTGGGGAAAATGAGCACTCAGCATGCTACATGCAGACATGTACATTGTAACTCTGGGGTTATCTCGCTTACCCCTACTCCCAAGCAGGGCTAACCATTTCCCGGGATATGTCCATTTTCCTGGAGTTTGCCGGGGTTTCAAGGGTAAAAAGGTCAACCAAATTTTCCTGGGAATTTCCTGGGAATTTCCCGGGAAATACTTGTATGGAAGGGGCTTAACACCGACATTCAAAAAACCTTAAGTCCGCAACTGTTTCGGGGCACTCTCTCCAAGCATAAGGAAATCCTGTTGAACAGTGTTTATTATTATAACAAACTTTCTTTATCTTGGCACTTCTATGTACACCATGTATGTACAATGTACAAATTTGTATAAAATGTTAAAAGTCAGTTTAGAAAGGGTATGAACATTGGTACGTACATGTATGTAAGATTGCAATGTTCAGAGATTTGCATTAACTTACATTACATGTATGTGTACGGTCATGGTAAAAAAAATTCCCTAGAAATATTGTCGTCGTTGGTTCACGCCTTGGACATCATACAGCATGGTCGGCGATGCACTGTTCCTCTCGGACACTTTTGTCTAAGTTAGTTTGTTTACTAAAAAAACTATGCAATGCATACATGTAGGTTATGTTTATGTTTAACGATAACAAATTTTTACATTTCTTGTTTTTTTTTTTTCTGCGGCCGGGATGTGACATGTGTGAGAACGCAATGCTTTCAATCTTGCAGTGTGGTGAAAACGACATTGTTCTGGATTCGTAATTAATGCTGTTCTGGATTTTGATATCAAGTATAGCTCGGTATTGAATTTTGGATATTATCGATTGTAAAAAAAATCTGATATCGACGGACCTTAGAACCAGTCAGGGTAAACAATTACAAGTACATGTACATGTACATCCATACATTAATTAGTAGAATCGAAATGAAAAGCTTAAAAAATTTACGGATGGCCGAGTTTTCAACCCTGCTGGGTCTTCTTCTGGGTGTTCTTCTTTGTACAATTAATGGTTCATGTACGTAATGTAATATCATAAAGTGAATTTACATATTACACATTGGGTTTGGATCCAAGTCTATTATTTCCTCATGATTGACACTGCGTGGTGTGTGACATAGCTAAACTTCATTTGTTTCAATATAACTTTTAAACAATTTACCATGCCATGGAAAAAAATATGAGAAGAGAACCACGTTAGAAACAGAGTACTTACAGACATGGTTGTTTTTGGCTGGCTACCCTTTCCTTGTGCATAGAATAAAACAGCTTGTAACACAAACTTGCCCCAATTTGCCCCTAAATCTCAAACACCTACTGTGTGTACAGTGTTACTTCAAATTTGCTATTGGCGCCTTGTTTTTGACAAAGTTACATTTTCTGCACAAGTGCTGTACGGATTGTCGTCTAAAATCTATCAGAACCTAACAGCTGCTTCTGTTTTAATTCTGTTGGACTACATGTAACTGACATGACTGAGGAAGGTTCTTCCATTGAGGTCCTGCTCAGTTCCTACATTGTATTTGACTTTGTTACAAGGATATCAAAGTGATGTGTCGAACTAAAAGCACATGGAGATTTTTTACGTTGGTTAAAGTAGGTACCGTTATGTACATAGTACTAATTTTTTTCTTGAAATCACATGTATTCTTTTTTCATTGTTAGCAGTGTGTACGCCATCCCCCCTCCCCGAAAAAAAACATGAACCCTCCCACCTAAAAAGTCCTGGCTATGCCACTTGTGTAAATCTGTCAACATTTTTATTTTTCAATCTTACCAATGTTCTGCACACCCTTTAAAGGGTCTGTATACGTTTGGTAATGACTCTGAAAATTTATGCCAATAATAACTCACTTGGTAAGAAGTACAGCAGCTTTGGATAGTATAATGCATGTTGAGAAACGTTTCACTTCAAAGCACTGCAGTTATGGAAAAATACATCACTTTTTATCCCCCCAAAAATTTGAATCTGAGAAGCGTTATGGCCGTAACGCTTCTCAGAATGTGTATTCCAATGACGGATACTTCTTCTGCGTGAGCAGTGAACACAACCGCTCCAGATTTTTGGTGATATCTCAAAAACGCTGCCACCTTTTGAACTGAAATTTACACAGGTTAGTTTTATGGCATATATCTACAAAATTTATATAGCATTAAGGCAAATGTACGGTTCCAAAAACCAAAGGTATACTAAGTTGCCTTTAATCTGTGTGTTCAGCCTGTCAGTATGAAAATGTATTTCTCTTACAGGTTGAGATATCACCTGTCTCCGACGGGGCTTTGATAGGTGCAGTAAAAAATAATACTATACAGGCCCCCTTTAATAAATATTTCTTCCCTTTGGGGTTGTATCCGTACTTGCCAATGCACTCATTTGTTATTCGCATCTTTGGCATATACTGTGCTCCTAAAGTACATACAGTATGTTAACTCCCCACAGGATAAAAAAACACTCGGGCATCAAAATTGATTACAATTTCATTATTCTATCCATGCGGCTGCACAATGATCCGGTGCCGGGGCGAATACAGTGTCTGGTGAGCGGACCCGAGGGGGTTATAACGAGCTGTTAGTTCTAGCACGCTGTCATCAGGGTAGCCATTGGTGTGTGTTCCGTTCGTGTTAAGCCGGACAGATAAAAATTATCCGGTGCTGTGATTTTCTATAATACAAACAAAATTGATGAGTTTTTTTTTATCATAATAAATCTGCTTACAGTACATTTGTAAGTTACTTTACTCTAACGTTTGAACTATTTTACCTGGCAAAAGAAAAGAAGAAAACTAAAACAAAATCCGTGACTCAATTTTAAGAAAAACTGATGTTGTATTGTTGCATTTTCAACTACTAGTACATGTAGAAACAAAGTAAACAGAGACTTTGTACTGACTTTTAGTACTTGTAACGTCTTTTGTTACACTGAACATGATCGCCCGAGCGATGATGGCAGCTGACTGCTGTTTGCTACACAGTTGTAAGTATGTATACATATATCGTAGACCTGTACATGCACCTGTACATGATGTACACAAATTACACTATAGACCTTTAATGCATTGATGTCATCACATCGCCATCTCAGAGGTGTAATGTACATATTACGTGTAAAACGATGATCAAACAATAGAAGATGCACATCTACATGTACATGTACAATGTATGCACCCGCAGCGCACAGGATGAGACAATGAGCAACCTTACTTTTGACGTCTATAATTTAAGTGTGTGTCCTTCACTGAGGCAATGGAGGCATTTGCTTCAAGGCCCCTAGTTATTGCATTGGTGCCCTTCCAAGTGAACTTCCAATATACAAATACATGTAACTATTTCCATCCAGGCCTTGCGCTTAAGCTTTTTGTAAAGTAGCCCAAGGGGCTAGTAAACTGTGCATTTTACTTGCCCCCAGGAAGTTTTCGTTGCCCAAAATTTTAAACATGTATGTATTGTCAAAAATGTATCTTTCTAATACTAATGGTAGCGATCACAACCAGCTTAACGGTCTAATGAATACACTCACACCCAAAAATAATTTAACACATTTCTAAAAATTGTATTATTCACATCTGTGAGTATTATAAACAAGTAGCCTAATTACTAAGTTGCACAGTTTTTACATGTAGTAGCCCACAGGGCAAGTTGAGAAGTGGCCTTTACTAGCCCACTGGCAGTTTTTACTAGACAATGTACCCCGGGCTAGTGTTAAAGGTGAGCCCTGCCATTATATATGTAGAGGTGTGCCCTTCACTGTACAGAAAAATTGCCTTGCCCTTACAAGGACAAAGTATCATGTCTGAATCATCATGAGACGCAAAATAACTCTTTAACCCTCTCTTTACCAAATTGTTTTGACAAACTGCTGGTGACCACACTGTTTGACCACTCAAGCATGAAGCACACTAACACACACTAATACACAACTGAACCCTTGTGTTCAAAGGCGAATTTTTACAAACTCTGATCACCTTTCAGATATTTTATTACAGCAAAATAAGTATTAACAAATGTTTTACTTAATATTGAATTCCCTTTCATAATTCAAAAGTCATTGAGATCGGCCTACATGTATTTATAAATGTCCAAGTTCTTGGTCTTTGTTTCCACCGTCTTCTCTGATACAAGCTAAAACGGGGCTTTAAAGACTTGACCCCAGCTTTCGGTTACAGTGTACTTGTAAACAATTAAGAATTTTGCCCAACTGACAATCAAGTTATCATTAAAACTATGCAGTGGTTGCACAAATTTGTGCATGTTTTGTAAGTCATACTTGCAGGTAAAATGTGTATTAGTGTAGTTTACAGAATCACTGAGGAGGTTGAATTTAGCATCCTCGTCCCAAGTTGTTAATTTGTTTCAATGCTAATTTTAACAAATTGTTTGAATTAAAATTATAAAAATTGAAAACGTTTTTATTAAAAATTGCTATGAGCAGGCCTTGATCTTAACCGAGGCCACCGAGGCCATTGGCCTGATGCCCTGTCAAGTTGGCCAGCATGCCCTTCAGAAAAATTGAATTGTCACTATCAACTTGGCCAGCATGCCCTTGTACAATTTCTCTGATTTCGCCAGCGAAGGCCTGCCGCTGTTTTTCTTAAGATCGAGGCCTGTATGAGTACTTGTATGTTTTTCAAGAATTTTATAAAATACAATTTTAAAAGAACATTTGATTTCACAAACAAATACTGTCTTCTTTCACCTAGTTTTTCTTGTTTGCGATACGCGCAAGACTTGCTGTCTATTGCTTGTGTGAAGCATCAGGCCTCTTAAGCACTACATGTACATTTGTGGACGCATAACTCTAAAACAGCTAAAACCAGTCGCATCCGGGATTCTGCCATTTTTTAGATTTGACGGAATCATTTTCTTTGAGAGTACCGCTGACACTTAAAAAACCTTGACTCAAATGTGACAAAGCCACGAGAACAAAGATTCTCTTTGTTCCACCATGATTTTTGTTTTCTCTATCAAGAAAATGTCAAATTCATGCACTGTGAATTGCAAAACTTCTGCCGTGTGCCATGCACTACAATTTGTACTAAATCTGGAACTAAGGCTGGATCCCTGGTTCACTCTAAATTGCCTCCATTCAGCCAAAATACAATGAATTAACAATGGTGGAAGCATCCCTATGTCTCGTAATCCTCTCCTTCAAACAAAAGGACAAAGGTCTGGAATCGGGGGGGTTACGCAATAACGCCTGCACAATCAGACTATTGCACAATAGCCAAAAACCAGCCAAATATTCTGCACCACCTGTCCAGTTTATGTGAGTGAAATGAAGCATTATACGGGAATATGGGATGTGCGTGCCCTGCGCGTGCACAGCAGTGGAATGTCTGAGCAACCTCTGTTCCGGCATTCAATGTCGCCCGGTGAAAAACTGGCTCCTAAATGCAGCAAAATGCAACCAGAGGATTCTGTTGCATTATGAAGTGAACTAGTTTAAATGCCAGCCTCCGTACTGGGCAGTTTGTAAAATATGCACCAATATTGTTTGACGTTTGCTGGGGACTTACACATGTACATACATTGTACATGCATACATGTACATCGTTTTGTCACCATTTTCACCACGAAGAGATGGGCATGTAAAAAAAAAGTTTTCTACATTTGTTTAGGTTTTTTTCACTTTTTGCCATTGAACAAGATTGTAAGCCATCCCAAATTGCTTCTTTAGGCCTATAACAATAAAAAGTTGTGCTTAATTTCTCAATTACATTAATTGGTAGGCCTACATGTAAGTGAGCATTCAACTAAGTAATTGCGTTTTGCTTTTTCCTGAAGAGCCGGGCATCCCTAATGTGTCCATAAAAATGCAAAGTACAATGTACATGTATGTAGGTCAAATCCTATCTGCATTTTCACAAAGAGACAGGCTTGTTAGTGCATGCCTAATTAAGTGACGCGCCTACCCTTTACTACATGTATGTCAAAACATACACTAAAGATGTGCACAAAAGTACATGTAGGTCATCGTATTTTTGCGTTTCTAAGAAGAGATGTGCATGTTTCACTAATAATCATGTTAATTAATCAATGTTTTGGTGATTTTTATATTATTAATAAGATCTTGAACTCTTCAAACAAAACACACTAGGGCACAAAAACTGCACCAAGAAAGTTTTATTACTGCAGAGTTTTCAGTTTCGAATTCAGCACTCTATTCAAATGAGAATATCTCAAAACGTTCTTTTAACAATTTTTGATAAATATTCCCATCCCTTCGTGAAAACGTTAACGATTTGTACTACATGTGTGTACAGGGCTCTTAACCATGCCAAATGCCACAATGCAACTGAGTACGAGATTGCAGTTGACGGCTAAATGCAACAAAATGCAACAACTTTTACACAAATGTACCTACTGGTACATTTTTTGTTTATTTGGCAGGGCAACTTAGAGTTTCATCAGGGATTTCATAAATTCAAATTTTTATTTTTAAATGCTCTCTTTCTACAATGTAATGTGTTGCTCTCTTCCAGTGTCCTGTAAAGCTTTCATCTACAGATCATGATTGTACAATTTGGAAGCGATAATAAAGGTACATTACATGTAGAAGTTTAAGTTTCTGCTCGAGTACACAGCGATGAAATGTGCCATCATTGTGGTTTGCTTGCTCATGCACGCTGCAATGGATTACTGGTATCAAGTATCCACAAGGAAATGCTGAGAAGATTGGAAATAATATACGTCTGTAAAATGATACCATATGGACAGATTGCGTAGATTAGTACCATTACGTGTACTGGGTAAGCGGATCCATACACTGCACGTGTGCTCATTTTGTATTAAGTATGATTTAAACTAGAATTTTGCACTGATCAAATCATTTGTACAATACAAAAAAAAAAATTAAATACACTTTGAAAAAATGTAACACATCAATCATGTACATGTACTGTGTATGCATGGCTTGAATTTGAGGGAAAACATCCACAAGACCGCAGGGCTTGTACTAGTAGCTCAACATTTTTACTGGACCAGAACATTTGTTAACAAGACCAAAAGGAAAATGAGAAAAAATCTACAGTATCTTCATGTACACAGTGTCGCAATTTCTTTTATTTTAACAAGCACTACGAGAAGAACTGTATTTCATTTGTCTTGTGTGTAATACTGTCATACACTGTACTTCACAGAATTGAAAGATATTTATTGGAGTCAAAGTCAACATTCGAACATAATTCAAAAAGATGAGGCGAAATATTATTGTTATCCAAAAACACAAGACCTCGGGACTTGTCGGGTCCGACGCTAAAAAACACTGGCCTCGGGCCTGCAGTCCGGTGTAAATTTCAAGCCTTGGTTATGCGCTGTACAGGGGTAAAATTAAATTAACTTTTCGTTCAGCTGTTACTTTCTTTTACTGCAGTTCACATAAAATTGGAGATGATCCAAACGGGTGTATTGGCGGGGACTGTTGGCTACATGTACAGTACCAAGAACTTTCAGAAAACGGTAATTTAAACCCCAACATTTTAAGGAGTGCTGTACTTTCCTTTGACTTACAGCGATTCAAGAAAAAGTAAAGGATTGGTACAATGTAAACCCTGTACTTTCAATCTGAAAGCTACATGTTTCAATCTGAAAGCTACATGTAAACTATAAAGTTCACACAAGACAAATATTTCCACCTGAAATACAGTAGAACTCCGCTATGTAGGCCTATAGGTTGCGTTCGATTAGGTTACACATGTAAACGAGAGCGTTCAATTAGCCATCACGTGATACTCGTGTCTGCCCCCGGTGTATGCCACCTCAGCCCGAGCTAGCGAGCGGGTCTCTGGTGGATGCCCAGGTGTAAATGACGTACTGCCAAGCGAAAACACGGCAGCATGATTAGCTACGTGTACATGTACCACTCGTGGTCTCGTGGCTACCACGAGTGTAACTTCCCAGTATTCACGTGTAAGCTAATCGAACGCACTCATACACTTTGAACACTGCAGGATCCATAAATTGTTTACTTTATAATGTATGGTAGTGGTTGTTTGGTATAGTAATTTGCAACACAAAATCAAAGAAGAATTCCAAGATGGCCTCTGTGAACAGCAAGCCATGAAGTGTGCCCTTCTCAGTTCCACCTTTTAAGTAAAACGTGTACAGTGTTTATTACGTATTTTGCTCGACATTAAAATACAAAATGTTATACATGTACTTGATGTTTGTTAGACATTCTTCAACTCAGGTGATTGCACATTGTCACCGTCAGCCAGATGTTCGGTTTATTTTGTGCACAAAGGTCCGGAGCCGAAGGTTGTGTTCAGTATGGCCAAAAGTTTGTCATTGCAGTGTTCTGAGCAGCGGCATTCTACTGTACTGTCAAAGTCAAGGATAGCATTTGAAGACCCATCAAATCACCTCCAATTAGAATGTCCCGATCCCAAAAAAGGCAGACCTGTCTACTGTAAGGAAAACTTGTGGTTTTTTTAGGTTATTGCCTTGGCGCCCATGAAACATTGAAATAGAAATTTACAACTTCCTTAATACATGTACAGGTGCCCTTTATCAAGAAGAAAATGCCTTGGTGCCCTTGCCCTTTCAAGAACGAAGCAATCAGGCCTGTGAATGTGTATAAAATGTCTGACAAATAGTACTGCTTGTTTTGTTTTTTGCTTTCTTTTTTTCACTAAATAGTTAGTTGTTTGGTGTGATTTAAACTGAAAATAAGAGGAGTGCTCAGGATTTGAATTGCAAGAAAATCACCATAAGATCACATTTTACTTTAATGGACTTAAGGAAAAAAACCTCATGACTTAAATTAATTAATTTCTTACATTTTTATATTTCGTAAACTTTTAGGGGAGATTTGAAATTGAAAAGCCTTTGTAAACAGTAAAATATTGAAAAGTATGTACGTGGGCCTAGTGCATCTTATCCCTGCCAAATACAAGGAAATGTACACCGAATAGTAAGAACTTGCATTTTTGTATTTTGTTGCATTAAATTGTATTTTGTTGCATTCAGCAGTCAACTACAATGTAAAACCCAATACTCTGTTGTAGGCCTACTATTAAGCTGCATTTACAATGTACATGTACATGTAGCAGGGTTCTACATGTAGGCCTACATGGCCTTGACATGTCCATGTGCAATCAGACATGTCAGAGTCCCCAGCAAACTTACATTGTACAGTATGCATTATATATTGGTGCATTTGCATATGTAGCACTTGGCAGGATGACTGCCAGCCTTGATTTCAAGGCTGTGCGATAGCCTTGCTTACAAAACATAACCCCAGCCGCCCGAAAGACTTGAAAACAGCACGCCACGCCCACCATACACTTAAGCAGCTCCCAAGCTTCAAAGAGCACTCACAGCACTTACACCGCTTGCACCGCGCACACACACACCTTGCGCCACAGTCATGACAGTCCTATCACGAGCCTGTAGCTCACGTGCTTTAGGACTAAGGCGCAAGTTGTGTGTTGGGGCTAGCGCTGTGTGTGTGGGCGGGGGCAGGGGCTGAGGCCATACAGTGTTTATATTTTTGTTTTTCATTTATACCATACATGTACATGTAGGTCCTTTTTGGTTGGTTAGCAGTTTGCAATCGGCTACATGTACACGTAGTTCCATTCTCACAAAAAATAAGCTTACACTATTAAAAGCTTTCTCCCAGTCCAACTGCAGTCGATTTATATTTTCTTTCAACAAAACAAATGTAGTTTAAATGATCGCACAATCAAGGCAACACTTCCACTTTAGAGAGCTTTCCGCTGTGTTAACAATTAATCATCACCATAGTCAAAACACCCAGACATGGCTAAAATAATCCTGTTGGCAAGTCTGACGTCATTTAAGCATTTAAACCACACCCACCGTGCCAGCTCAACACCGATTTTCTACAACGATTTACGCAAAAACTAACTAAAGCTACAATGTACGGGTAGGTGGTTGTATTTCATGTGTATTGCGTAAGCAGACAATAAATCTTCTTAGTAATGTCCTCCTCTGTTTTAAGAAATTTGTCTACTAGTAAAAAAAAACATGGATTTTCAAATTTCAGGTTAAAGTACACACAAACAAATGGCAGTTTTGAAACTGGAATACGCGTATTTTGTATCGTACTCAATCGACATGCTTCTGCCAAACTTTGCCAAAAGCACAGCAGGGTTTGTCAGGTCATAGTCGAGCTAAGCGTCTGCCGTGTAGAATTCCAAATGTGGTACCAAACGTCGCACTCCAGACGTGTGGAATTGCAAAAAAAATCTGAATATTTTAATTCAACACGGGAAGAGTGCCACGTTTAAAACAGGCCTTACCAAGAGCATACTCATATTTTTCTGTAAAAATGTTCTGAAAAATAATACAAAACTGAAGTCGGTTTTGTTTGTTTTCAAGGTACATATTACATGTACATGTATGTTAACATGAGAAATACTGAACAAACTTTCATTTCCAACGGATACCTCCTTTATTTGGACCTTTTTAATATTTGGTTGAGCGGAAGTAGGTCAAATCATTGCAGTTGTTTGCAGTTGCTATGGACATTTTTGCAAAAGCCGCTTATCGCTGCTGTGGTAAAGAGTTAGTCAGATAACTAATTCAAAATTCAAACCATGGCAGTCGTAATTTATTCACCAAGTGGTCCCCTCAAAAGTAAATAGGGAAGTATGTAAATTATGTACATGTAGTTCTTAACATACAGTACATGTAACCCTCTGCATGGAAGAGAATGCACACTACGTCATAGCCAAACAGTTTTGATTAACACAACTGTCAATGTAACTACTATGTAGTATTAATAATAATAATAATAATAGTAATTACTAGTTCTTATATGGCACATTTCACAATTAACGTCTCCTTGTGCTTTTCATAGTGCTCTAGTCATTGGGCCAATAACATTCCTGTAATCTTTCTCAGCTCCCTGGGGAGTATACAGCCCCGAGCTGCCGTTGCTCTCCGAAGGCTTTTTCAAACACAATATCAACCTCTACCCTCGCAGGTACCCATTTATACCCATGGGAAAAGAGAAGCAATCATAGTAAAGCATCTTGCTCAAGGACGTACATGTAAGTGTCATGACCGGGATTCGACCTGACCACCATAACTGGAGTCCGGTGCACTAGACCGCTCGGCCATGACACGCTACAGCACTATAAAACTAAATGATTTTATTTTCTTAAGATGTTTGAATTGTCACATGTAAACTTTTATGTTAATGACAGTGACAGACTGTCAGTAGTGGCACTGACATACTTGTACTCTGCAGAATTTTCTGTGTATACAAGTTCGCAAAACTGATGAAAATCATAAAGTTAGCTCATGAATATTTTTTTTTAAGTTTAGTTTAAAAATTCAAAATTCTGAAGGATAAAAAAAACTGGAATTTGAAAGTAAAACATTTGATGTTCAATCATATATTGCAGGCCTACCAATCCAACCTTACCCAGGTGTGATTTCGCCGCACTATTTTTTCAAACCAATGCTTGTTCACTCATATCCCCTAGAACTGGTTAATTACATGTATTACATGTAAAATGTGTCATTATATATAGCACATTTTAAGTAGGTCTGTGGCCGATCTACATACTCAGTACTCTACGGGCGCTCTCAAGTACATGTATGGAGGAACTGGTCCCCCTCATTCTTGTCAAATTAGTTGTGACCTGTCTAACTGTGTGCAGTTTAGTGCAACCATGTAAAACATGATTCATTTGAAGTGGAATCCCGTCAAAATACTTTTTTTGACATTTTGACATGCACGTAATTTAAGCGCCCTACACCAGTTTGTACACAAGCCCTCTACCACTACAAAGCACTCGACAAAAGTGTTCATGCTAAGCAGTCAGTCTTTGGAGCCAATCAGAAATGTTTTTCAGTATATCCCTATCAGAGGATGGCGCTAAACTTCACGCGCCACACGTGAAAAGGTTATCATATCCATGTTGAAGTTGGCTGGACGATAAATTGGTTGTCACACTCGTGCTCGTGGAATATGAAAAAATATGGCACGTCTGTGTCCCATATTTTACTTGGCCTGCTGGCTCATGGGATAGCCCTTTATTTTTCCGTATTCCACCCGCGCTATTGACTTACTGATTGTTGTACTGTAGTCAGGTGGGTAGTGTGATAACTTCAATTCAACATACATCAGTACATGACATTGACATATGATTTAGTGACCAAAATAGTCTGAACCAGGCACAGAATGTCTGTTTAATTTGGAGAGTATTGCAGTTTGCAAGTTGCTGCATTAAAATAACACAAAGCAAATGTCACCACATCAGTCCACATAATATGACCACGACGGCATGATCTCTACCTTCCCTTTCAATTCAATGTATCACCTAAAAATGATACCAACATGAACATGTCCAGGGCTACTCCTAGAACTATGAGGTTCGTTCCGCTATCGGCTCGTGGAGACGATAGCGGAACGAACCTCATAGTTCTAGGAGTAGTCCAGGGCAATTGCCAAGGCAATAGATACCTAAAATAGAGGAAACTCTACGCCAATCAAACATTGAAATTTACCCGTTTAGATGGTAACCAACCGTATTTTACGAAACTGAAAGGAAAATGTGATACTTACAGAATAACACGTCCGCCCAGCTTGGCGGTAGTGCATGAAACTTGTGAAAAAACTACCATCACATCAGGAAGTAAATCCTACATCGAATTTCTTTCTGCCAAACCAAAATACAAAGTTAATTGCCTTTCGGTCACTTTAACTGGTTTCCTGTATGTACACACATAATAATGCAACAACAGCGTAGGGCACCAGCGATACTGAACTGACTATTTTTTTATAACGTGTGTGCTTCCCGTGTGTGTGGTCGGGCTACTTGAGCTGTGTGAAGCACACGCAAAAACCACGCCCAAAGCTTGATTTCCCCGAAATTCATCTTTTTATCATTTACGTGATAGATCTTAGCTTTATCATTAGTGGCGGGCACTTTTGTTTGTCAGGATACTGTTTCAAATCGAACTAATTCTATATTCTGAAGTTTTGGGAGAAAAATTTACCGACTTCCGCGTAAGTTGGAAAATATGAAACGACGATTATGATTGGCCAATTAAACTCTACTCTACCGGCCAAAAAAGGCACCTTTTCCACTATTTTTTAATGATAAGACAATCAAATACACGCATTTTTGCTATTTGAGTAAACGTTATGTTTGTTTAATAACAGAAATGTTTTTTTTTGTAAAGACAAGTACATTCCATTTTTACTATCCGGTAAATTTGAACATTTTCCGAGTGGCCAATGATTGACAGGCCATAAACTTACTAAAATTATAGCAAAATCGTCCAAATCTTTTGAGTATAAAATATCGAAGACATACCAATTAAATCAATTACTTCCTTTCACATACCTATACAAACAAATACAATTTAAAAACATGAAGTTTATGAACATTTTCCCCGTTTTCCAATAACCCAAGTTATTAAAATTTCCTTCAAAACATTATAAGCAAGCGGTCTTGTGGCCCAATGGATAAGGCATCTGACTACGGATCAGGGGATTCCAGGTTCGAGTCCTGGCAAGATCGAAAATTTGTTTTTGCCAATTATAATTTATTTTTCGTCATTGCTGTGCTTTTCTTTACCCTCTTCACAATTCTATTGCATTTCAAAGCCAAATCTAAGTTTGTTTTTCTCTTCTTTTGTTATCAAATGTGGGCCCATTGCCTTTGCGCTATAAAAAGCGTTTGTCATGAATATATGGATGGACAAAGATATTTTTAAACTAAAATACAATGATTCACATAAATAACAATTGAAATTGTGTGGTTTTTGATTAATTTTGTGACAGAACATAGTCTGCCATTTTGGAGAAACAATAATTTGTTTTACTTAACAAAATTGCAGACCGTATGCTTCTATGTAGAGTGTGGTTTTTACTGGTTGGATTTCCGAGAGCCAAACTTATGTTTTTAGAATCACTACTCACTTATTATTATTAGTATTATTGCAATTAATAATTACAACTCTTACAAAGAACAAGGAGCACTACCAAACAGCAAAATTTTGAGGGATTTCAAGGCGATGTGTCTCTTCAATTTCACCACTGCTGGAATTGAAATCAATATGAAAATAAACTATCCACATAACTATTGCTGAGATAAGCAAAAATGGACTTCCACAGAATAAATAGAACACATATTATTTACAAAACTTGGGTTTTAATTGAAAGTCCGAAGAATCAAAGTATCACAATAATCAGACATGCTATCAAAAAGCAAAAAGACATCACATGTATCAAGGCTTAGGCTGTGTCTGAATTGATTGGTTCGGCAGTCTGGTTTCGACCTATTGCTGAAAAGTCATATTCTTCTACATCGTCACTGCAGCCAGCGGCCATAGCCGTAGTCAAAATTGCTTGATTCGGACACAGCCTTTAGGCTGTGTGAAATTTGCTGCTATGGTTTTGGCTACTGCTGGCTCGCCGAATCATCATGCGTCGAAGTACACAACGTCCTTAGCAACAGTCGTAGCCATAAAGCTATGACCTTAGCACCAATTTGAATACAGCCTTATATACAGACTGAATAGACATTTTGAAGAAACTATGAATGACTCTAAATAACGCATAAAAGACAGATTTCCTTTCTTATACTTGTCTACTATAATGTACATGCTCATAATCTGAAATCGGTCGAGCAGAAACTGTACCAAGCAGCCTAGGATACTATTTCCTAATGCTTAGTTAACCATTTGTTAAGCATTGAAAAATATTCCTTACCAAAATACAGGTAACAAACCAAAAAAGGCACCCAAAAGTAAATGTAAGTATTCCTTGTAGGTTTGGAGGTGAATGAATTTTCTACAGCACTGTATTACGGGGCCCCATTTAACAGGCAGCTAAGCACAAAATAATTATGGCTGCTCATACTCTTTCCAACCACTGGTTGGCAGGCTTCACGTTGTGACTGGAAGGGTCTGTACATTCGTCTTCAAGAAGTTTTACTTAAAAAAATGATTGTTCGGCTACAATGACACTACCTAGCACTGGCTTTGCGTGCTTTAGTTGGTTTTTCAAATGTTTGTTTCATCCCTCCAGCAGCGTTGGTCTGAAACTTGCGAGTGATTGCTGTGTCTTGCATCCAAGGTGCATCAGTCTCGGTTGTGTCCTGGTCGACGAGATGGGTGTACTTCGTCCGGCCTGATCGGCCAAAATTCTTGACCTACGAGGCAACAATGGAAGGAAGAGAGGGTCAAGTCAATTCATGGTAACAAAGTCGAATATATTGCCGGCATGATATTTGAAAAATAAGATTTTACTGGGTACAGACCAATCCATTTACGTTCAATTTTATTTATTTAATACAGATTTAACAGCTCCAGGGTCAATAACAAGATGGTGAATCGGAAACCAGAAGAAATGTTCTGTTTTAGATAGAGGGATGAAAACCTTAAGTGGGAGAAAACCAGTGCAATCAGCTAGCGACTGAAAACCCAACCAACGTGCAACGCTCCAGGTCTGAAGATGTGATTGTACAAAGATGAAAAGTTAAACAATTATGGGAAGTTTCCATTTGACTTAGATGAACCTTCTTGGATTTTACAATTCAGAGTTTTCAAAGGCCGTGTACTTTATCAGACACAAAAGTAAAGAACTAGAAGTTTATCCAGCTCATAGCATATGTTACACCTGTTGTAAAAAAAAAAATGTTTACTCCTTGGTGTGCATTAAAGTTTTGATTAAAAGGATGAAATCAAGAGTATATTTTGGTGAGTATGGTTTTAAACTTTTTATTGCATATTCCTCTCACTGTCACATCATCCAGTATGAGATAGCTACTCTTTACATTAATAATAATACTTAATCATCTACTTGGAATGTTGATAGTACATGTACCAGGTTAAACCTATTAAACCTAACTATGTCTGTGAAATGACTACATTTCTGACACTAAACTCCATGGGTAGAGCAATGCAGTCCTACTGCCAAGTAATCAAAACAAAGCAACACATAAGATAAAGGATAAAGAAACACATTAACTTGAAACCCTTCAGAGCCTAGTTAAGGTCTTGAGTCTGGTATAAACAAAGGCAACCTGGCTAAATCTCTTTATAACCTGGCAGATGCCTCTTAAAGAGTAAAACAAAGAAGGTTGTTCAGGCAGAGTGGCTATCCAAAGCTATCTTGGCTATTAAGCCACTACTGACCAAGCCCAGGTTGGAGTTAATGACCCTATCAGACTTGATGTCTCTACACAAGGTTATTGATTCAGACCATGGTGGTCTCCTGTACATGTGTATGCAGCTAGCTTAATAAAATTGGGAACTACCCTGACTTTTCCCCCTAAAAGTATACATGGTTGGAAAAGTCATAAAACACAAATCTTGGTATCAATCATTTCTATAGAGTATGAGCTATCAAACACTCAATTAATTAATTAAAACATAAACAAGAAAATGAAATAACTCTGAATCAATACAGCAGACTTTGGATCTCTTCTTGTTGCTCTTTTTGGATGATAAGACATGCAAGCGCTGTCACTACTCTTCTTGCCATTGATGGGAATACCCCTCTTACAGCGTGAAAAGGGTTTGAATAAGGGGTGTCCCTTTCTTCAATTACATTGCAGCAAATTCTGGGGACTCCAGAAGCTGCCCGTGTCACCAAAACTAGAACTTTAGTTTCATGCTCCAGCCCTGTCGTCAAACTGAAGGGGACATCAAGCCAGCCATCATAGGGGATAGGGGATCCATTTGCTGCTGTGTGGTTTAGGTCAGCTCCTCCAAGCAGCTCACACATTGGCCTCAACTTGGCTTGTGGCAAGTGAACAGCCTGCCAATCAACGAGTATGATGGTGACCTGGGCTCCTGTGTCCCAAAGTGCCTGGGTCCTTGTCCCGTCTATCCTGCAGCTCACCATACACCTCCTACCTACTAGTCCCCTGACACTCGCTTGTCTTAAGGGGGCTATGGAACAATGTGGGACTTCTGGATACTGCTTTTGCAGGTTACTGACCGTCCCATGGCAGTAACCCTTGACTGTTTCCCGGTTGATTGCATCGCCGCTTTCTGCATCCACGAGCAAAATGCTCCCAAGAGCCACACTTGTAGCAGCGCTCGCAACTATAGCCAGTGCCCTTCTGTAACTCCTGGGCTGACTTCTCCATCTCTGGGCCAAATCTCTGCTTCGGACTCTTTGCTTGGTCTCTCACTCGATTTCTCTTCTGCCCTTTTGATCTTGTCATCCGCCACAGCCAGTTATTCTCCTGTCTCTCAAACTACCAGGTCTGTGGACTCATCTTACTACAGCATCGGAGTTGGGTTCATGGTCGCTGGACAGACGCTGTCGTTTAGCATTATATCAGATACAGTGCTGTAACACACCTGTCCCGTCCGAGGTGCCAAATGTTACACCCGTCGTAAACTAACAACATGTTTACTCCTTGGTGTGCATTTAAGTTCTGAATAAAAGGATGAAATCAAGAGTTTAATTCGGTGAGTATGGTCTTAAACTTTTAATTGAATGTCCCTCTCACTGTCACATCATCCGGTAAGAGATAGCTTTTCTTTACAATAATTATAATAATACTTAAACATCTACTTGATTAAACACTCAGAGTTAATAGCACATGTATTAAGTTGAGGCTTATTAATCCTGACTGTGTCTGTAAAAATTACTACATCTGAAACTAAACTCCATGAGTAGAGCAAAGCAGTCCTTTTCTCAAGTAATCAAAACAAAACAATACACATAAGATAAAGGATAAAGAAACACATTAACTTAAAAACCTACAGAGCCTAGTTAAAGTCTGGAGTCTGGTATAAACAAAAGCAACCTGGCTAAAAAAGCCCAAAATCTCTTTATAACCTGGCACTTGCCTCTTAAAAAGTAAAATAAAGAAAGTTGTTCAGGCAGAGTGGCTATCCAAAGCTATCTTGGCTAAAGAGCCCTGCTGACCAAGCCCTCAACAGTTGGAGTTAAAGACCCTATCAGACTTTGTGTCTCTACACAAGGTTTTTGTTTCAGACCATGGTGGTCTCCTGTACATGTGTCTACAATGTAGCTATACATGTACATAATGCACTGTACAATGGCTATCACTGGACTTAACAAATTGGGAACTACCCTGACTTTCCCCCTAGAAGTATTAATGGTTGAAAAAGTCATAGAACACAAATCTGAGTATCAATCATTTCTATAGAGTATGAGCTATCAGACACTAAAGTTAATTAATCAGAACATAAAATGGAAAAATGAAATAAACTTTTCATCAATACAGCACACTTTCAGCTTTCAACTAACTTTAGTTAAATTATCATAGGCCTACACAGTACTGGTTTCTAATGAAAGTTAAAGCAAAGTTTGAGGAGATCAATCCTTACTATATTTAAGCTGAAAACGGGCTAGAATAATACCATATCAAACTACATATAATGAACTTGTTAAATTATGCAGAAGAAAATCAACATACCTGAATAAAAGGAAGAAATAAAAAGTACAATTCAGTGAGTATGGTATGAATACTTTTACTTAAATATTCCCTCACACTGTCACATCATCCAGCATGGAGGGATAGCTGTGGGGTGAGACCATTACCAACTCACTGTGGTGTTGCTAGCCTGCTGATTGGTTAAAATTTGGCTGTTGAGAAAAAAGGGGGGGGGCTGCCAAGCAGCTGTTGAAAAATTAGGGGGGCCATGATGGGACTCCTAAACATAGACCAGTGCTGTACTGTATGACTTGTGACCTGGATACGGACTCAAGTCTGACTCAAGTCAAGGTTTTGATGACTAAAATTCGGACTTCAGTCATGATAGTCGATGGTTCAGACTCAGACTGTCTGGACTGACTCAGACTTGGGACTTGGAACTTAGGCACCTATGTTTTCTGAATCACTTGGGACTCAAGAGCAAAATTTTTAAAAAATGTAAAAAAAAAATAATGTCTTGCAAAAAAGCAAAAATAGTCGAAAACGAAATTTTTATTTTGAATGGCAACTACTGTTTAAAGAGTTGTGTACTTTAGGGTTTCATTAACATTTCAACCAGTCCCCTCCACCAGTCTTCATCACAAGGGGACTTAATAATAAACAAAAACATTATTGGTTTTTTTTATTAATGTTATTATTTTTTGACGAAAAGTAAAGCCCATATTAAAGTCTTTCTCCGTTTAAAACCTTTGTATATATATCTATCAGATTTTTGATTTGTTTTTTTCAAAAAAATCAACTGTTTAAGTGACTCTCGACTTGGACTTGGATTCAACTTTTGTGACACCAAAAAGTCAAATTTATTGCTTTTTTGACTAACTATCATAAAAATTCAGGAATGAACTATACTTTTCCACTACAAAAATGTACAGGCCGATATATTTGAAATGTGACGTCATTGGATGTTTTGGGATTTCAACAAAATTCGCACTGGAAAGGTTTTAAATAAAATGGCATTTTACAGGTTTGATGTGAGGTCACAAAGATATTGACAAAATTAGGGAGACCATCAACATTAGGGCTAGATAGCTTATAGTTGGTAGAGCGCTGGCACATTAGGTCGCAGGTTCAAATCCCGTTCTAGTCAATTTTTCAATTTTTCTTTGTTCATCCCAAAATTGAATTAAAATTTACCCAGTCAGTTTCCTTTATGGTTTATTGCTTGATGTTAATTTTTGTTTCCACTTCCATAAGAACTCTATCTATTGGAAAACAATTGCATCACAAAACTTGACCTTGGAGCCCCTCTTTAACTTGAAACTGAAGAAAATAGAACAAATCCTTACCTGCATAACTTTGGGCAAGACGGTTTTGTCGAAGTGATCTTCCAGGGTCGGTTTTGCCACATCTCGCTGAAAAACATCGGCGTCTTCATCCTATAGAAATGGCGGAGAAAATCAATCATTATTAGCAAGAATTTTGATAACTTAATATTAATCCATATCGATCCAATATTATCAATATGGCTAAACTGGGTAACTTTTTATTGAATGACGTCATCTTCCCTGATAAATCTTGGTAATGCCATTTTGGGGAGTCATATTCCCCCGTGGGTGACCGTGGGCGACATGGGCACGGTTAGACTTCCATGTACTGAATCTTTACATGTAACTCGAATCCCAAAATGGCAGACCATGGGAAGAGAGTAGCGGCATGTGACATCAGTGCAAGGGGGCCGATTGGAGTACAGATAGCTTCCACTAGACATCACTCAGTGCAAAGTCTGCAATCTTTACAGCAGTGATAAATCATTTTCTGAACGCCAAGGGAATTTTTTTTCTCAAATTCCTTGCATTGTTTTTGTCAGAGAACCACTTGGCAGTGTAGAAAATGTTAACACTTGACACAGCTCATAGCCACGACCAAGGTTGCCCAAAAAGATGATGTATATCGTGAACTATCTGTTGGTAATTCATTGTGTCACGCACGTGTGCATCTGCTGAATGCACAAAGTGTTCGCCACTTTCAGTTCAAAAGCTGGCATATGTTACTGTGTTATTTTACCAAATAACACTCATTCCTTTGTTGTATTTTTCAGTATTTACAGTATGAGATGGCATTTTTTTGCGAGGCTGGTGAATGTTTTTCAGTGGATTGCTTGTAATAGAGGGTATGCACAGTCATTTTCCTACAGTAACCTTACGGCCGTTTTGACCTCATTGAGGGCGCGGTTGAACATATCTCTATGGGACTCATGACAACAGATGCATAAGGTCCATAAGACTGGCTTAGTCTTGTGTGTCTTCAAACAATAGAACCTGGACCCATTGTCATAGAGCCTCTTCAGCAGAAAATATTGCTCAACAATTGCTAAGCAAACATGACAAGGATACCAGTCACAGATATATGAGAAATTGAATTTTGGCTGGTTACCATATTCCGGTAAGCATAATTTTAGTGGGCTTAGGTATTTTTTTGTGCTGAAGCTATGAGATTGGACCGGATCGCTAAAAAATTCTATTCTTTTCATCAATGTCTCTGCTACCAATGGCCATAGCCGCAGCCAAAGTCACTTTATTCAGAGACGGCTTAAGAATTCTCACAGGTTGTTGACACTTAACAGGCGCCACCCACTGTCCACGTTTGACCAGTCTACTTACCATAAAGAAGGCTCCCCTGTGGTAATACCTCTGGAGGAACTTGTAGCGACCTTTGACTGCTTTGTTGGTGACGATGCGGGGATTGACACGCAGCTCGTTGCGTCTCTCTTCCTCCGTCATGTTACGCAAGCGCTCTGCTTCGGCTAAATCCTTCTGGATTCTGCAAAACAAGAGAGAACAAAGTCACAGTGAAATAATGTTGAAATTGTTTAATCGCCAATATAAATTGTTGAGTCGTTGCAAGAACGTTGTTTCTCCAAAAATGAACTATTTCTACGATGTCACACTATTGAGGATGGTGTAGATTACTTTTTACGAATCTACACGTAACAGTAGAATTGTTGATTCATTAGTTTACTTTAGATTCATCTGCAGAAAACTATTCAAATGAAATAGACCTTTGTAAGCTAAAAAATAAAAACACTAAATGTATGCAAATACAGTAAGAGATGTTTATTGTTGAAGGAGGGCCAATTTTAAGCTACAATATTTCAAGGAATACAAAAATACACTTTGTAAGTTGAAAAATCAATTTGTGCTAATTTTTTTTTTGCAAAACACATCAAAAGGACATAAATGAACAGATGTAACCAATGCAGGCCTGATACTTCACGGAGGCAACAGAGGAAATTGCCTCCAATGCCCCTGGTCATTGCCTTGGTGCCCTTAAAATGTTCCAATAGAAATTTACTATTTCCTCATAGAGGTGCACTTTATCGAGAAGAAAATGCCTTGGTGCCCTTGCCCTTTCAAGAACAAAGCATACAGGCATGCCAATTTGAGTCAGAGACTAGACTTGCAAGTGTACATTCGTACAAAGCCTTTCGCTTTCTGCAGCCAACCATGCATGAAAAACAAGGGCAAACCTCTCTTGATAAATGTACTGGGTTGTTTTACGTGCACTGCACAACACACAGGACCCATGGTGGCGGAGCAATCAAGCTGAAGTGCTCAAGGACACAAGTGCCATGCTCGAACCCACACTCAAACAACACCCGAATTCAGAGTCAAGTGCACTTGACCACACGGCCAAGCCACCCCCTTAACCCTAGTCTTTGGATACGTACTGTTCCCTGAGGTCTCTGTCTCGTTTGATCCTCTTCAGCTCTCTGACCTGCCAGGCCTCGTACTCCTCTTCGTCGTTTTCGTCGTCGGTGTTGACAACATTAAGGTTGAGTTCCTTGACCGACGATTCAACCTGCAACTCCAACTCCTGTCTGTTTGTCTTCTCAACCAACTGCGAGGCGAACAAGGTAAAGTTTGGATTTACTACACAGAATGTATTTCAGGTGACAAGTAAGATGAATCAACCCTTACTCCCCAGGCCCACTCCCTAGGAAAGCTAGTCAAAAGGAACCACAACATAAAAAAACAAGTAATCGCGCACACATATGAAGACAAACTATCAGAAACACTGTTTGCATTATTCATGTTATTATTACCCTACACCGATGTATTAAGCACTGTATACTCAGTACTTTCCCTAATCTTGTGTATTTATTTCACTAATATTTATAACCACACAGTAGACATATTACTTGGGTGGAATTCAAACCCACAACCTTTGCCATTCCAGAGCAGATGTTTCACCACTAGACCACCGAGGTTGCCCGGTAGCTTGAGACAGTTCGAATCCTATATTTAACCAGTTAAAATTATTAAGATGCCTGTAAGAAAGTACAGGGTATACAATGCTTAACACGTTGACTGCCAACTACGAGTATACTCGTACTAACAGGTGTTCCACTTGCTGCCACTACGACTATACTCGTAGAGAATGAAAGGTCTTTGCATTGTAAATAAAATACACTGGCATCACTGAGGGCGCAATAAATACACTGCTGGCAGTGGTGAGGACATGCTTCTATAAAAGGTTTATGTTCAAATTATTTAAGTTAGTACCTATTCAGTATGCGCGCATGCGCATAACACTTGGCAAATGTCTCGTGACACAAAAACTTCTTCTTTTTTATCTCAATCCGTTTATTAGTCATAAACGATAAAACTATAGGTAGAAATATTTCAAGGAAAGTTTTCTACTATCATTATTTTATACCGAGTAAGGTATACGTAAATCTGTGAACATTTATGTTTTTCTTTCTTACCAATATTGAGCTGGGGCTTTAATACACATTGATGTGTGTGTAAAACACAAATAATTTTCTTTAACCGAATGCAAATTCGACATTTAATCTCTTACTCGGAGTGTTTCTTTCCGTCTTTCTTCCATCTTGACTTTATTCATTTCTTCTATTTCTTTTTCCTTCTGTGCAGCTAGTTCCTTCTCCTGGACAGTTACTCTGTCTTTCCTGTCGACGAGGAAATCAAATGAAATCGAATCAGATTTAAACTCTTTGACTCCAACCTTTCTGTCATTTGATACTGTACAAAATCAAAGCCATAAATGACTTTGCCGTCCATTTGAGTTGTGCGCTTGCAGCCACAAAAGGACTCAACAGAGTTAAAAAGTTCATGTATTCAGAATCTTTCTTCAAAAACCACTAAGATTTATCTCAAGACATGTAACATGGGTCTCTTCTGTCATGCCCTTGCACTACACTCATGTTAAACCCACTGTTGTACGCAACTGTGAGCTGTTGTGTTGTTTTGGGCAAGGTCTGTCGCAGTGCAGGGTTCCTCAAAAGGGGGCTTTGCAGCAAGTGCTGCATTGTCTGTGGCTCAGTGCCGCAATCAAAAATGATTGATCCCTGGCTTTAGCCTCACTTATTCATTTTGTTGTCAATATTGCCATAGTGATTTGTATTGTGACATCACACTTTGCTTAGCAGTTACGTTTGATGCACATCTTAAGATCAATCTCAGCCCCTCTGGATTCTGGTATTTCTAGCCCTGAACCAACCTTGCAACAAAAACCGGTTTCAACCTCGGTCCAGTCTCTTCCTCTGAATCGGTATACTCCTCATACTCCGATGATGCCTCTTCTTCTTCCTCATCCCCTGCTTCCTTATCAGATTTATCGTCCTCCTCAACGCCGAGCAGCTCCTCATCCTCTCTGGTCACCCTTCCTTTCGCCCTGTCCCGCATCATTGCTCTCCGTCTCTCGATCTCGTCCTCGTCGAGTTCTTCTTCTTCGTCTGAGCTGCTCTCCTCTGCCTCCATGCGGTGGATGACGTGGCGATGACGGCGGGAGGGGTAGTCCTCCTCGCTGTCTTCTTCCATCTCTTCTTCCGGTTCCATCTCACCTTCATCTAACACTTCAGGGCCATCGACGCGACGGTGTCTTGCAATTCTGTTGAGAACAAAAAAAATATTAATTTATAAAATTGTTTCTTAAAAACCAAACTACTCATGTATTTTTCCTTCCGAGTAGATCTTTATCCCCCTCTGACAACTTCTAGCATTTCTCAAAAATACACTGTAATACATACGTGTACTGAAATAATGTAGCATCACTATACCCAGAGTTGCAACAGGCTGTTGAAAACAAAAAATCAGAAAAATCTAACGCCAGCAGAAAATAACTGACCCCGGCGTCGGTGCTAGCAGCAACCCAGCTAGAGGTTCAGGGCCAGGGGCTGAGACGTATGACAGCCCCATTTTGTTCATTGTCCCTTTGGTTCAGCCATACCCTGGGTCAAGGCTTTTCACGTCATCCAGTTTAGGGAAGCATCACCAGAAATATAGGAGGCCCTTTTGATACGTACCTTTCGACGACATCACCCTCAATTTCTTGCTCGTGCTCCCGAAGCCGTCTCAGTCTGGAATCTGCCTCTTCATTGACTGATGCTGCCACTGTGGGAGGTTTGGGTTTACGTACAAAGGCAACCTCTACCTCAGTGTCTTCTTCATCGCTGCTATCAGGGGCGTAGTCTGGCCTACCGTGCGACAACAAAACAGTGACACAAAGGTAAGCGATGAGTATGGTGTATATTCTTAGAAGAGCAGTTTGATACCTGGCCCGACCAGGGGCGTGTTTTGGCGACCTCGTCCAAAAACAAGTTTCTGACGTCAAATTCACAGACAAGAACAATTTTTGAGAGCTACCCAAAAACGGGTTGGTAACCATGAACAGTTCGTGACTTGGGTACATTTCTTAGAAATTAATGTTCTCAAAATGCACAGCCTTCTTTTTATTTTCAAGTAATGGAACTTAGTTTTTGTAATTTTATCAACATTGTTGGATTGGTATGGGTTAATATTTTTCATTTTTAAAAGAATTCTGTCAACACTTTTTGTATGTTTGTGGAAACAGCAATCTTGAAACCAAGCCTAACCGAGCCAACAACTCGGTTACGGTTTGGTCGGAACAGCTGCCGCACCACAACTGAACTGAACATGCAAAAACGGTAAACCAATGACCGAAGCTCAAACTTGTTTCTGGTCGAGGTCGCTAAAACACTTCCCAAGTCATATCACTTTGGGAGAATCTCAAAAGTCAGAATGGTAGGAACTTTCTCATTGGATTGGTTAAACCCGTTTGTTGGACCGCTGGAGATTTCCATCGGAAACTTCAAAATGCCAATGCCCAATTCTCTTATGTTGTAGGTTAGGAATGTTCCCATAGTTCAGCACAAAGTCATGGTCCAGCAGAATGTTCTGGCAGTCCACTGGATGGCGGGCATATACCTCTATAAGCACATTCCTCTGTGCCTAGAACGTGTCCGACTTTTGATATGCTCCCTTATGTCCTTGAGGAAGACACGTTTAGTATTGCTTTTCATTGTAATATCTGTGCAATGTACACTGCCATGGAACTAGTGTGGAGTGAAAGTCAAAATGAAAACACGCCGTCCAAAGCTCTTACCTTTTTCCTGTGACATATCTCTTCACTTTGACTTTCTGCATGCTCATCTCACCTAAAAAGCAAACAAAAGTTTCAGAAATAATGTTGCAGGGTAGATCCACTTGAACAAGATTTATTGCTCCAGTTGTGCACCACTAACTAAATTAATCTGGTGCAAGTGCACTTATGCAGATGCGTAAAGTTTCGCAAAATTGGCTGCAGAGGGGAATCAACTTGATGTTATCCTGTCACAACTTTTTCACTATTCCTGCATTACTTTTTGTATGTTGCAGGCATAGTTTTTTATTATTTTCTAAACTCATTTTAACATTCATTTTTGCCCAGAGGCTGGTTTCCCAGTGTATCCTGAGAAAAAGATCCTGTTTAAAAACTGGAACTTGATTGAATAAGAGATTGAAAAGCAACCTATCTGACCTCAAGAAAAAAATGATAAATTCGTAGAGCTTGAATTTCATCTTATTTTTTACAAAATGAATTTTATCTTCCAAAAGATGATTCAACTGAAGCAGGAAATGGAGTTCTGAAATGGAGATTGCAAAGAACAACAGGGACCCAGGGAAATCTGAGTACATACGCACCCTTCTCATTCATGAAGGGGATGGCACCAGCCGTGGACTGAATGAGAGCATTCTTTGCAGCTGCTATCTCTGATGGAGTAGCCATTGTGTGTGTCCAGGTGTTATCGTCCTCTGATACTGTGAACAAAAAAGACATAAAGGTTAATACCATTAGTCATTACCAGGGCCCAATTTCATAGAGCTGCAGCTTTAGCAGCAAAGTTTGGAATGTCGTGGCCGAGCGGTTAAGATCACTGGACTCAAGTTATGGCGTTGTTTGCAGCAGAGTGCGGGTTTAAATCCCGGTCGCGGCACTTGTGTCCTTGAGCAAGATACTTTACCATAATTGCTTTGTCCTTCGGATGGGACATTAAGCCGTAGGTCCCGTGTACTAGGATAGGTGGTGCACGTAAAAGAACCAAGAACACTTATTGTGGAAGAGTAGGGGTTTACCCCGGTGTTTCTGGTTCCCATAGCAAGCACCCTTATCTACAGGTTTCCTGAGAGCTACAGTGATTAAGTTCACTTATGAGGCATCCTTGGTTTCATTACCAGAAATATGTAATAATAATAATAATAATAATAATAAAATTGTCTGCTAAGCAAAACTAAGCAGGAAACCAGTTCACAAATTTGTTGTCCCCAATTATGAGAATATGTGTATGACTTTTCAAAGAACAAGTGAAATTATGTTCAGCATTTGAGTTTTGTACACAAATTTATCCTCCAAAAGCATTTATTTTTTTCAAACAAATTTTTTGTCCTGACAAATTCCAGCAGTAAGGTCATCGAAAATAAGCATTCAATCGGTTAAGTTTTACGATCAGGAACGTTGCAGGTCGAAAACCACAGTGGGCACAAAGACTGGATTGCAATGGTGCCAGTGACAAGGATACGAAATGGATTGGCCCTATATCTATATCAGGTGTAGGGCCATCTCGACTCAAAACCGACTCGATGCACGCAATCTCGACTCAAAACCATCTCGACTCAAAACCACGAAATGGATTGGCCCTATATCTATATCAGGTGTAGGGCCATCTCGACTCAAAACCACGAAATGGATTGGCCCTATATCTATATCAGGTGTAGGGCCATCTCGACTCAAAACCGACTCGATGCACGCAATCTCGACTCAAAACCATCTCGACTCAAAACCGTCTCGAATCAAAACCGTCTCGACTCAAACCGTCACCAACTCGAATCAAAACCATCTCATCACAAGAACCATCTCAACTCAAAGCTGACGCATTCTTTAAAAAAGAAGACGATGAATTTGACCAGAGAACTAAAGAAAAGACAAGTTCGAAAAGGAAACAACAAATTTTCAGCTCGGTACTTGGTGTTAGTTTGTTAGTTTTGTTAGACCAGGAGATTGGAAATAAAGTTAATAATGATTACAAATGTTTCAATTTTTAATAATATTTTAATACCACAAAACATGTTTACAGTTTAATGATTTTCAAGTCAACTAAATTGGACAGCGCCATCATTATATCAATCATCATAAAGTGCGTTGGTATTGCTGATGAGTCGAGTCAGTTTTGAGTCGACATGGATTTGAGTCGACTTGACTTGAGTTGAGTCGGTTTTGCGTCGAGATGGATTTGAGTCGAGATAACTGCACACCTCTATATCATTACATGGGGCTAGGAGTATGACTAGGTCAAGTGCAGCATCCAATATGCCTTGTTGTTGTAGGCCTAGCTGTTTTTATCTCAGCTCAGGGCAAGGGCATCCTTTCATGACAAACTAAATGCCTATTTTATACTCATAGTAATATCGGCTAATCATGTACGTGTCAAAGACAAAGAGGGCGATATACAATCAGCTGGTTCATGTGGTTTACTTTTAAGTTTAAATAATGTCGTTTCGCATCATTTCACTGTTGCCAGTAAAATATCAACTGGCACGGTCTCTGCCTCTGGCACTGCCTTGCCTTTTAGATTTTAGGCTTTATAAATTACTTCATTTTCATTTTCATCGTACAATTTAATTCAATCATGCAGGGGGTTCCTTTCTCCAGTCCAGACCATGATTCAACAATTTGTGACTTTATTTTTTTGATCTGTTATTCCAACCAATCATGCAAACAAGAAATGCAAGCGTTTTGTTCAATGAGTATGACAATGTATGATATTTTGACAATAACTTTTTAGCCCAAATTAAAAAACTTGCACCGAAAACACACTCACCTATGTTTGACCACCTTTATTAAGTTAAATCTTCTGTCTGGAGAGAGTTTACAAACAACGACTTTTGTTACACTTTTTTATACACTAAGTAAACGTTACAGCACAGCCTACACGTACGTAGCATCCTACCGTTCTTACAACATGCGATGCCGTCCAATTCTAGTTCTGTATTAAAACGTTAAATGCGCAGTTTTCTTGTTTTTACGCACTATTTCAATAATGCGTTATTTGATATAGAGATTTTGCATGCACCCTCGTAAGACTGGGCTAGCAATATAGAAATCGCGCAGAACGCGTGACGCTCCCCCCCCCCCCTTCAATAGGGCTCCACCAACGTCCTTCATTCTCCAATCCAAAGCAAAATTCAAAATGGATGCGCCCATGGAACCAAATATGATCGTCTGATTGCTTCTGTAGTGATGCTGTACAAAAAAAATTAAGTCAGTCGTTGTTGTCAGTGATTGTGGTTATATTTTTTCATTTCTACACATAAAACAATCTGTAGACGACGAATCATGGCTGAAAAACCTCTTAAAATGTAAGTAAAATCCCAAGCATTGTTGTTCCCATTTTAAAAAGTAAGGGATTGAAGTTGAATAATGAACTGACCCAATTCACCTGGTGGTAACTGGGGCGCTGTAGTGTAACTTATGTTTAATGTTTGAAGGACAACCGATTTTGTCAAAAATTTCGAAAAAGGATTAAAACGCCCCAGATACTGGGTCTAGAAAGATTGAACCAGTCAGCCTAGGTATGGAGGAAGGAAATACATGCATTTCCTTCCTCCAGGTCTAGTTACAATACATCTTGAGTTAGGAGGGAACATTTCGGAATTTTAGGACTTTGGTAGGACTTGTCATGCTTCCCTTGTTAAATGTTAGGAAGGACTTTCGTTAGGACTTTGTTAGGACTTGTTAGGACTTTTGTTAGGACTTGTTAGGACTTTGTTAGGACTTGTCATGCTTGTTAGGACTTGTCAGGACTTTTGTTAGGACTTTGTCAGGACTTGTTAGGACTTTTGTTTGGACTTTGTTAGGACTTGTAATAGGACTTGTTAGGACTTTTATTAGGACTTTTATATGACACCAAAGCAGATACTTGTCATTTGATTGGAGGATGGTCGGTCACTTGGTAGCAAATAAACGTACCATTGCACACTACGTCATTCACCGTGCATTTTTCGTTCTATTCACCGTGCATTTTTCGTTCCATCCGATTTGTTCCATTGCACGCTCGCCCGCCCTCTATTGACGAAAGTGACTATTCGATTAAAAATTTCTGAAGCATACTTTATAGTGTTATCCTCCAATCAAATGACAAAGATCTACTTGGATGTTATATAAAACAAATAATGAATGTTTTTCATTTGTGCAATAGTAAGAATATTTTCATTCGTTGAAAGATGGAATGTTCCATTCAACTCGGCTTCACCTCGTTGAATGGAACATTCCATCTTTCAACGAATGAAAATATTCTTACCATTGCACTCATAAAAATTTATTATTTGTATCATAATATTTAAATTGTTTGCTGATTCTTTCTTTTTACTCATGTGCTATGACATTGCTTTTAAGTTTTAAGAAAGGATTTTGGCTTTTTTACCGAAGACAGTAAACATGCTATTAATAAGGTCTATCCAAAGCAAGCCTGTGTGATAAACTGATAGTGATACTTCACGGAGGTGTAACCAAGAAAACTGGTACATTTTAATAGATCAAATAAAACTTAACGCTAGGGGAACTCACTTACAAGAAAAATTAAAAAAATTGTTTACCTAGGATTGAGTGAGGATGACAAGTCGCGAGGCACAGATAAATTTAAAACTGAGAAAATACTGGAACTTGGAGTTAAAAAAAAAATTATTGACTTTAAACCACAAACTGAACAGTAACACAGGTTACAAAACAACTGGTTTCGTTAATTTTTTTTTTTTTTTAAGTAGAGCTAACACTTAAAGTTTTAAAGATACACTCTGGAAAGTAGACCACAAAAAAAATTGTCAAGGATAACAAAATCAACAAAACAACATTTTCCTTAAACCAAGATTTGAAACCCAAGAAGAACCCAAACAAGTTATCCCATGAAACTTGAACCATTACAAAAAAATAATAATACTAAAGCGAAAAAAAAGAAAAAAAAACCAAGATTGAACTAGACTAAAGAAAATAGGTTAATATAAAAAAACAAAAAAAGCAACAACAACACAGTGCTAAAGAGAGTTACAAATAAATCACAAGTTAAAATCACTGGATAACAGTGGCTTTCATAAGTAACATAAAAAGTACAGTTTTAATCATCTGTCAACAACTCAGTGGCTTGTCAGAACAAAGAGCAAGGACCAGATGGTCAGAATGAATATCAAGACCATAACAAATACTGTTTACATGTAATCACTACATGTATGTACTGTATAGACATACCACTAGTCACTCAACAATTCTGGACCCAACAAGTGTTTCAGCATATTGCTGCTAAGAAGAGTGAATACGTAAAGGACTGGTAATCTACTTCAGGGTACCATGACTCTGTTTCCCAGGCAAACTTAATTACCTACAGGTGGCCCCTGTGCAACCCTTTCCAACAATATTAATGAATATGCATCAACCGGAACTTTTAGACAAGTGTAAGTCCACATAGTCTTAGAGCACAATTCAAAACAATATGCACTTTAACAAACCAAAAAGTCAGTCTAATAAACAGAGGACTAGAGTGCAAGTCGGTATTTCATGAATAAACCCACTTGGTCAAGTAGCTGGGGTTGTAAACATGCTAATCAAGTTTTACCCAGTAGTATATATCTGTGGGAAAACTCCACCCCTTCAGTGGAGCAACCAACCATGGGTAACTGCAATTAGTTCTCAGTTTTGGGGAAACCAAAATAATTCTTGCTCCAGTAAAAGTACAGAAGTACACATTTCGATGCAAACAAATTGATTAGAATTACAGAAGTGGAGTCGCCCTTCTGTTCTTTTCTGAAAGCCATCAAAACATTGTTTTATTCTACTCTAGGATAACTAATGCTTAAAAAAGAAGTTTGCATATCACTCTAAAGATAATAATTCAATAATACTTCAAAAAACTAACAAACTAACAAACTTCTTGTGAACTCATTTAAGGGAGACTGATCTGAAAAAAAAACATTTACATTTCTTCTTCAAAGGATTTCATCAAAATTTCTTCTGACAAACTTTTGTTTGACGCTAGTCATTTTCATGTAAACTTAATAACCACAGGAAGAATTTCCCAAATTACAAAAGGACATATTTAAAAGGACTTAGCTAAAACAGAGAAGAAAATTATTATTTTTGACTTACCAAGTCCACCACAGACCATGGAGGAAGGAAAATAATCTATTTCCTTCCTCCATGCACAGACCAAGTCTTTTAGACAGCAAACATTTGAGATGGAGGAAAATTAAATCCATTCTGTTCCACTCCACTGCCTGCCAGCCTGCAACCAAATGGGCTTAGATGGCAAAGGCATGGTCTTTGGGGGAGAGAACAATGGGGTCACTATTTGCATAATCAGCAACTGCTTAGCTAAACCCTGGGGCAATACACTATCTCCCTGGGGAGAAAAGGAATGATGTCATATGTGAATGACAGGTAGCTCTGATAATGGGACTGGGACCCTTATTCTTCCTCCATACTTGCTCTATGCTTAAAAATAAATAAACAAAAGAAATACAATACTAACCACAGTGAAAATTCACCCTGCCACAGAGGCAATCATGAGAGGCAATTGCCTCCAATTCCCCTCATCATTGCCTTGGTTCCCTAGAAATGTTCTGATAGAAATGATTAATTTCCTCATAGATGTGCCCTTTATCAATGAGAAAATGCCTTGGTACCATTGCCCTTCTAAAACAAAGCAGTCAGCTTTGCCTTTTCCTGTAGTGCTTTCGGTGAGCAGCACGGCACTATACTATGAAAATTGAAACGAAAATCACGCAGTTAACAAAATCAGCTGTCGGGCAGCTCTAATAAATCGGACACTGGGCCCAATTTCATAAAGATGCTTTAAAGCACAAAACAATTTTGCAAAGGTTACCGTAATCCACCGGCCAAACACCATGTCATAGAGAGGTTTCACGTGACATCACTCGAAACCTTTTTCTAATGCTGCGTGCACAAACAGGCGCTGGAAATCATTCAGCAGACAACGTGCCAGCCATAGAGTTTGTACATGTACCCAACATGGATGCGAAACGAACTTTTTCTGGGGTCATGCAACCTCTCTATAGGGGCCTGGGTACCATGTGACTGGTTTCTAGCTAAACTTTGCTTTGCTTAAGCAGCTCTATGAAATTTGACCCTGGTCTCAGTTTTAAAAGCATTCTCTAGCTCACCTCTCTCCATTATTGTACAACAATCATTGCATTTAATTAATATGACTTCATTTTTAAAAACCGGAGTTTCTTGATTGAGTTTGTGTCTGTTACCATGATTACAGTTTGGTCTGCGGCGATGTAGAGGGTAATTTGAGTCAACTTTTCAAGAGAGTCAACAACGTCAACAAGAAAGCCGGACCATTTGAGGTAAAAGAGCCTAGAGGAGGTGGCGGTGACTCAAGGAATCCCACCTAGCCTTAAAACTTTATTTTGGAGTTCTTTAAAACTTGCGCAGCCTGTTGTAGGCCTATATGTGACCACCTTTCAACCAATAGGAATGCCTTAACTGTCTTGGGTATTTCTGAATTGCGTTTTACTCTATGCAGGTCTGATACTTCACGGAGGCAACGGAGGCAATTGCCTCCGTTGACCGTGGTCATTGCCTTGGTGCCCTTGAAATGTTCCAGTACAGATTTACAATTTCCTCATAGAGGTGCCCTTTATCAAGAAGGAAATGCCTCGGTGCCCTTGCCCTTTCAAGAACAAAGCAATCCGGCCTGTACATGTACATTACATTGATGTGTAATTTAAGCACTGTTTACTCAGTGCTTACCCCGAGTTCTTGGGGAAAAAAAACACGGGCATATTACTCCAGTGGAGTTCAAACCACTGGTCATTGCCTTGGTGCCCTTGAAATGTTCCAGTAGAAATTTACAATTTCCTCATACAGGTGCCCTGTATCAAGAAGAAAATACCTTGGTGCCCTTGCCCTCTTAAGAACGGAGCAATCAGACCTACCAATGTTATGCACGCCCTGTAAGGCGTATTCCAACAAACTTTATCTTGGCTCGTGATATATCCTGACATTCTGATTTGCTCTCACAGATGCTTTTGTGCGTTGGTGAATTCTTTGGTTCAAATGAAGCAGAGTTGAATAAATACAAGTCTGGAGAAGAAAAAGGTTGGTTATCTCTCCTGTGCCTTAATGGTAGCATCACAGTCCTTCATCGGGCTGAGGACCTGGGCCCAATTTCATGAAGCTTGTAAGCAGACGTTTTTTGCTTACAGAGCGGCCATTAGCAGTATTTCTGTTTCATAAACCTTGCTAACCATAAGCAAAGCAAAAGGCATGCTAGCTTGCCAACGCAAAGGGGTTCTTGTAAGCAGATGAGAGGCGCAACAATGCAAATCCATTGTGAACACACCCACACGCTGTCAAACCAAACAGCTCTTCGGCTGTACAAGCAAGAATTACAAAAAACAGGAGACGTTTGAGGACACTAGGTGGCAGCGGACTCACCAGGTAAATCCATTGTTCTTGCACTTGCTCATAACGACGCAAACAATGGAAATTTACCTGGTAAACCACCTAGCGTTTCAACTGTCTAAAGTCTCCCATTACCTTATGATGTCGGACTATGTTAGAGTTAGGAAAGAGTTAACATCACTGAAAATATTCATCTGATTTGATTTCATTTTCTTTCTTTTTTTCACTTGCTTTCTCTGGATGATAGCACCCATGCCGGTGTTTATACTGGGCCCGAATAAACCAGAAAATATGAAATTCATCAAAGACGTGAAAGGCTGTGAACTCTGTCAAAATATCACATACTTAGGTAAGTAATCAAATCTTTTTTTTTTTCATGAACCCAACAAATCATGGCAGCAACAATCTCTAGCTACCGGGCACGCTCAGTGGGTTCTAATCCCACCAGAGTGATATGCCTGAGGAAGTTTGTCTTTCAAAGGACTTTGGGGAAAGTACTGATATACAGTGCTTTAACAGACATTAGTGTATGGGTAAAACACAAACAATAATTTTTTAGTTGTTTTATTTCAGGTAAAAAAGGTATTTTCAGTGGTGCGTCTGGTTTGAAGATCGCATACCTCAGTGGCACAGAACAGAGAGATCCAACCATTCAGGAACCCAACAATTTCAATAAAGCAGACATCGACGCTCTAGCCGTGCCTCTGATCTCAGACTCCAAGTTCAAAGGAGTTGATGTCCTCATGACGTCTCCGTGGCCCAGGGGGGTTTTCAAGTACGCCAGCTCAGTGGTGAGTTAATTTAGCGTCAACCATCAACAAATTTGAAACAAGTTAACTACCAAGTGTGATCCACCCTGCCAAAATCATGCAGTTTTAGGAACTATTGAAGTGGCATTTCAAATATTAATGCTTTATCTTTTATGTCAATTTTTGTGTTGAACTGTTGAACAAAGAAAATTGACTGGAGCAGGATTTGAACCTGCGACCACTGGCTATACGTACCCTACTCTACCAACTTAGTTATCCAGCCCTATATTGGCGGTCTCCCTATTTTGTCAATGTCTTTGTATGTGACATGTCTTGGCCGAGAAGTCAAGTGCTTTTTACTCAAGTTGTAATGGCTGAATCACCGGAGTCAGGGGGCTAGACACTTAACCATATTTGCGTCCCTTAACCCAGGTGTATAAATGGAAACCTGTGAGATAGTATTGTTTTGGATAAACCCCTTAGCGCTAACTTAAGCAGCTTATGGTGGTATGGAACTCGGGTCATCTCGTACCCGAGTGAACTCGTACCCGAGTGAATTTGTACCCGAGTATACTCATTCCCATGTCAACTCGTACCCAAGTCATCTCGTACCCAAGTCAACTCGTACCCAAGTCAACTCATACCCAAGTCAACTCGTACGAGTTAACCTGGGTACAAGTTGACTTGGGTACAAGTTGACTTGGGTACGAGTTGACTTGGGTACGAGTTGACTTGGGTGCAAAATTAACCTAGTGAACTCGTACCCGAGTGAATTTGCACCCGAGTATACTCATACCCAAGCCAACTCGTACCCAAGTCATCTCGTACCCAAGTCAACTCGTACCCAAGTCAACTCGTACCCAAGTCAACTCATACCCAAGTCAACTCGTACGAATTAACCTGGGTACAAGTTAACCTGGGTACGAGTTAACTTGGGTATGAGTTGACTTGGGTGCAAAATTTGGGGTACGAGTTAACCTGTTTCCATTGTATGCTGCCCAGGGAGTTGAGAAAGTTTGAGGAATGGTCTAAGTATGGCCTGATGAACAGGGATATTAATGTTGTAAAGTGGCTTGATCTATAGCTACTAGTTTGCTGTACAAAAACCCAGTATAATTATTGATACAACAAATAATTACAAGATTATAATGCAAAATAGCAAAAGTATTTAACGGACACTACCTGGAAAAAAAACAATTGTAAGCCTCTTATGTAAGCATGAAAATATGATCAAAAGTGTTTGAGCCTACTTCATTCATTTTTTTTACACACAGGAAGGACTGGACACAGAAACAACAGGTTCAAGTCTCGTTGCTGACTTGACCCTAGCTCTTAGACCTCGGTATCATTTTTCAGCTCTAGAGGGCGTGTACTATGAGCGTCTTCCATACCGAAACCACAAGGTCCTTGCCGAATCGGCAAAACAAGCAACACGCTTCCTTGGTCTCGCAAAAGTAGGGAACCCGGCGAAGCAAAAGGTTTGTTTGCTGATTTCTCTAAAGGTGTACATCAAATCACATCTTCCTTTGGATTTGGACATTACGCTGTAAGGTCCTGTGTGTTGTGTAATGCGTGTAAAAGAACCTAGTGCACTAATCCTTAAGACAAGGGGCTTGCCCCGGTGTTCCTGGCATGGTCTGGCAGCAGTCTGTGTCACCTCACCTTGTATCACTTTCAAGGTGTCGTATTATAGTTGCTGATGAGTCTCATAAAATCTTTCTTAACAAGGGTCCGCCAGATATGTCAGTGTTTCAGGCATGAATTGCTGCAGATTGTGTTTCACAGATTTTCCTCCAATGTTACATTTTTTTTTTACTAAAAGGTCTTTTATAATTGGGAATAAAACTTGGGTAGTCACTCTTTCAAAAAGTGACAATAAGTTTGAGCAAAATTCAGAACTTTCCTACTAGGTGTTACCCTTACAACAACTACAATATTTTATTATAAGCAATGTCTAACCATGCTTACAGTAATGCAGACTGATGTTAGATATTTATATAAACGTAATAAGATTGAAACACTTTCATGAAATTTGTGAAATGTTCCTGAAAGAAACAAAAATTAATATCCTGTTGAAAACTGTTTACCAACTAAAATGACCCTTAGAAGGTTTATGCAAATGGACTCTGCTTGGGTCAAACCGTAAGGCCACTTACAATTTTTTGCATACTCTTTTAACAGATCAAACAAATGTGAGATGGGAGGTGGAATAGAAGTTAGTTACTGGTTCAGAAAGGTTATAAATTCTCGTTTCAGTGGCCTTTATTTAATTGTAATTGGACATGCCATCATGATCATGAAGTTGAGAACTTGTAAACGTGACATTTCATGTGATAATTGAACTAAAGTTTTCTTGAAATTTACCATTATACCCCACTCCATTTTATCTTGCAAGAATATATATATATATACATTTTGTTATAATAAACATTTTATTTTCCCCTTAACCTATGTGTGATAAGTACTGTAAACTCAATCAGACCTCGAATTCAGGGGGGAAAAAGTCAACACGACCTCAGGGCTTGTGGCTCACAATTTTTACTAGACCAGAAATTTGTTAACGAGACCCAAATCAAGCGGTCCAGTGTAAATTTCGAGCCCTGTCAATGTTCCACAGGAAAACTAATCTATGGGATACTCAGGGTGCAATGTAAAAATAATGTAAAAGCTAACAAAGTAAAATAAAGGCCATTTTACTTCTCAATTGCAGTATTTATACGCCTTCAACATAGTCCCCATGAAGTCAATGGATAGAGAAGAGTTGGTGAAACAGCCACAAGATGTGACGGAATGTCCGTACAGTTGGTCCAGAACCAAACCGGAACAGAAACCACAGGTAAGTGATAGGAGAACCTTGTTCTGGAACCTTTCACCTCTAACCTGAACCTTTAACCCTAACCCAGAGCTTAATCCTTATCAAAACCCTAACCCTATTGGAAAGAATAGTTAGTTTCATAAAAAAAGTCAACCATTAAACTGTGTGTGATTGTGGCTTCATCTGTACAGAATCCTGACACAAACTATTCAAACATGGTTGTCTGACATGGTTAAGCACCTTACACTGTATGTTCATATTTACATCTCAAAATCAACAAACTTTTATGAAGCTACTAAGCCCCCCAAAAATGTTTGCTTACCAAAAACTCATCAGATTACCAGCCAAAATACCATGTGATGTGTTTCATTTGTGACTGGCTCCCTGCAAAAATGTGTTTAGACAGTACTTTCTGCTGAGCCGCTTTATGTATAAAAACCAATACAGCTATAAATGTTGCATACAGCACAAACTCTTCATTTAAGTATGCACCCTTATGAAATCCATTTTTTTTCCTACAGACAGACATGTCCAATCAGTACTTCTTCTCCCAGAGTGGAGGTCAAAGGGGCAGAGGTCAAAAAAGGTCAAGAGGTCAACACAGTGGGCATGAAGGGCAAAGGAAACCACGTAAGAGAGCAGACATTATTTTAAAGTTGGATAAAGAGGCACTCAGCCCCTCCCTCCCCAACCCCAACCACCATTCTTACAAGATGAAACAACTTGTTTTCTTGGACCTCTGTTCATTTTATGCCTGTTAACCTTTGAACCCTTGCACTTTACACTAGCCTTGATCAAGGCGTGCCGGTCGGACGGTGTTTATTGCGAAAAGAGGCTCTTGCATTATTATTAATTTCCCCCACTTAGCCGCTGCAACAAACTCTAGCGCGACCCCACGCTCACAGTGAGTGGATCCATACATTGTGACGTACCATACACGTACACGTATAATGCATGTGCATATAATGTACAGTATAGTTGTGTGTGTGTGACTATTCGTCGTGGCACCTTGATGCTTCTGTACTTGCCAAAATACAAGGCGGAGCTCATTATGCTAATGTCACTTTAAAATGTATTCTCACTGGTTCTTGTTTGACCTAACAACTCCTGACTACGACGTCAATCACAGCCTGACATGTGTTCAGAAAGATACAACCGTAACAACGGAACTGCCTGAAAAATAACAGATTTACTGTATCCAGTAGGCAAAATTACAAAGGTGTCATGCCCTTCTTCAATGATTGCCTTCTCAAATATTATCATTCAATTTAAATGTATAACTATTTGCTTTTCCATGGACTGCAGCATTGAAAGTAGGCCTACTTGAAATGCTGAAGGACTGTCTCTGCTCTGAATGAATATCATTGATTTGTAGCTTGTCAGCAGCCAAGATTTGATGGCCGTGAATTATTTCTTGATCCAACTGTGATCCAACCATACAGCAAGGAACAGACTCTGTTCCTATGATCCAACATTTCCCACGAAAAACGCCGATTTGTCCACAAAACAACCATCCTATAAGGGCACCACCTTACGTGAACAAGTAACTGAAGGGGTCAAAGTCCTTGCTATGGGGTCAAAGCTACGAGCCTGTGATTGGCCATCATATAAAAAGCACCGCCCTCATCTGGCATACAAAAGTCCATTGGAATTCCTTCGCTGGGAAAATAAAGACACACATAAGCTTTCGTTTACAAACAAGGCTGTCGTCCTAATGGACTTCATGCATGGACTGTGTGTGTGTGCGCGTGCACGTGTGTTTCGTCCTGACGGACTCCGTGCATGACTGTGTTTGTGTGCGACTGCGTATCGTCCTTACGGACTCCATGCGCGGATAACTCGGGGCTAAGGAAAAGCGCAAAGACGGGCTAACTTTACACATGAGTGTAATCAACTATACATTATACCATGACCATTCAATATCATCTACTGTGGTTTTGAATGATAGATGCACTACACCAGTCTCCAATATGATAACATGTGGTGAACGCATACATAGCACACAGTCAACCCTCCTACTGTCTGACCATTCGATATATCATCCACTGTGGCAATGTAATAACATGTGGTGAATTCAGAGCTACAGTACACATTTAGTTCTGTGCAGAGTTGCTCCACCATACACAACCCATAAAATCGAATGGTTATAAATGATAGGTCAGCTACATGTAGCTGGAAAATGTTATGGTATGTGGGAAGGGTAAAAGAGTTGAATTATATTGATTCAATGCAGCTCAACCTAGAGGTCCGTGCTGGTTTTGCCTGGGTAGTCCTGAAGTTGAGAAACACCTTGTAGTAAGCGTTGGAACAACGGTAAGCAGATTGCTCAGTCACTAATTTGAAAAAGTTAAGAAATTATTACAAAGTATTTTAGCTCGTCAGAACAATGTTGCATCTCAAGATGTAACCTGATTGTAAAATAGATTTCGGAAACTGCTTGCCAAGACATACCCTGGAATGCACACCATCATTTTGTAAACAAGGTGACATAGTCTATTAAATGAGCATTGTTATTTGTGTTTTACTCATACACCAATGTGTGCTACGCACTATATACTCTCACGAGTCCTGTGAAAAAGGACTCTGCTAGGCTCAAAAAGTGAGGCCACTAACATCTTTTACATATCTATACGACTGTAACATTTTGATTAGTAAGCAGTTTGCATTCAGCTAATTCTTTTAGTCCACTCTTGGTTTAAACTTCTTTTTAAGGTCCTTTTCGAAAACCACTGCTTCAGCTTGGTCTTCGACTGCATCAGTTATTTTGAAAACGAGCGCTTTCAGGATAGGGTTTCAAACAGGCAGACAGAGCCTAAGCCAGAGTCTAAGCCAGAGCCCAAGTTCAAGCTGTGGTTTCCAAAAGGGCCAAAGTCAGGCTGTGTCCGAAAAAAAAAGCACCTTCGGCTAAGGCTACCGCCGTTGGCTGCATTAACAACGCTGGAGAATAAAACTTTTCAGCGAACCAGCCATAGCCACTGTCGAAGCCATTGATTCGGACACGGCCTTAGTCTGTAATGTTTTTTTTCCTGCACAGACATACATGGCTCTTGCTAAAGGAGGCATGGTACCAGACCACATTCTTATACTACCTATAGGTCACTACCGGTCAATGGTGGATCTCCCCGAGGTAAGAAGGTTATCTAAAATAATCTGCAATCTAGAAAAGATTAATTAGAGCCTCAAAAGAAGCCAGTACACTTATCGTTAAGAGAAGGGATTTGCCCCAGTGTTTTCTGGTATGGTTGGCAGCATATTGTGCCACATCATCCTTTAAAACTTTTTATACATAGCTCTGTATTATACATGTTGTAAACATAATGAGCACTTTTAGATGCCTGTGGCATGTGATCAAGAACTGTGTTTTATTATTTCTAATTACTTTTGGTTTGATAATTACAAATCCTGCTCGTTGTCTTTATCAGCACTATTAGAGTCAAGAGTCCTATCTCTCTCTCCCTCTGCTTTTTGTTTTTGGATTTTACAGGATGGAAAATAAAATGCAGCACTTTAATGATTAACTAGTAAAAAATATAATCTGCGTAAGCTTTGGTAGTGACAACTACTTCATAAAGTGCTGCATTTTGATTTCCTTTCTGCCATTACCTGACAGGATGTGATTTCAGAGCTGGATCAGTACAAGACAGCTTTAAGGAAATATTTCAAGTCAGTCGGGAAGACATGCGCCATCTTCGAGAGGAATTTCAAAACGCAGCACCTCCAGTTACAGGTAGAAAAACAAGCTGACCTCAAGTGACCTCTGACCGTATTATGTCAGATCAACGTTATAATTTTTCTGATAACTGGTCCCCTCTCTCCACTGTGCTATTAAAGTGGCTATTGCGATGCGACCAACCTCGATAGGCTGGTCGCAAATCGTTGACAGTACTAGTTCGTCCAACCATTGTTGCCTAGTGCGAGTTTGATCAGAGTTAATCGAACTATGGTTAACTATAGTCCTTGCGGTTTTGGAGTAAGACATAATTTATTGCACAAAAAATTGAATGTGAGAAACGATTCATGCATGAATCGTTTCTCACGTAATGAAAACAATACAGTTACAGCATTTTCAGATCGTTCTGCGTAGAAATAAACGATATCAAAAAAAAACGCTACCACCTTTTGAAACAAAATTTCACAGGTCAGTTTTATGGTATGTATCTACAATTATATAGGATTGAAACAAATCTACGGTTCCAAATTCCAAGTGTTTCTCTTGCCTATAAATCTTCCTCCATTTCCAAATTCGCATCCCATTCGAGTGAAGTATAATCCAGGCTTTAGTGATAAATACAAAAAAAACGAAAGTGTTGTTGCAGAATCAGAATTTGATTTTTCATTTTGCTTATTTCGCCGGGTTATAGGTCATACCAATCGACCGATCAGTTTGTGAGGACATCAAGGAAGTGTTCATGGAGAAAGCAGAAGCCCAGAAGCTGGAGTTATTTGAGATACCGTCACGTACAGACCTTAAACAGGTAAGAATACAGAGAAAGAGACTGCTAGGGTCGAAATATTCAGCCACTAACATAAAAAACTTTTTATTCTTTAATAGTTTATGCTTTTTTACTAAAACCTTACAGCCGTATTTGATGAAAGTTGCAACTGGTTGGTTGTGTAGTGTTTTTATTGAAAACTTGAGGATGGGAAGGAATTGACTCTTCCAAAAACCAATGATGTGCTTTCCATTTAACACAAAATCTAAACTTTGAAAAGTCTTTACCTCACCGGATCATCTAACATCACTTTTCGAGGGGAGTGAATAACCAGCCTTTAGAACCTAAAAGGGCAAATACACAATTTTTTGGGGGTGGGGGCCATTTAATGTATCAAACCATTGAATTGTGCATTTTTAAAATCTCATTGGGGGTTGAAGAGGGGTGGGGGGGTGCAAGTGTTCTGAGCGTAGGGGGGAGTGGCTGCAGGCCCCCCCCCCCCCTCTAGTTAAGCCACTGCTCAAAGGGGGATGCTATAGCTATAGTAGAAGTAGGCATATCATTTGATTTTCCAGTGTTTGCACAATTCTGAGCAAGCGCAGACTTCGAAGAAGGATGAATTTACCTGGTAATTTTCCGAGGCTAGACTGGTCACTCTCTCCAAAACTCGTGACCACGTTTCTTCTATTCTACACAACCTCCACTGGCTTCCCGTTAGATCACAAATTGTATTCAAAACCCTACTGCTGACGTACAAATGCCTCCACGGTCAAGCACCAACATGCCACCAAGCATCCCCAAAAGTCTCCCAATACAATGAAACATTGTAAAGGAAGTTTGGGAACTCTTTCAGAATCTACCAATTGCCAGCTCGATCTGAATGTTGTCAGAACGTGCCACAACTAAATTATCAAATTATCTTTCTTCCAATCTGATGCAGGTAATACCTGCAGACACGCCATATTTCTACCTGGAGTTGGACAACGGCGAGAAACTTTTACATCGGATGAAGAAGAACGTGTTTTTCCCGTTACAGTTTGGAAGGTAATTTATTTAGTTTAGTTTATTAAACTAAGTGCTGTACAGAGTATTTAGCACTGTGCAGTGCTTAACACACATCGGTTATGGGTAAAAACACAAATAATATTCTTTATCCCTGATGAGAAAAATTAACATCTATTAAAGTGAAAAATGCTTTTTATTTGTGGATATCATTTCAATAGATCCATTCAAGTAATGTCAGCTCTTCACACCCTGTCGTTAAAAAAAACAATAAGGGCATATCAGCGCCATGGGCTGTAGATAAATAGCCAGACAAGTTCTTTTGTCATTAGTATTGACTGCTTCAAGTGCTATCGTTAAAACTACGGCTCGCGAGGTGATCCCAAGATGTTCTATTTTTCCCGAGGTGAAGTTGAGGGAAATGTACGGTCCGGGGATTACGGCGAGAGTTGTAGTATAAACCATAGTATGAGTAAAAGCAGACCATTTATGTTTTATAACACCCCATGTGATACGCTTACATAGATGTCTAGGTACCGAGACGCAGTTGCTCTGACTATATAGTGTGTCAGGCTCACGCAGCTTTCTAGTAAAAGTAAGACATGTGATATGCTCTAAACCAATCACAACCATAGCACTGGAAGCATTCAGTATTTGTATACTATCACATGGTGTTACTGCAAACCAAATTTACAGGATTTTTTTTCGTGGACATTCTTAAAACAACCCACATATAAATAAAACTAAATCCCTAAATAAATAACTTCACTCCATTACCCGTTGCCCTTATACTCTGTGTTTTGTTGTTTGCATTATTTTCGGACAGGGAAGTTATGGGTTCTGATGAGCTTCTTGACATGCCAGACAGGGCCAACTGGAAAGCCTGTACTATCGAGAAGGATGAGGAAGCGAGGCAAGCGGCTGCGTTCCGCAAGAAGTTTGAACCGTTTGATTTTAACAGTGATGAATGAAAGAAACACACACTTCGGGACTGACTCAGTTTTATCATCGCTTTACCTCTAAGATGGCATCGGAATGTTCTGAATGCATATAGTCCAAATGTTCACAGCAGGCCCTGTAGAAGTTAATACCAATCTCTGTTCCATTCCGTTTTATTAGCTTTTCATTACCAAGAATTCAAATGACATTTTGCTAATATTTTTTTAACTGAAGTTTTGTAAAAATGTAAAGAACTTAATTTTCGGAATAAAAAAAGTAATAAATTGTTGCCGAGATTGAGCTCCATGCTGATTGGAGAATTCCCACTTGACGTCATACAGTGTAAAGTCGACCACCTTTACGGGCAATAATCATCTCTTTGAGCGCACAACTATTCGTCTTGCATGAATACCGCATTCGATTGGTCGGTGAATCACATGACTGCAAAGTCGACCACCTTTACGGGCAATAATCATCTCTTTGAGCGCACAACGATGCGTCTTGCATGAATACCGCATTCGATTGGTCGGTGAATCACATGGCTGCAAAGTCGACCACCTTTACGGGCAATAATCATCTCTTTGAGCGCACAACGATGCGTCTTGCATGAATACCGCATTCGATTGGTCGGTGAATCACATGGCTGCAAAGTCGACCATCTTTACGGGCAATAATCATCTCTTTGAGCGCACAACGATGCGTCTTGCATGAATACCGCATTCGATTGGTCGGTGAATCACATGACTGCAAAGTCGACCACCTTTACGGCCAATAATCATCTCTTTGAGCGCACAACGATGCGTCTTGCATGAATACCGCATTCGATTGGTCGGTGAATCACATGGCTGCAAAGTCGACCAACTTTACGGGCAATAATCATCTCTTTGAGCGCACAACGATGCGTCTTGCATGAATACCGCATTCGATTGGTCGGTGAATCACATGACTGCAAAGTCGACCACCTTTACGGGCAATAATCATCTCTTTGAGCGCACAACAATGCGTCTTGCATGAATACCGCATTCGATTGGTCGGTGAATCACATGACTGCAAAGTCGACCAACTTTACGGGCAATAATCATCTCTTTGAGCGCACAACGATGCGTCTTGCATGAATACCGCATTCGATTGGTCGGTGAATCACATGGCTGCAAAGTCGACCAACTTTACGGGCAATAATCATCTCTTTGAGCGCACAACGATGCGTCTTGCATGAATACCGCATTCGATTGGTCGGTGAATCACATGGCTGCAAAGTCGACCACCTTTACGGGCAATAATCATCTCTTTGAGTGCACAACTATTCGTCTTGCATGAATACCACATTCGATTGGTCGGTGAATCACATGACTGCAAAGTCGACCACCTTTTATACGGGCAATAATCATCTCTTTGAGTGCACAACGATGCGTCTTGCATGAATACCGCATTCGATTGGTCGGTGAATCACATGACTGCAAAGTCGACCACCTTTACGGGCAATAATCATCTCTTTGAGCGCACAACAATGCGTCTTGCATGAATACCGCATTCGATTGGTCGGTGAATCACATGACTGCAAAGTCGACCACCTTTACGGGCAATAATCATCTCTTTGAGCGCACAACAATGCGTCTTGCATGAATACCGCATTCGATTGGTCGGTGAATCACATGACTGCAAAGTCGACCAACTTTACGGGCAATAATCATCTCTTTGAGCGCACAACGATGCGTCTTGCATGAATACCGCATTCGATTGGTCGGTGAATCACATGGCTGCAAAGTCGACCACCTTTACGGGCAATAATCATCTCTTTGAGCGCACAACTATTCGTCCTGCATGAATACCGCATTCGATTGGTCGGTGAATCACATGGCTGCAAAGTCGACCACCTTTACGGGCAATAATCATCTCTTTGAGTGCACAACTATTCGTCTTGCATGAATACCACATTCGATTGGTCGGTGAATCACATGACTGCAAAGTCGACCACCTTTTATACGGGCAATAATCATCTCTTTGAGTGCACAACGATGCGTCTTGCATGAATACCGCATTCGATTGGTCGGTGAATCACATGACTGCAAAGTCGACCACCTTTACGGGCAATAATCATCTCTTTGAGCGCACAACAATGCGTCTTGCATGAATACCGCATTCGATTGGTCGGTGAATCACATGACTGCAAAGTCGACCAACTTTACGGGCAATAATCATCTCTTTGAGCGCACAACGATGCGTCTTGCATGAATACCGCATTCGATTGGTCGGTGAATCACATGGCTGCAAAGTCGACCACCTTTACGGGCAATAATCATCTCTTTGAGCGCACAACGATGCGTCTTGCATGAATACCGCATTCGATTGGTCGGTGAATCACATGGCTGCAAAGTCGACCACCTTTACGGGCAATAATCATCTCTTTGAGCGCACAACTATTCGTCCTGCATGAATACCGCATTCGATTGGTCGGTGAATCACATGGCTGCAAAGTCGACCACCTTTACGGGCAATAATCATCTCTTTGAGCGCACAACGATGCGTCTTGCATGAATACCGCATTCGATTGGTCGGTGAATCACATGGCTGCAAAGCAAAATTAGAATGCTTGACACAGCTTGGAGCTGAAACCCAAAGATGCCCCGTAAAGATGGCGTCTATTGGGAACTAGATACTGCTATCTGATTTTGCTCCATTGCTGATGACGATAGATACTTTATCCTATTGACTGAAACACAGTCACATAGGTTAGTGCATGAACTTTGTGCAGCCGATGGGCCCGTAATTTGTGGGATATCCTGCTGCTCACCCGAAGTTTTCGCTACTTCTGTTCTACGTTTGTGTGTAATTTTACCTTAAAAAATCACCCATTTCATCGTTCAAAAGTATTTCTTATGACAGAAACTTTAAATTCTGGGAAGACCTTAGTCTTTGAAGAGCATTATGTAAAAGCCAAGTCCAATTAATACACTTTTCTTGCATATCATCAAAGAAAATCTAGCTTAATGCAACTCCTATAGGCTGCAGTCAATCAGTGGAGCCAGTTTGTGTGAAGTGGGCGTGGCTCATAAGGAAATTACGTCCCGAACAGGATAGTTCCTGAACCGGTTACAGCGCCCTCTCGACTCACAATGTGAACAGTGGAACGGCTTAGTATAAAAACAGAATGTAGGGAAACTATAAGCGCTCCTTTAATTAATTTTTAATTGCTTTTTGAATTGATTGTTGAATTAAAACGGTTAAGTGTAAAACCCGGAAAGTTTTGTTCACTTATTCCATAATGTGGATGTGCCGAGTTGTGTTCGTAAAACACGTATGGACTGACATAATTCGGGCCCAGTGCAGGTCTATCTCCTCTTGTGCCCGTGAGTGACCAGGAAGGGGGTCATAATATTTCTCCAGGCCTTCAGCCTCGGGAAATAGGACCCTCATCTGGTCACTCACAGTCCCGTGGGGTGCATAGACGTGCACTAGTGACCTCATTGCCAGTCCATATTGTGTATAAAGGCCTATAATATAATATACTGACTAGAGTGGTAAGACCACATTACACACGCACGAAGTTTTCGTGGCCTCCTGGGCGCAGACATGTTCAGCGCATATGCGCGACTACGGAGCGGTTTTAAACATGTTAGGTCCCATTTTTGGCCGATTTGACACGGACATTTAGATTTAAATTTTAAACAGCTATTTTTTTTTAAAGATTCAATGAAAGTTACAAGCATTCATTTAAGGTTTTTCACAAAATAATTCGACAATGAGTTGTTGAAAACTTAAAATGAATTTTTGTCAGGATCCAACATTATCTCATTCAGTCATACGTACAATTTTACATGTTACATGTAAGGGTTTCCTTTCAGCTAACATTGCATTCAATTTCGTCTTCGGGCACATATGATTTTTCATTCAGGTTCGTTTCAGTCATTCTATTTCATTAAAATACTATATTTCACCATTTTTCAGTTGAATTCTACCTATTTACAGTTGATGAAATTGAGTGGTAATTGACCAGCCACTTGCTGTTTTTGTTGTTAAAAATAAAAAGGGACGCGCTATGCACGGGTGGCTGGAGGCGAACTACAAGCTAAAAAAAATAGTAAAATCACGGATATTGTCGAAGGAATTATCGAAATTTAACATGGAGTGAGAAAACAATAATACAGGTTATTTTATACCAGTTTCAATATGAATTGAACCATGGAAACTATCACACTGTCGTCATAATTACAAAAATAATTAGACCTAGACTTCATTTTTTCCCCTTCCATTTAATGTTCTTTTTCTTAGGGTTGCCGTATAATGCTAAATGTAAAAAATAAAGGCGATCAGGTTGGCTTAGTAGGTTCTTTTCCTGCCTTTTATCTCTGTGGACCCCGCGCCCCGTTCGAATCCCACCTCAGACGGAATTAGCCTTGCACTTAGATAGGATTTTCAGTCCCTTCCCGATTGCGTGAAATTTCCCATTAACTTGGGGGTTAAATTTCTCCCACAGTACTGAACTGTTCTTCTCGAAGTTCCTATTTATCCTGATTGGCGATAATTGTGCTGTTGAATGTGCAAAAAAATGAGTTTGTTGGGCCATAAGGCAACAAATAAGACTTACAAATATCAATTTTTCGGTCCAAGGTGATTGTCATATACTAAGGAGTTTAAATTTACATTACTTGTTATGCTACCGGTATATATCTGATCATTCACAGTATTTATACTGAAACATGTACATGTGTACTTCTATGTTTCCAGTCACAAGAAGAAAGTCCTTCGGTAGAAAAATATACGTGTGCTCACGGGTTGGAATGCAACTGAATTGTTGACCTTGTGCTTGGCGATAGGTGTTTATTTTGATCAGTCGCCTTGACAGCGGCTAGTAAATAAACTTAGACAGCAGCAGCCAGACGGAGCTCAAATCTTCAATTTCAGTTAGGCATAATTTTTTTATGTAATCTTTTTCCAGAGTTACATCCACTTCCTGAAATTCCTGTATTTCTGACTGCTGAAATCCTCATCAACCTCCCGAGAAATATAATGCAGCTCCAGAAACTAATTCTCCCGAAATGAGCGAGTACACGCTAGCCAATAATGTCAATTCCTTCAAACAAACACAAAATTACAGAAATATTGCCGGTTTCGCAGAATGTGAAGGTATAGGCTGATGTAACCCCGTTTTCAAAGTACGGCAACCTCATGAATATTATAAATAACTTCCAAAATCATTAATAAACTTTGATCGTTGTTATTTTTTGACTTCTGATTGTTTACATAATGTTAGGGGAGAATCACTTTGAATGTCACAAAGCTGGATGAAATTGGCGCTCGTGTTGAAATAATAATTCCTGAAAACATTCGAAGAAATTCGAAGAAAGCCACACTGGTATACATCTTTAAGGCCACCATGAGGGTAGTAAACGACACTTGCCTAGCAACGAGGGATGTTTTGGTGGATACGTCCTGAAATTTGATAGCATCGCGTGGCCCCCAAGTCTACCAAGAAGTACCACTGTGGGTGAAGCGGTTGCAAGATTAGCTGTCCTTTTGGGGATGCGAAAAAAGTGGACTATTTCCAGAAAACTGCACTTCGCAGTATTTCGTTCGACACCGATTGTTTCCATCAGTTAATAATCGTGAAATTCACATCTTGAACTGGTCCTTGTTTTTTTCTACAACCAGTCAGGGCGAAAGTCTTCTGCCCGGTGCCTACATTTGGAACAACAAACTCAACTTGTTGATGTCATTCTACCATGAATAATTCTACTACTGATACTGGTACCATGCAGCCAAATAGTACAGACGCAGCACACACTGCACCTACCACATTGGCAAATTGGACAATTGCAACCATGCTCGATATGGTCACGAACTCCACGGTAAGTTCCCGTTACATTAGCTCGGCATGTTTTGAGTTTTTTTTTTATCTCCCAAAAAGGTATAAACAAATAATATATACATTGCCAGTTGCGGTTCCCGTGAAAATCAACTTACTATACCGACCATTTTGAATTTTATAGCCATGAGCCTTAGTTTTGTCTTTGAGTCATTACTATACAAATTAAGTGAAGTTTGAAGCTTTGCATGGTGTAGGAAAATAATAATATACACTATTAACTAGTAAATTTGCGGGTACAACCATGGTTGTACCCGCAAGTTTACTAGTTAATATTGTATTCTTACTATACAAATTGTTTTATGATGACGTTATTTATTTAAAATGTTTTATTTCCTCTCCCCTCCCTTTGAAATACTGCTTTAAAGGGACATGTTTGCATTCAAATCTCTTAAAATCTTGCTGTTTGGAATTACTTCTGGGTCATCCTTTTTAAGAGTTGTTCCTACGAAAACACCCACCGTGTGTTGTAATTACAAAATAAAACAAAACCTGAAATTGGGTACGCGCTCTCGTCATGGTTGAGAGTGTAAACACCCCACACTTTCTACACATCACTACAATAGACTGATTGCGCGACCTACGTCACGTGACCCGTTGGGTAATGTAAACATACACGTAATTCTCCATAGGAAAGGGTGGTACGGTACACGATGATTAATGCATGTAGTTTATTCGATCGAGGCTTTTCTTGCTCGAAATCTGTGAAAGATATTCCAGAGTTTGTACCAAAGACCTTCAAGTGGCTGAATAAAGCCAGTAAGGACAGTTCCAGCAAGTCCTGAAAATTGTAAAAGTACCGTATAAATGTGCACGATGTGTACAGCGCACGACGGAACGTTAGGCCAGACGACCACGATCACCACACACTTTTCAACACAAACATTTCAAAGCCAACATTACAGACAAAATAACAGGTGGGTGTCTACATAATAGTCGTCCGACGCCGGTAGTGCATGGCTAAAAACCCTCTTTTTAGAAGAATTCTGTTAAATTATGAAACAGAGATGTGATTTAAATATGCCACAACATACTACTTTAAATAAAGGGGCTGATTAACTAATTCATCGCTTAACGAAAGTAAAATCGACTGTTTTCTTACTCACTCTGTACCACGGCCTATGCTTGTACACGTATTTTTTCATCAGCTGTATGATGCCATACCCAATAGGGGGTCACGTGACCGCATGTAAACATTGTCGCGCAATCGGTCTATTACAAATGAAAAAATACATGTTTGATATATTTTTCATTTCTAGAGATGTACAAGCTCACAACATCTTCAAGGATGATTTAAGTCAAAAGAATTATACTCAAAATTCCCGAAATAAGAAAAAGATTACAACGAATCACAGACCATGATCTATTGCTTTTACACAGAGTTTTTTTTTTCTTCTTTTTTAACTTAAGTTTGAAGATGGGCAGTTTTAATTTTGGTTTAGTTCCAGATTTCTTGTTTTTTGAGTTAACTACTGCGGCGTAGAATAAACCATACAATTTCAAGTGGGTTTGATTTCTTGAGTCATAAAATATTTGTACAGATATTACTTGTTTGTTACACCACCGGTTCTGCACCCGATTCTTTTCAGAACCTACAAGGAGAACTGATTAGAGATATTTCATGTACATGGTGTTACTGCAAACTTAATGTATATATATTATTATTATATATAAAAATAGTAGGGTTGATGGCCTTGGCTTTCGGACCTTCATCAGAGGCAAAAAACAAGCACAAACATAAAAACGGATCCATTTATAGAAAGAATTAGGGGGAGTAAAATTGTGGGAAGGAAACCAGAATAGGCGGGAAAATGAAAGTCAATTAGAGTGAATGAATAACAGACAAAGGGACTGTTGATGACCAATCAAACTACAGCAGTGTGGACAAAAGAATGTCCAATGGTCAAAAGAATTCTTATAATATACATACATAATATATGTACAATACATAATAGCTGTATCCCATGACGATAGCTTTAATGGTATAGCAACTATACCAGAATTTTTTTTTCTACTTTATTTTTACAGAGGGGGTATTTGATTTTGAAAAGCAGTTATACTTTTGAATCCATTCCGGGTACATTGTCGAGTCCGGCTTATCTGATTTAAAAGCAGTTTTCTAATTTTGAATCGTCGCGAATAAATAATATCTTCTATAATACTCTATAGAGTCAACTGCTCTGATACTGACTTCGGGCAGCTTTAATAAATCCGGTTTTCGAAGAATTTGTGTTTGAGTCGTGTGTGGTTGATTTTTATTTTGATTGTACTTTCTTTTCCAGAATAGTACTTTAGAGAACTCAGACACTCCCAGTGGAAGTGTGGATCCCTTGTATATGTACATTGGAATAGCCGTGGGTGTAGCTGTGTTTTTGATTGTGCTCATCATAGCCGTCTCGATCTTTGTGAAGATACGACTGGCTAAACGGCGAAGGGTGGCGGCGGTCACCCCAACACCACCTCGTGACCAGACTAACAGTAACGCCAATGACGACGAACGATTGGTCACCGATGCTTGAGCTACAGCAATGAGCGGTTCCCTGCCTCTCTACCCCTGATGAGTATTATAGGAGGAGACACCATACAGTCTACCACTGCGAAGCCGGGATGCAGTATTTTTTTTTCTGCAGTCTGAAGTTGCCACTGTCGTAATGATTTTCAATGAGATTTTTTTTTCTTTGAATCGATTCCAAAAAGGGAATCCTTAAAAAATTGTATTCTTATTTTTTTCGAGGATGGCAATTCTGGACTGCAGGGGGGAAAAACTGCAGCTGGGATGGGAGGCGGGTGGTAAGCTTGGAAGTAGAGCATCCGTACGAGGACTTTTGATAGAGAACTTCTTATAATGCACTGAGGGAGAAAGGAACGAGGTTATGTTTGGTAGTTTACTTTGTCTTTTGTAGTAAAGTACTTTTTTCTTTAATGGGACACACTGCCTTTCTTAACATTTTTGGTGTTTGGAATTGCTCCTTATCCTTTTTAAGAGTTGTTAACGCAATGAAACACTTACACAGTGAGTTGTAGTTAGTGAGTAGTGATTCAGAAAATATACAACAAGCGAAACCACACTCTACATAGAACCATACGGTCCAGCGGCGTAGCCAGGTTTTTTTTCAATCGGGGTGTGGGGGGGGGGCACACATGTAACGAATTACATGTGTCTAGATTTTGTTCATGGGGGGGGGGGGGCCACCCGTGGCTACGCAGCTGATACGGTCCGCCATTTTGTGGCCGTCAAAAATCTGGCTCTACAAAATGGCGGACCGTGGTCTGTCACGAAAAAAAATTAAAACAACAAAATTACAAGGGATCTTTATATGAATCATTATAATATTTTACTTAAAAATATTCTTCCAATCATATTCGTTTCAAAATAAACGCTTTTCATAGCCCAAAAGCGCCCAATCCGACGGCATTGTGTCCGGCATTCGTATTTCGAGCACATGATGTATTAAACTGTAGATAGTAGCTCCAACTTTGTAACTAGAGCTGTTGCCACTTTTGAGTTCCACGCCAATACCACCAAAGAAAGAGAGGATATAATATGCAGTGGCGAAACTATGGTAACATTTTTAGTTCACCATTTATTATTTTTTTTATATGGGGGCACTTCTGACCAACTGTAGATTCTTTATGCACCGAACAAGCACCTTTTCAGTGCTCTTGGTAAGACCGTTTATAAGATAATCTGGCGTGGGGGTAAACACAAATACATTTTCTGCGTGTTAATAGAAAAAAACCTTTAAAATCATTGAAATTACTTCATACAAACTTGTACAATGTAACATTTTATTCTGGCCTTTTTTGCTCACAAAAGCCCAGAATTCAAATGGGGGAGGGGACACATGCCCCACCCCAAGTTACGCCACTGGCAATCAGACATAAATGTAACTCCGCATATAAAACTCTCTTCCGCAAACGCACAGATGTAATTATTTTCTGTTTTATTTTCATGGGATTATCCGACTGGAAAGTGACTGATATTTTCCAGTGAGTTACGGCAGCATGAAACGCCGTCCTCTTGACAAATTTCCGCTCTGACGTCACTGTGACAGAGACCAATGGCAAGGGCAATAAGCTGCATATTCATGTATTTCATACCGATATTAAAACTGGACCGATGAAGGATTCAACTGATCAAATCTCGTCGGTATTTGAACATTATTCAGGAACCCATGGTTCCCACGTACAGGGACCAAATTCCATATGATTTAAGCACAAAAAGCAGCCGAGCACAGCAAAAGTAGGCTTACCAGAATAATGTTTACCAACCAAAATACCTTGTCACATGTACCATCTGTGACTGGTATCCTACTTACTTTTGCTAAGCAGAAAATTGTTCAGCAATAATTCCTGCTTGAAAGCGGCTCTGTGAAATCGGCCGGCCCGGTTCATTACTTGACGCGAAGGACACAAAAGCGCGCACTCAACCACGGCACAACGGCGCGACCTTAACAGGGCACAAAAGCCCGCACTTAAAAACGGCGCAAAAACACGCACTTTAACATCGCACAATGAGCGAATACAAGCGAATAGGAGTAATACTTACCCACTGTATCATGGTGGCAAACGTCAGACGTCGTCACACAATAACAGAAAAAACATTAATTTGTCCACTGTTTTTTTTCCAACAAATTTATTTTGAAAGTGCGTTAATCTTTTCAGTACTACATGCAAGGGTGCATATTCAAACCCCATTTCTTTCAAACGGTTGTAAGTAGATTTGTTCTAATTCAACTTATTAATAAGTTGGTAATACAAATTTGATAAAATGTTTTTTCATCATTTTAGTGTTTAGTCATTGCAAAAGTATGTTGACATAATTAGACTTATGTGTAGATAGTTGGTGTGAGCAATGCGTATAGTTGTTTGACGTTTACTGTACAATTTTGAAATACGAATATGTACCCTTGTTAGTGGTCGTCACTCACATAAACTGCATTCATACATGATCTTGATCTGAATTAAACCCATTGGTGATAGTTTTAAAGACACTTGTTATAACACTGTTTAGTTACAAAATACACAATGGGGTGTGTTTGTGTGTGTGTGATTTCTGGCCAAACGGCAGAATCCGGTTGGTTGGCTTCTGACTGACACCCCGTACAAAGATATTGACAAGATAGGGCGGCCAACATTAGGACTGGATAGCTCAGTTGGTAAAGCGTCAGTACGTTTAGCCAATTCGGCTCCTATATTTTTTTATTTGTCCACCCCAAAATTGATTTGAAGACTTACCCAGTCAGTTTGCCTTGTGGTTTATTGCTTGGAATACACAACGTTGAGATTAACGGCATATGCCCACGTTTCATCAATCAAAACATTCATGGCTGGTTCAGGAGCCAAAACGATTGTTTCAAACCTGGTTGAATAACTTGAAATTGTTTTCATTTTCTTGTGATAAAATACTGAGTGAAAGCTTTGGGTGTGCAGCACATACGTGCGTGTGTGACGCAATGAGTTAGTCACCAACAGGATTAACACAACACTGTTTAACATATTAATGTTTAAATAATTATATCACACGCACTATAATAAATATATATAGTAAGAATAAACATCAAGATTAATATTATACATAAATTAAACAATATAATAACATTGGTAATGATAATATAGGTTTTCCGGCTCATTCAATCGTTTGAAAAGTAATGCTCCATCGCATCAGCACTCAATAGTCAGAAGGAGTAATTCAATTTCAACAGCTTAGCATTAACTGGTCAAAATAAGATCATTCGAATTCATTGGGTCGCAAAGATCATTCAATTTCGCTAAGGCCGACAGCAAGAGGCTGGGCAACCAACCATTCAACTTCATCAATTGTAAAGGTAGTAGAAATTCAACTGAAAAATGGTGAAAATGTAGTTTTGAATGTCTGTAAATGAATAGAATGACAAAAACTGAATGAGAAGGAAGAAATCACGTGTGCACAAAAAACGAAATTGAATGCAATGTTAGCTAAAAAGAAAACACTGGTTTGAATGGATGAGAGAAACATGAGTGAATTTGAATACGTGTTAATGACACTGAATTACTTTTTTTGCTGTAATAGACTGGGGTGTTAAATTGACTGAATTCTTGTTAAAAATTGGCCCGGAAATCCCATATTAAAATAACTATAAATAAAGTAGTTAATACACAACAACAGGCACTTTTATGTATTGCTGATATACACACTGATTTTCAACTAATTGTGTACTGTCCCATCCGCGAGCTACACACAGTCGCCTAAGTCGTCGGTGATGAATTGGTTGATAAAATTACTGACACAGTTTTCTTTTTAAAACAATTTGAAAGGTACGCAATATATACCCCATATTTTTTAAATATTTTTCACTAAACAAGTTCAATGTCTATTTCCTCCTTTTTTGCAAAAAAACTTACTATGTTTTTATTTCATTGTCACGTACACGGCCACCAGAGCTAGGCTTGATTCCTGATCGGATTTTAGACATGCCTCGTGTTATCACAGTGATCGAAAACTTTCACTATGGATACTAGACTGTATTGGCCGCAACGTAAAAAAACAACCAAAAGACCCCCAAACACACCACCACCTTGACACGGTCGACTGGCAAGCCAGCACATGGCTCGATACACAATTTACGTCTACGTCATTTAATTAGAAACCCGCTCCGCCCGAACATTCATACATCCTCCAGTGCTGTTTAATTAAGAATCGCTTCATCACAAAAATTTTTAAGGTTGGCGGGGAGGTTTAAGGCACGTCCATGAATTACATAAATAAAAAAATAAAAAATCAGGGCCCGCTTTGTGGCTCAAGAAGCATTTCAGTTGACAAACTGATTAATCTGAATACAATGTATAATGTTTTCTATTTTAGGTGTACAGAGTTTGTGTGCTTAATGCTTGTTAAATATAGCTGCATTGCGATTTTGTTGGTCATTTACTTTATGGGTGTATGGTGGCGCTGTTCCCTATTTTTGTTTAATCACGTGATCTTTACATGTTAAATGGTAAAATGTCATGCCTTTTAATGTTACTTAGATATCAATATTAAAATATACGATGACTAATTAGATCCTCAGAAAACCCCCCCCCCCAAAAAAAAAAAAAAAAAAAAAAAAAATAAAAAAATTGAAAGGGAGACCATTTTTGGTTAATCTGATTGAAAAGAGTAGTTCTGTAAACATGAAAAATTGTTCATGCTTTTCAGGACATTTGAGTGTGCTGTTGGGGACATTTGTGGGCCCCGGACCCCACGCTGTTAGGGCTTCGCGCTACGCGCTTGCAGTTGCCACAACTTGCCTTCAATCATCACTTGCTTCTTAATCGGTGAATTTCAAGCCCCCCCCCCCCCCCCCGTTTGGAAAAACGTGGATCCGCCCCTGATCCTGCTGCAGTGTACTTAAGTTTTTGGGCGGTAAAATAAAAACACAATATAAAAAATAAAATAAATAGTTACAAAAAAGGTTTAAAAAAAAAATCAACATGATAATTCTGTTTATTGGGCCATTTTTCTTCTTAACTTTTTTCCGAAACATGAAACCCTCTCGTCCTGTGCCCTTCATCACTCTCTGGTAGTACAATAATTTCAAAATACAACTCTTTAAAACGAGATATCTAAAGCTAACTGCCGTGTGCATAGCAATAAAAGTATCTATTTGATAATTACAAATCTGACAATCGTTCATTATCTTCCACAAAAAAATAAAATCTCCATCGAAACCTTTCAACTTCTAACAAGGAATACTTAAAACAGATTGTGTTAGTCTCGTGTGTCTTCAAACAATAGAACCGGGGCCCACTTTCAAAGGGCTGCTTACGCAGACAGTATTGCTTAACGAATTTTCTGCTGAGCAAAAATAAGCAGGATGCCAGTCACAAATGGTTCATGTGACATGGTATTTTTGGCTGGTTACCAGTCACAAATGGTTCATGTGACATGGTATTTTTGGCTGGTTACCAGTCACAAATGGTTCATGTGACATGGTATTTTTGGCTGGTAGCCTTATTCTGGTAACCAACATTGTTTTTTTTTTGCTGGTCGAATTATTGTGCTTAGGCAGCTCTATGCAGGGCCCAATTTAATATACAGCCTGTAAGCAGACGAGGTTTTCTGCTTATGGGAGCGGCCATTAGCAGAATTTCTGTTTCACAAGACACTACAAACTGCAATCAAAGCAAAATGGCACGCTAACTTGCCAGGGGTTTCTGCAAGCAGCTAACGAGTGACGCAACTATGCAAATTCATTTTGAACGCGCACACTCGCTGTCAAATTTTCTCGATCGTTTATGAAATACACTTTTGCTTTCGCATGTTTCTCCGCGTTTTTTCCTACAAAAACGTGATTGAGCAAAAGCGCGCAGGCAAAAGTGCGCAGGCAAAATTGTATTCCATGAACGAGAACAGTTTGACGGGCGCGTGTGGGCGTCCACATTGGATTTGCATTGTTGCGTCACTCATCTGTTTACAGCAACCCACGCACGTAAGCATGCCTTTTGCTTTGTTTGTGGGTAGCAGTGTTTATGAAATAGAAACTGTGCTAAGGGTTGCTCCGTAAGCAGACCACGTCTGCTTACAGGTTTTATAAAAATTCTGTCAAAGTGTTCTGAGATTTTGTTTTCCAAATATAATTATTTGAAGACCAATCTTACTAGACCAATATTACACGGTTTAAATCCCACAGAATTATGGAACACGTTTTTCAGAACAAATCTGTATAAATATTAATAATTTTCGCAAATAACATTATCTCATATATATTTCTTAGAAAAATAAATAAGTATTTTTGTCAATCTTTGAATATGATCTTGCCATAACTAAAATCTGCTGAATATTTGTTTGTTATTTGTATACCCGTCTTAAGTTATGTATGCTGTTTGGGTTTATGCTAATGGCATTTTGTTTGAATAAAACCGTTCGCCTTTTATGCAAGTGTGTTGAACAATGATATTTTTTGTTGTCCAAAAGTCACTTACTTATAAGAAAATAAAATCCATCGTTTTCCTTCACAAAGAGATACCTTAATCATGGTGCAGCCATCTCAGTTTTACTGTCATTAAACCTCGTGTATACCTCATTACATGGAACATACCAAGACCTGAAGGTACATGTAAATAGTCAGGTCACTCAACAGAACATAAGTAGTGGTTATTGTTGTTGCATGTTGGACACAATACAAAGATGGCCGCATCATGATCTTCTGACCAACCCGTCTTCAAAATGCATACATTTTATCACAACTATTTATAATAATTTTAAGTAAAATTTTTCTTTTAACAAAATGTATATAATGTGCACACATCAAGTGCGTTGTGCGTTGTGCGTTACAATAACTTTACATTTAGAATTGTGTCCACAAATATACAGCTCAATTTGTAAAAAGTTGCTATCCATTAAAAATTTTCTTTCAGCAATAGTTATTTACTTTTGATGTATTTCTTTCAACATTTACACCAGGAGTACTGTCATTGGACTTTGGGAAGAGGGCACTTCCGTTCAAAACTTCTGGTCAAACTTTATTTGACTTCTGGGTGGGTGGTACCGAGGTAGAGGTGCTAGTCTTGGTTCTAAACGCTACTGTTTTTCACAGCATTAACTGATTTAATAAATTTGCTGTTCGATCTAAAAATTGTTGAGAGGCCACGGGGCACATTTTTTTAAAGTTGGGTTTTGAAAATGTGGCTAGGGGCGGGATAGGAGGGTGTACTGATTAATCATCCATGTTTGGAGAAGATTAAGGGAATACAAAATTGATCCCTGGTCATGTGACCACCTTTCAACCAACAGGACTGCCTAAACTGGGGTATTTATGAATAGTTATTTACGGCCTCTTGTAACATGTCAATTGTGACAAAGGATGTGGCATCTTTTATTACAGATAATATCATTTTCATTAAGTTGTTTGCATTTAACTTTTTCAGGGGAGGGGGATGGGGGTGGGGGTTGGCAGTGGGCAGTACCAAAGGAGAGGCACTTCGCGTTTGTATTTGGATCATTCTTCAAACTGAGTCTACTTAAAAGTTTCGAAGGTGAATCACAATCCCGTTGTCAGATGAATTTCCAGGATTTATAATGACTATAATATAGGATCTTGGTAGGTTTTGATTGGGAAAAATTAGTTCCATTCAATCGGCAACTATAGCGTTAGTGAATTCAAACAGAGTGCTAGTGCAGTACGATAATAACACATGATAAAGTGTCAAATGATTAAAGTGCCATTTAATACTGAATTTGGTGAACACAAAAAATCACTGATTATTTTTCTGAAAACACAAATTGTGTTGAACATCAGGCACTTGACCTATAAATTGTGAAACTACTGGTGCATGAATGAAATTTATAATTACTTTCTAAATATAGCCTTTTTCTGATAGATATTCATAAATGCCATAAAGCCTTTTCAAGTCAGTAGCCTATCAGCATGAGAATGTTAAGAGGCGTAGTCATGTTTCATTTTCTGTGCACAATTCTGTGCACTGAACCTTGACATTTTAAACCATGACAAGGCTGACAGATGATAATAAGCTTGCCTCTTAGTTCATCCAGGCCCCAATAGACCCATATACTGATGACGTCACGGTTTGTTGACATCATGTGGGATTTCTTATGGGATTCAGGTCTGTACTACAGACTCGAAACTCTATAGAAAAGCGCACATGTAAACAAACAATTTCATGTCATAGGGCTGCTTTAGCACAAGAGTTCACTTAGCGCAAAACAATGTTGCTCACTAGACAACGGTTACCAATCGAAATACCATGTTATGTGCACAGTTTGTGACTGGTTCCCTGCTCGATTTTGCTCAGCAATAATTTCTGCTTAAGCAGGCCTATGAATCTGGGCCTCTGAATCTTTGTTTTGAAGTGCATTTAATTGGTGAGTGAAGGCTTTATGAGTGAAGGCTTTATGTATTCATTTTGTTAAAATGTTAAAGCGAAATACTAACAAAAGGCAAAAAGTCACCACAATTCGTTAATAAATCAGTAAAATTGTATATTTTTTTAATTTCTGTCGAAACAAGAAATATTGCCATCACATATAATGTAAAAAAAAAAAGTGGGGAAAAATAGGTTGAATTGTTGATCTTTTTGTTGTCCTATTTCTATGAAAAATTCAACAATGGGGAACTTTTAATGGTAAATTAAGAAGTTAGTGTCAAGAAATGTTTAACTCTTTCCGTCGTATTTATTAAAACAAAAAATCTTAGTTGAACACATGCAAATTTCAGTCAAACTGGTTTTCGTTTTCCGATGAAGTGACACACACTGACCAAAAAAAGCAAAGTGCTGTGATGCCTTAAGTGATTTTCCCATCATGCGATTTTAAAAATGGAATTTGATAGAATTTCAAGGTACTGCACTGCAATGCAGAGGGTTTTTCACCCACTTTTTAAAATTTAAAAAAATAACATTGAAAGTATCTCATATATGTTGTAAAACATATATAAAAAAAGGAAAAGGGGAAAAAAAAATCAATAAATAAATCAATAAAAATGATAACTGCATTAAAGCAGGTACATTAAAGCTATGTCAATTTTGTAAAAATCTATTGTTCTTTTTGTCTTCTTTAATGTCACTGCTTGTACAATATATGAATTATGACTTATAAATATTGTATATTTAAGTTTATTTAACCATTATTTTTTTATTGCTTTATGTAGGATGCTATCATTTGGATTTTTATTAGGTAACCCATTAATTAACCTAGTTTAGTTATAACCATTAACCAATTGCTTTTACTAAGGTTCAGTTACAGTTATCATGTGGATTGTTATTGGTTAACCCATTTAAACTCCAAACTAAAATTGAAATTCACATGGGTCTACTCCTGTGGACTGTGATACCTGTTCATTAACCCAGTTTAGCTAACCATCAATCAGTGGTTTTAGTCAGGTTAATCCAGTTTGACTTACCACGACTCCAGGAGAAGGTGGGTTTTAATCCTGTGGATTCACCTTCTTGTTCTTGGACATCTTCATGACCATGAATACGATGATGATGACGATGACAAGGAAAGCCAAAACGCCAATGATGATCCCAATCACTGCTCCTACTGTCAGACCTGAGCACAAACGTCAAACATTTCATAGATGCATTTATAACACTCCTCACATAGAGTCTGGCATGTCTGGCTTGCAGGCCTCGAATTAACCAACAGCACTCACAGCCATTGCCGTGGTGCCCTTTGCAAAGTTCCAATATAAATTCAAATTTTCCTCATGGAAGTGCCCCTCACCAGAAGAAAATTGCTGTGCCCCCTTCAGGAGCAAAGTTTAAGGCCTGGGCTTGTGATTGGTTTAGAGCAATGTCACTTGATAAGTCTTGTTTTACTAGAAAACCACGCGGGTGCGACCCACATACCCATACCAAGCAATGTACTATGCCCATAGCAACCAGAGTCCTGTAGCAGTGGCAGCTTCTTGGTACCTAGACGTCTGGGCACAAGTATCCGGTATTATAAAACTAATATCGTCTGCTTTTACCTGTGCTTATGTTAAATCTATGACTCCCTCGGTGATGAAATATCCCCCCCCCAGTCTCCCCCCACCTTTAACTACACCACTGCTGTTGATTCTACTGAACCAAAATCATCATTTTAAAAAGTCTCTTTAGGTCCTAGTCCCTGACTCCCCCTTTGAACTCCTTGTAAGACCCTGAAACTTTTGACAACCTTGGATGGCCCCAAAACGAAATCTGAATGTGACATGCGCACAACACCACGGTTAAGATCCAAAATGTAAATGTTCACAGATTTGCAGATAACTTTTTACTACATGGTATAAAGATGGTCATGGTGGAAAACTTTCCATTAAATAATTCTGCTTGAAATGCAATTAGCTTTTAAAGCCCCAGCTCAACATTGGTAAGAAGAAAAACATAAATGTTCACAGATTTACATATACATTACATGGTATAAAGATAATTATTATGGTAGGAAACTTTCCTTGAAATATTTCTGCCTGAAGTGTTATCGTTTTTAAATAATAAATGCAATAAGATCCGAAGTTAGTTTTCGTCTCAGTGAGACGAAAACTCTGCCTAAAAGAATGCGTACAAAAATGCTGAACGCATTTTTACCGTCTTCTCGCAAATGAAACAACAAAATGAGCCGATATTTTCACAGGTTGGTTTTATTTGTAAATATCTTGATTTGTGCAAAGAAAGGAAGCATTAACAGTCAGTTTACCAATGTTGAGCTGGGGCTTTAAGAAATGAGTAAAGCATTTAGTTTTGATCTCGCGAATCCGGGAGCAGATGTTTGAAAACAATGAAAACATATAAGGTTGTTTTCGTTTCTTTTTTTCCCCCACTATTTTGTCGTGACTCAGAGAGCTTTTAAAAACATTCACAGGTTTGTTATTTCATGTATATGATGGGTCACATATAGTGTGGATACCCCTCGTTTACCCTGTGGACTAATGGTCTAGTGCACCGGACTCAAGTTCTGGTGGTCAAGTCATCAGGGTGTGGGTTCAAATCCCGGTCATGACACTTGTGTCCTTGAGCAAGATGCCTTACTATAATTGCTTCTCTTCACCCAGGGGGTATAAATGGGTACCTGTGAGGGTAGAGGCTGATATTGTGTTTTGAAAAAGCCTTCGGAGCGCCACGGCAGCTCCGGGCTGTATACTCCCCAGGGAGCTGAGAAAGATTACAGGAATTTTAATGGCCCATTGACCAGAGCACTAATGTGAAGCGCATTGAGATGTTATTGTGAAATGCGCTATATAAGACCGACTTATTATTATTACTGGCCTTCAACATATACCAAGGTGCTTTAATCAAATAACATTTTCTACCGCAGTTATCAATATGCATGTACAAAGCTAGTCTAATAAAACCTGTTTACAAAAGAAATAGTAACAATAAATAAAATAAAATCAAGGTTGGATTTAAACTTACCTGCAATTGGAATTTGATTATTTCCTTTAAAAAAGAATTAGATACAAAGAAACAAAGTTAAATAGCAATTAAGATAGACATTAAGGTGTAATGATAAGTTTCACAAGGTGAGCATCTGGCCACATAGTTTTTCAAAACAATTTTTCATGGTCATTTATCACAATAAAATATACCCAGATGTTTTTTTTCTTTTTTTAATGCTATTTAAAAAACACATTTTTTTTTCAGTCAACAAATATTTCACATGCCTCAGGGTGATGTTTGGCAAAATTTAACTCCACACTCACACCTCATAACGTTAGTTATCCTCCAAGCTTAAGAGGACCAAGGAATAATGTAGTGTGTCCTTGTCCCAGATACCACGAGAGAAACCGCGAGAGTTTCGGAACATAGGGGTATTGGAACATAGGGGTATCGGACCATAGGGGTACCGAAACATAGAGGTGTCAGAACATAGACATGTCAGTCCCCGAGCGGTCTAGTGCACCGGACTCAAGCTCTGGTGTTTCTGATCAGCAGAGTGTGGGTTCGAGTCCCGGTCTTGACACTTGTGTCCTTAAGCAAGACGCTTAACCATTACTGCCTCGTCCTTTGGGTGGGACGTAAAGACGTAGGCCCTGTGCGTTGTGTAATGCACGTAAAAGAACCCAGTGACACTTATCGCTAAGAGAAGGGGTTTGCCCCGGTGTTTCTGGCAGTGGCTGCTGAATACACCGCAGCACCTAGTAAATCCTTATAGGGTGCTACATAAATGGGTCTCATAAATCAAAAACTTAAAAAAAAAAACTGTCATAAAAATTACAATAACAAGCGTCTCGAGTACCTAATTGCTGGTAGATACGCGCGCTATATAAGACTCCGGTGTTATTATTATCATTATTATTATTACTATGGAACATAGGGGTTTCGGAACATAGACAAGTCAGAACACAGGTTGAGCAGTCGGAAAATAGGGGTGTCAGAATACAGAGCAATCACCCCAGGGTTATATGTGAGTAGAGTTGCGCATTGGTTCTCTCCTGTGCCAAGCTAGAGGGTTTTTCTCCAGGTCCTCGGTTTTCCTCCTTGAGGAAAAATCAAACACTCTCGATCTCTGGCTGTGCTGCATGGTCATATACAGCGTATGGGTTGATGTGGCTGGCCGGCAAAAGGCGCATTTACATGTCTGCGACTCGACTACTCTGAAGCTGTGTCTACCGCACTTCAGCTTCTCAGTCACGAGTAAGGATGATAATAGCCTCCCAAATTAGTACTGTAATTTACTGGACATAAAGCCAGAGGTCCCACTGTGTTAAGTTTCAAATTGGACAAACTACAGAACTGCTTTTGAACAGCTATGCGGAAGAGATCCTGACAGGCAGCGAGAAGCAAACTATTTTGATTATTACCGGAATGCCATGGATTTTGAAAGTTATGAATGGCGTGTCGTGGCCAAGCGGATAAGAGCACCGGACACAAGCTCCAGTGTTTCTGATCAGCAGAGTGTGGGTTCGAGTCCCGGTCGTGACACTTGTGTCCTTGAGCAAGACACTTAACCATTATTGCTTCGTCCTTCGGATGGGACGTAAAGTCGTAGGTCCAGTGTGTTGTGTAATGCACGTAAAAGAACCCAGTGCACTTATCGCAAAGAGAAGGGGTTCGCCCTGGTGTTCCTGGTTTGATCGGCTGCAGATTGCGCCACAGCACCTTGTAAACCGTTACATGGTGCTTTGTAAATGAACAGGTCTCATACTTCAAATACCCTGCTAACTCAAAATACCTTGCTGGAAAAAAAACAGCGCTTTGAGATGCCGGGTGCGATAAAGCACTATATAAGAAATCTGTATTATTATTAAAGGTATAGTAATAACAACAATAACAATAGTCATAATAATAACAATAATAATAATTCTGGAGGCTAATCATCCTTACTGGCAGCTGAGAAGCTGAATCGTGAAGGACGCAGCTACAATGTGTTCAAGCTGCAGGCATGCAAGGGCGCCCTTGGCAGCCAGCTACATCAACCCCTACATGACACAGAGAACAGCCCGGGGATCAAAAGTGAATGATATTTCCAGAGGAAGGAAAATCAGAAGGACCGGAGAAAATACCTTGTGGCACAGCAGAGAACCAACGTACAACTCTACTTCCATATGACCTAGCCGGGAATCAAACCAGGGCAACAGTGGTGAGAGGCGAGTGCTTTAAGCACTACCCACACGACGTTAGTAGGTTGTCCCCCTCCTGCTGTCCCCGAGGCGAGAATTTGCAAGACTAAATTTGCTCTGTATTCACGTTTGCTCGATGTATGAACCTGCCCTTATATTTTAACAAATGAGCATAATTCACTTACCCAGAGTTCCTGATGGGTCAACTGTGATGAAAGAAAATCAAAATGATGCAATGAAACAACGGAAAATCAAATGTAACAAAATTGAATTAACAATGAATTCTGCAGATGGGAGTTAAACACCACGTAAGAACAGCAGGATAGAGAACAGGGTTTTATGTAGGCTGTGCAATATTATACAAATAATGAACGAGGCAAAGCAAAGTTAAATGGAACATTCCATCTTTCAACTCAAATTGAATACAAATTTACCCAGTCAGTTTCCCTTGTGGTTTATTACTCAAAATAGTTATCAAAACAGAAAACAATAGCACTCAGCACTAATGCTAGAAACAGAAGCAAGTACCTGGTGTCAAATTTCACACTAGACAAAGCCATTGTGAGCGTTTTATGTTTACGCGCGTGTACTGTGCAACTGTGGTTTGGCGCTGATCGCGTTGCGGTGATCGCGTTGCGGTGATTGCGTTGCGGTGATCGCGTGAGTAGTAGACAGTTATACAGGTACGTCATTAGGGAGTACGTCATTAGGGAGGAGTGCTATTATGTACACATTGTCTTTGACAGTACATACCGTAGACTTCAATGGCAAAGTCAGTCATATGGTTGGTCTTACAGACAGGCGCATTTCCTTCTTCATGTTGGGTTACAAGCCCCTCTGTAGACCACTTTTCCTTCCCCTCGTCATAGTAGACGCAAACAACTTTCTTATCTTCATCCTTGAATGTGATGTCGACCGGCTTAGGCAAGCCGGTCACAGGGATTGGTTCCCCTGTTCAAGGCAAAGTACAGTATTGTCAATTAGTAAAGCAAACCAACTAAAAGTTTCACATTAAAAACTTAGCAAGGCACCTTCTCAGAACTACTCCAGGACAACTTGCGGATAAAACTTCTCCACAGTTGATTTTCCCAACCCGCAAGATATCCCCGAGCAGTCCAATTGTGGACAAGTTTGAGGGGAAAGTATTGCAACGAGACCATACAATTTGTGTACAAGATGACTAAACCACGGACCTTGAAGATTTTTATCAGCTGGAAACCAGCAGGTGGTCCAGGTCAGGCACATTTTTTATTGACTTCCCATAATAAGACTAAAAGTCATTGGCAGATCCGGGGGGAGGGGCGGGGGGGGGGGGCCTAAGGGGGCTATATCCCCCTTAAAATCTTTAAAAAAGAGGGGGGGACGAGAGAGAGAGAGAGAGAGAGGGGAAGGCAGGTGGGAAGGGGAGAGAATCAGATACAAATGGTAAGGTATCCCCCCCTGGTTACTAGCATGCATTGACATTTAACAAAAAAAATGAAATTTTAAGAGCTGGGGATCGCTCATTTGCACCCGCGATGACAAAGGTCATATGTCAAAAACATGAAATGACCTTATTTGGTACTCTGAAATCATGTGAAACCTTGATGGCACAAAATCAAACTGAAATTCTTAAAAATGCCCCACGAAATTGGGCCCCACATGCATTGAAGCTGTTACAAAAATACTGCTTAGCAAATTTCTTCTCTAAGCGAAAAACGCCCAGGGCACCAGTCGCATAAATGCAAACTTGATATCATTTTGGCTGGTTAGGCCATAGATCTGTTTCTGCTAGGGTAGATTTTGTTGTACTTTTTGTGCTTTCACGCTGTATGACATCTTTTGGGGCCATGGTGAGTTGCTTACCATCAGTGTCTGAGAGGGATACAGATACAGGGGGCTGTGAGAATGTCTTCTGTTCTCCTTCTTTACTGCTGTAGTCTTTAGTGTCAGTGTATTCCTCAGTATGAAGTAAGACGTCCTCCCCGTTCAGTCTGAAACGATTAACATCACAATAATTCATTTCATCAAATTAATGATCAAATGCTTAATACTCAGCATATTGTTACCGCCAGTCAGCTTTTCAGGGGAGTATGGCACCTTGCCAATAATACAGTTGGGGCTATCAGTATTTAGCCGTGTCGCTGTGTGGTCTAAGACATCAGGCCTTAATCTTAAGAAAAACAGGGGCAGGCCTATGCTGGCCAAATCAGAGAAATTGTACAAGGGCATGCTGGCCAAGTTGGTAGTGACAGTGCAATTTTTCTGAAGGGCATGCTGGCCAACTCGACAGGGCATGAGGCCAATGGCCTCGTTGGCCTCGGTTAAGATCAAGGCCTGCTACATGCAGGTAGTATGTACTTGTATGGTTTCAAGTACCGTCAGTTATTGACGGCTGCACGTGCTGGTTTATTGTGTGGTTTAGCAGCTCGTGAAGCTATTTATATGGGTTTGCGGGGGTCCGCAAGTTTACGCCAGTGACCAATGAACATCACCCAAGCAGGCAAGTTGTATTTGATTGGTTTATTTGTGGGGTGGTGTTATGTTAGGTGATTTCATGTACCGTCAGATATTGTCAATAATGTACTAGTATCGGCAGTGCAATAGACCGATTGTGCGACCCGCATCACGTGACCACTTCTAGGTATAAAATGTAAACACACACGACATCCTCCAAAGGAAAGTGCGGTACGGTACACGATGATTAATGCATTTAGTTTATTTGATTGAGGCTTTTCTTGCTCGAAATCTGAGAAAAATATTCCAGAGTTTGTACCAGAGACCTTCGAGTGGCTAAATAAAGCCAGTAAGGACAGTTCCAGCAAATCTTGAAAATTGTACAAGTAACGTATAAATGTGCACGATGTGTACAGTGCACGACGGAACGTTAGGCCAGACGACCGCGATCACCACACACTTTTCAACACAAAAGTTTCAAAGTTTTGAAGCTGAAATCATCCAAAGAAATTGCTTTCCAAAACAGTGTGATTCCTTTGCCTATATGAAATTTTGCAAGGCTAGATAACAATGCTCACTTTACCAACGTTGTTTATCCCTTTTTTACAGTGATTTGGGCCTACATTACAAACAAAATAACAGGCAGGTGGCTACATAAAAGTCGTCCGACGCCAGTAGTGCATAGCTAAAAAAACCTCTTTTTAGTAGAATTCTGTTAAATTATGAAACAGAGATGTGATTTAAATTAATGCCACAACATACTACTTTAAATAAAGGGGCTGATTAACTGATCTATCACTTAACAAAAGTAAAACTGACTGTTTTCGAACTCACTCTGTGTCACGGCATATCTCTTTACACGTATTTTGCCATCAGCTGTATGGCGTTATACCCAGTAGGGGGTCACGTGACCACATGTCAACATTGTCGCGCAATCGGTCTATTGTTCCTTAAAGACGCCAGCTCGTCACCATTACCCGACAACTATTTCTGTGGCACGAAATGATCATGTACCCCTATATAGTTTACGCACAACGCAAGCGCCGGTCAAACGTGATCTTTCGTGGCATGAATTTGCTCGTTGCGCATTGACGAGGGGGCGTCTTTAACAGGAAACATTGCCTTCAAATCTTGTAAAAATTTGCAGTTTGGAATTGCTCCTTATCCCTTTTTTAGACTTGTGGGGTTCATGCAATAAAACACCTACAGTGCGTTGTAATTATTGAGTAGTAATTCAAAACAACATAAATTTGCCTCTCAGAAATACAACCAGCGGAACCCACACTCTACATATAGAAACATATGGTCGCCATTTTGTGGAGTCAAAAATTTGGTTCTACAAAATGGCGGACCGTGTTCTGACACACATACAAATAAAATAAAACAAATTAAGGGATATTATGTGAATCAATACATTCTACTTTTACAAAATATCTTTCCAAGCATATTAATTTCATAACAAATGCTTCTTATAGTCCAAAAGCGCCCAATCCGTGGGCAACGTGTTCCTTTAAAAACCGACCCTACTGTCTGAGCATGACAGTAGAGATATTATTCACTGCGGTTTTGAATGATAGTATACAAAGATAACATGGATAGACGGTGGACAGTCGATATTGGCTCCCAGAGGTATTGGAAGCTGACAAACTAGTTCCCAAGGCAACTTAAAACTAATTAAGAACAAGGATAAATGAACTGAATACCTATCCACGATCAGCTCTGAAGGAAAGTCCAGTTTTATTTTCTCGAATGCGATAGAGTTCTGGAGTCTACCTCTTTTAACCCTCCTACGAACCAGCGGTGTTTCACTGACTATTTCCTCACCGTTCTGAAGTGCGGATCCAGCGCGCCTCATGAGCTTTCGCCCAAGCCGTCTATCACAGAAAAACAAAACTATTTTATTATAAGTTAAATAAATTGATTCTGTTTAAGTGCCTGTCATGGCCGAGCAGTCTAGTGCATCGGACTCAAGTTACGACGGCTGAGATTCAAATGAGTGTGGGTTCAATTTCGGGTCATGGCACTAAGTGTCCTTGAGCATGACACTTAACCATAATTGCTTCTCCTCACCCAGGTGTACAAATGGGAACCTGCAAGGGCTGAGACGGTATTTGTATTGGATTAACCGCTAAGCACGCGCGCTAATATATGAAGCTTGAGGTTGTATTCTCCCCCAGGTGTTGAGAGACGAATGGTCCGAGTATGCCGATGATGAACAAGGATTTGAGGCCTGTTGTGGCTGAACGGCTTAGCGCATTGGATTCAGAATTCTGGTGGCTAAGTCGACTGTGTGTTTGAATCCTGGTCATGACGTTTGTGTCCTTGCGCAAGACACTTAACTACAAAATGCTCTAAATAGAAGAAAAGGCAGATATGTTTGTCTCGCAACGGATTCATTTACCCCTCCCTGTTCTTAGCTGTGCTGTGAAGAGAATTGCGTTTATATCTCGCCATGTCTTGTTTCTACGCATTGGGGCAGGCTTCGATTCCTTCTGTAGCCAACATGTCGAGTGACCTTTGGGCCTTGTGATGGGCAAATAGAATAAAAAAATATATAATAATTTTGCAAAATGCTTTGATTTAGCTAGTAGGATATATGCGACATATAAGAACCCATTACTATGATTTAAACAGAATCATTGTATATAGATATTTTTTGAAAGATGTGTGAGGCAACAAATTCATTGTCTCTGCTTAGCAAAATGTTTTGTCAGAAGCAGACTAGAGTGATATGAATGTTAACATATGAATGCTGTAGTGTCGTGGCCGAGTGGTCTACTAAATGAGTCAGTGTTGTCAACGTGTGGTCGTGGCACTTGTGTCCTTGAGTGAAGACAAGTAACCATGAGCAAGTTCGGGTGGCGACTAGACTTGACTAGATCGACTAGACTAACCAGAAACCATAGAGCACAGGGAGACTGACCATATCGAACCATGCACTGGAGCATGGTTGATCTTGTCCATTCGAGAGCTACGTCACTGTTTATGGTTAGTCTTGTCAAGTCTAGTCGCCCAACCGAACAAACTTGCTCCATAATTGCATATATAAAGTCCTAAACCCTTTTAGTCCCACGCCCGGAATAGCCCCGCTCAAGCAGCGTGCATTCAGATCCTGCTCCTGGGATATTCCGGTCGCTGTACATTTGCCTCACCAAATGCGCTATGAAAACAAAAAACACAGCTTCAACTACATGTTGAATGTCGCCCTCTTTTGGAGCATTGCAGACCGGATTGTTTACTCCTTTTGTTGCATAGGTTTAGGCTACTGCGAGCCCAAAAAGAATAAATTTTCACATCAATATTTTCTTCAAAATGTGGCACGTTTTTCCCTCTGTGATTTCCTTTCTGGACTTCTGGTGACTTTGCAGAGACTGTACTAGTTATTCGGGTGTGAATGGAGCAATAAATCATCAAGGAAATTATCTTATTTTGGTAGATGTTTGCATCATATTTTGCATCGCTTGTGGAACTGTGCACGTAACTTGCGTTTCAGCACACAATGTGTCACAGACGATCGACGATGCACAAATAACCAAGTCACAGTGGTCAATAAAACCGACCCAGAAATAAAGACAATGAACTGATGAACATTATCTCAAAATAGTGTACAAATATAATTCTCAGTAATTTTTTTTATGTTTTTTTTTTTAATGCAAACCCATGAAACTGTTTACAAGGTGCTGTGGGGCAATCTGCAGTCGATCAAACCAGGAACACCGAACCCCTTCTCTTTGCGAACCTCTTCTCTTTGCGATAAGTGCATTGGGTTCTTTTTCTGTGGGACCTACGACTTTACGTCCCATCCGAAGGACGCAGCAATACTGGTTAAGTGTCTTGCTTAGAGTCTCTTGAGTCTGGTGATCTTATCCGCTCTGCCACAACACTCCATATACAAAGAACATGAGACTGAAAGGGTTAAGATGGGACATGAAGCCCTAATTCCCGTTTATTGTGTATACATGTTCAAGAACCCAGTACACTTATATTGTAAAAAAAAAAAAGGTGCTTGCCTGGGTGTTTCTTGTATGGTAAGCTTCAGACTGTGCCACATCTCTTGTAAACTTTTATAAGTTACTATATTAATATAGGATTTGAGGCATTGCTTGGTGAGGTATCAATGTAGGTTTGCGGTAACACCATGTGATTACATGTATATCTACTTATACAGTAGATTAATTGTTCTTGTGAGAACTTGTCCTGTTATTATTCTACTACCGCGGAGTAGATTTCGGAATTCGGGAGACAACTTAGTTCTGAAAAGAACTGTCCTGCTTTTTAAGTACTACCTGGGGAGGTAGGAAATCGGCCGGGACTACTACTACTTTTTTCGGCTTAGTGGATTGGGGGGACTTCTATGATAACTTCACTGTACTATATTAACCACTTCCCAATGGTATTAAAAAAGTTTGACCGCGCCTCTGTAGGGTATTACTTATTTTGAAACTTTTCATACCAAAACAACTATTTTTTTTAATATTATCGCCACAATGAAGCCCTGTGACTGAGAAAGTGAAGACAACAAACGTTTTCATAAAATTCACGAGGATTTGTTGTTCTCTATTGAGAAGTTATGGAATGTCTTCTCCATGAATTGGCCAAACCTTGGCTGTAAGACACGGCCAACATTCTCCTTGTTAACTTTACTAGACGTCGGGGAAGGGGAAAAATCTGCTTCAAAAGATGGCACAAGAATAAACCTTATTTTTTAAAGTTGCCACGTCATGGCACAGATGTACGATCAAATGCGCGTTAAATTGCTGCATGATGTACTTGGGTTGGTTACGCTTGCAGTCTTGTATGCACATTAACAGATTGTACATTCACATTTGCTGCATATTTGAGTTGATGACGCATAGAAAAGAACAAACGCAGTTATATGCACACAGCCAAACAACAGCAGGCCTTGATCTTAACCGAGGCCACCGAGGCCATTGGCCTCAAGCCCTGTCGAGTTGGCCAGCATGCCCTTCAGAAAAATTGTACTGTCACTACCAGCTTGGCCAGCATGCCCTTGTACAATTTCTCTGATTTGGCCTGCCCCCCTTTTTCTTAAGATCGAGGCCTGCAACAGCCGTACAAAATAGCATACACTACTTCAAAACGCAGGGCAAGTTAGCGCTCTAGTCAATTTACTATAGCTCTATGGTCTCACCCGATCTCTCGCCTGTCAGCAGGTCGTTCCAAGCCAGAATGTGCGTCAGACAATTTTTTAGCGAGTTCCTTCAGAGCTTCGGTATTTAGTTCTTCTGCACTGCTATCCATGTAAGAATTGATTAGTTTGCCAAGATTATCCAGCATACGACCTGAGGAATATGAACAAAAGTGGAAAATATATTTTGAATGTTTTAACCTTTTTGGCAAAAATGCCACATCCGCTGCCACTTTATCTCCCTTTATTTAGGTCAAATCCGTACCTGTCAAGAAAGTTTGACAGAATGTTTACCGGAAGGAACAGGCACTTTGAACTATTACAAAGTGTCAAAATCATGAATGTCTTTTAAAGCTATTTTGGTCTTGACTATGCTACTCGCTAACGCCATTCTAGTTTCTTTGAGAATAAGTGCCCTAGAGATCTAGCCCTGCAATGAAATGTCCTGCATGAACTTTCTTTTTAAATGGTTATAGCACTTCAGCTACCAATCCCTTGAGAGGAACATTAAAAATAGGGAAAAATAGTTAAGCCCAACATCCATTAACAAATCTAGTAAAGCCCTTAGAAAGTGCCAGTTGGATATCATGGACATTTTCCCAACATTTTCTTACAGGAGTTGAGTGACAAAAGTGATCTTTCATCCAACTTCCATCTCTCAAAAAATGCAAAGTGCCTTCCTATTGTCTGGTGTCCATTTTCTAAGGTTTAGGGACCAAGGATGCACTATGTCACGGGCATGGTCGGATGCGTCCTTAGCCTGAAAGCTCAAACAAAAGAAAACCAACCAAGTATCACGCATTGTCACAAGTTCTTCTAGACGCATTCTTATTTTATCCATGGTCCCTTCGTTAAAAGCCACGGATTGTCTTGTTTATTTTATCTATTTAATTTCAGGGTGAACAAAAAAAATTGACTAGAATGGGATATGAACCTGGGACCTCCGGATCAACGTGCCAGCGCTCTACCACCTGAGCTATCAAGCCCTATTGTTGGCGGTCTCCCAGGTTGTATCATAAACTTGGGTGTGCTCCCTGGTGATAAACTGTTTCAGGTTGAACGGCTTCTGACTGGCACCCATGAACAAAGAGATTGACAAAATAGGGAGACCGCCAGCATTAGGGCTAGATAGCTCAGTTGGTAGATTGACTGCATGTTAATCAGGAGGTCGAAGGTTCAAATCCTGTCCTATTCAATTTATATTTGTTCACCGCAAATATGATTTCAAATTAACTAGTCAGTTTTCTTTGTGGTTTATTACTTGATATTTTATTTATTTAATTACACATCCAACAGGGCAAACGCTAGTAACAGGATGAATAGGAAACGAGAGGAAAACCCAATGGGGAAAACATATGCACTCAGGTAGGACTGAAAACCCAATCCACATGCAAGGCTCCTGGTCGGAGCTGGGATTTGAACCAGGGTCCATAGAGGTCAAAGGCAGGAAAAGAAACCACTGAGCCGATGTGAACCCCATGCATAAAAAGAGGTACATCAAAATAAAGTAGTCTTCTTGTGTCAAGAGTGTAACAACAAGGTCTTACTATTGTGCTCGGGAGACTGAACGACTGGAAATGTGACTAAATCAGATACAATCGAATCCCGCTCTGATGGATCGAACAGACCGAGGGCACTGGTCGCATTAGTCAAAAAGTCGTAATGCAAGTCAAATCCATCAAAAGTTCCCCGTCTACGGCGATTTCCAGCACTGAAGGATAACTTGACGATCAAGCCATTCTTGTGGAAAGCTTTTCCATATTTACCTAGAGATACAGAAAATAATTTTGAAGAGTTCAAGGTTTAATATTTAACAAATTTAAAGTACAACGATCAACAGTACAATGAGGCAGAAGATTATACAGAAAACAAAAACATATACCTTATAAACATGACAGACAAACTTAGTTTAGCAATTAAGTACATCAATAAATAAATCGGTAAATTAACCAGTTCCTGCCGGGAATCTTCCATATTTTCCCGTACAGCCTAACGGGATTATTTTCTCCAAATTGCCGGAATCTTTTTTCTTTAATAGTACCGCTGGCACAAAGAAACCATGACTTTACAAAGCCAAGAGAACAAAGGCTGTCCTTGAAGCACCAGGAAAATACCATACACAGGAACTGCGAGTCACAAAACCTTGGCAGTGAGCTACGGACGAGGATTGTTCCAAAATCTGCAACCAAGGCAGGATATTTGTTTCACACAGACTCCATTGAGCCGACACACAATGAATAAATATGTTGGTGGAAGCTTTTCCTCATCCTCATCTTGGAACAAAATGACAAAGATGTGGAATCGGGGATTACACAATAACCCCCACATAATGGGCGAAAATCTGCAAAATACATCAGCACCATCTGTCGTCTTTGTGTGGGTGAAACGAATCCTTGCACGTCGAGTGCATACTCTGTGCACGCTCAAACAAAATGTCTGGTTGACCTTTGTTCCAGGCTTCGAATTTCACACAAAAATGCAAAACTCACGTCATCCGTTTGCTGGCTTGTTAAATAATGGCGAGTGTGCACAACATCCATTGCCTACTGGTTAACCCGTACATGTCCATTTCATGTCCCAAGTAGTCTGTATTGCACTCTGCATATTGTGAGTATCATGCGTCACGCTCAGTATACAGACAGTGAAAAAAAACGTTCTAAACTTATTTTTGACTGCAAGAGGGTGCCCTTTGGGGGTAGATTGGGGTCAAACCATAGAGATAGTGTGTTTAAACCAGATGCAGTAAATCTAAACCAGCAGTTAATATAAAACTTTTGAGTCTTTTTTTTATTGACAGTTTTACAATGTAATTAGTATGAGAAATTTGCTTGGAAAATTTTTATTTTTAATGTTTTGAAATAGTGTCGTACTTTCAAGATGGAATTAGTACTGCGACCTCTCGCTGTCAAAAAAACGGCCTATTAGAAGCCATTTCCAGTCAAAAAAAAAATGCATGGTCCCAGACTACAGCTCCAGTTATATCTTGTTGGGGGAGCAGTGGGGGAGCAGGGGACCGGGGAGAGTTCTATGGTTTTCTGTCACAGTGGCCAAGCATTCTGGCCGGGATTGTAGACTGCACATTGGGTCGTGCTACATTTGGACCGAATATGTTGTACAACAACCTCATGGCCTAAGAAAAATAAATAAAATGGCGGCAACTATTGGGGGCAGAGGGCAGAGCAGGCAGGCAGGGAGCTCAACAGTGGAATGGTGAAAGCAAAACCAAACAAAGGCAGACAAGACAAACAAAAAACAGAGGCTTTAGGGACAACAAAAGTAAACCGGATTACTGCTGCTCAGAATGACGATGCCCAACACTAATTATTAATAGTATTAGTGTTAACACCTTGACTGCCATGCATAATTTAACATGGCATTCCCATTTGCCAAGTGTTATGCGCATGCGTGCATACTGAATAGGTACTACCTTAAATAATTTGAACATAAACCTTTTATAGAAGCATGTCCTCACCACTGCCAGCAGTGTATTTATTGCGCCCTCAGTGATGCCAGTATACTTTATTTACAATGCAAAGACCTTTCATTCTCTACGAGTATACTCGTAGTGGCAGCAAGTGGAACACCTGTTAGTACGAGTATACTCGTAGTTGGCAGTCAACGTGTTAAAGTATTCATGTGTTTTGTGACAAAATCTTATTCACCGGTTTCCACATCTGCTTTGATATCAGCCTCTACTTCTTTGATGGCTTCCTGGGAAGTTTCAACGGTCTGCCTGATGGGGTCTGTAGTGTAATCCTTACACGTTCTTGTCTCGTCGCAAACCTGCAAGACACCAAGACTCTGTTTATAGACCTTTATCATGCTGCCACCATCTTGGTCATGTTCTCTGTATCCAATAGCAGTAAGAGATGCTCATATTCATTGTACTAAAAGGAACCAGACTATTTGCCCTTCCAGCCTCTGTTCGGTTACATTGGTTTGAATGGGAGAAAATCAAGATGGCCTCACCATGATAAAGGTCTATTGGATACCACCATTCTTGCATAATATAGCCCCTACTGTAGCTGAGAGTAAAACAGCACTAACGAGTTAATAACGCTCACTTTCCTTTTCACTTCTTTTCACGAAAAAAGGCTTTAAGCAATCTGTAGTATTTCGCACCGCATGAGGACGTGTGTGAACTAAATTAACGTGATACAAACCAAGTAAAACAAATATTAATACTATTTATTTGGGCATTGATACAAGAAAGCAACATACATTCAGTCCAAATATGATCAAACTGTAATTGTGATACAAGGAAATTACCTGTTGAATGCGCCCTCGTGTGGTAAACAATATGGTCAATTACTCACCGAAATTATGTGTGAAACTTTGATCGATTTTCTGCAATTTACATTTGTATTTAAGTTATTGCAGAAAAATTAAATTCCGCATGGGAATGAAAAAACATGTCTTGATAGTCAATTCTAGCAATAAATAAACATGTATTTTGTACATTGTCTGTGGCATAATGCGAATGTTTTGTATATTTTTCGTTTTCAAAACGGCATTATCTTGTTGAAATTCGTCAAAAACCAGGCCATGCAAGTACAACTGTTAGACCATCAAGTGAACTGATATGTATGAATACTAGCAGATTTACCAGTCACAATGTGTCAAACTTTATTTTAAAAATCCCGCTCCGATATATTTTTTCTTTGTTCACTCCAAAAGTTAATTAAAAAGTTTTAAAGTACACCTGGGGTGTAGACAATGGCTACACAGCAGTTTCGGGTTGACTGCGTTCTGACTGGCACCCACAAACAAATAAATTGACAAATACATGTAGTAGTGAGACTGCCAACATTGGGGCTGGATAGCTCAGTAGAGTGCTGGTACGTTAATCCAGGGGTAACTGGTTCACATCCTGCTCCAACCAATTTTTTTTTCCCAACCCAAAATAGATCGATTGCGCGACACACGTCAAGTGACCCTCTGTGGGTATTAAATGTAAAAATACACGACATCCTCCATAGGAAAGTGTGGTATAGTACATGATGATTGTTGCATTTTTTTTATTCAATCGAGGCTTCTCTTTCTCGAAATCTGTGAAAAATATTACACAGAGTTTGTAGCAGAGATCTTTGAGTGGCTGAATAAAACCAGTAAGGACAGTTCAGGAAGTTTAGTAAATTCTACAAGGAACGTATATGTTCACGATGTGGTAGTACTAGTTGTGTGACGGACAGAACATTTGGGCTAGACGGCGGCACGATTGGGTCGACCGAGTGCGATCACACACTTTTCAACACAAGAATTTCACAGTTTTTCAGCTGAAATCATCCAAAGAAAAGGCTTTCCCAAACTCTGTGATTCCTTTGTCTATTTGAAATTCAGCAAGGCTAGGTTTAAATGCTCACTTTTCCGATGTTCTTTACTTGTTTACCCTTTTTTTTTAACAGTGCTTTACATTACAAACAAAATAACTAGCGGCTTGCTACATCATCGTCCGACGCCGGTAGTATATAACTCAAAATAAACCTCTTTTGTAGCAGAATACTTGTAGTTTATGGAACAGTAATATGATTGAAATCAATGTCACAATAGTAACTGTGGTATTATTTCCGAAAGCCGACTGATGGTGTAACTCTGTCGGTCACAGCATGTATTTGGCCCCTCAGCTAGTTTGCCATCAGCTGAGATGACGTAGTACCCACTACAGGTCACGTGATGACACGTAAACATTGGTCGCGCAATCGGTCTATTGAATTTAAATCTATCCATTCCCTTGTGGTTGATTGCTATCATTTTTAAAATGGCATGGTATTCCGGGGAAGCATGCAGACTGGTGTTCCTCAATTTTCTGCGATACTTACCTTGACTATTATGGAGACATACATTTCATTTTCGATTTCCACAGCATAATCAATGTTCAACACATTCGCTTCAGTCGCAGCTGTCATGAGGGGTCTTCTCTTGGTGGGGGTAGACGATGCATCAACAAAGGCCTGGTATGTCAGTACACCGTTGCCCGTACATCCCTCTACTGTGACTTGATACTGAAAAATAACCACATCAGATCAGTGGAATCAGGGAAGAGAAACAATTCCGTCTGAAAAACTGCCAAAGTCAAGAAAACACCACCTAAAGCCCCAGCTCCCCACCCCCCTCCAAAAAAAAACCAGAAATTTTTGTGAAATCACAAAAACTAAGTGTCCGGGATGACATCATTTGAAATAGTTATTTTATGTATAGAAATTTAAATCAAATAAAATATATGAAATTAAATATGAACATAAAACTCATTGAATAGAGCTTTATAATATATTTTACTGGAACTTCCGGCTTTCAGACAGCAAGCAAGGTCAACTCAGATCACTAACAAATAACATGTATAACTGTAGAAAGAACCTTAGTTCTAAAGATTTGAGTTTTTGAAATAATACATTTAGATTAAGTGTTATTTGAAAACCGATGATGTCATGCTACTTTCTTTTTGATTTGATTTGATTTGAAATGGTTTATTAAAAATCGACCATTGCAGCCGGCAACAGAATTACGGTCAACATCGGTGCAAACACAGCGAGTTTGAGTGTCAGCATTGCTGTTCAATGTACAGGAAGTCAGGGTTCGAAATAAGCTGTCGCTGGTCGCCAAATGCGAGTGAAAACAGCGACGGAGGAGTAGTCTGATGGGCGAGTCAAAAAATGTCCCTTGTCACAATTAATAAGGGGTACTTTGAAAAAATCTCATAGATTATTTTCAAGTTCGTAAAATGGTTTGGAGGAGTAGTCTGTTTGGCGAATCAAAAAATGTCCCTTGTCACAATTAATAAGGGGTAATTTGAAAAAAATCTCATAGATTATTTTCAAGTTCGTAAAATGGTTTGGAGGAGTAGTCTGTTTGGCGAGTCAAAAAATGTCCCTTGTCACAATTAATAAGGGGTACTTTGAAAAAATCTCATAGATTATTTTCAAGTTCGTAAAATGGTTTGGAGGAGTAGTCTGATGGGCAAGTCAAAAAATGTCCCTTGTCACAATTGATAAGGGGTACTTTGAAAAAATTTCATAGATTATTTTCAAGTTCGTAAGTGAGTTTGCAGGAGTAGTCTGTTTGGCGAGTCAAAAAGTGTCCCTTGTAACAATTAATAAGGGGTAATTTGAAAAAAATCTCATAGATTATTTTCAAGTTCGTAAAATGGTTTGGAGGAGTAGTCTGTTTGGTGAGTCAAAAAACGTCCCATGTCACAATTAATGAGGGGTACTTTGAAAAAATCTCATAGATTATTTTCAAGTTCGTAAAATGGTTTGGAGGAGTAGTCTGTTTGGCGAGTCAAAAAATGTCCCTTGTCACAATTAATAAGAGGTACTTTGAAAAAAATCTCATAGATTATTTAGGGAATAACAGTGCGAGGACCCGGTCTTCACTGCTTGGTAATGACCGGGGTGGTGGCTGGCCGCTGTTAACGACCAAGCCGGAGGCGCGGTCGTTAACAGCAGCCAGCCACCACCCAAGGTCATTACCAAGCAGTGAAGACCGGGTCCTCGCACTGTTATTCCCATTAATAAATACCTTTTTAACGAAATAAACGGCTAAAATTTTCTTGTTTTGTTAGCCGGTCTTTATATCGCCGTTAATACACCCCCACGTGATCACATTTTGACCAATCAGAATCCACAAACTGTCCTAGGTATTTATTAATTTCAAGTTCGTAAAGTGGTTTGACAAGTCTTGATATTTGCAAGATTTGATGCCTGCGATCATTTCACTAGTCACTTCAGCCATGCATACACAATACACGGTGATGCACTGTACACACAACGGTCACCCACCTTCCCCTTACATCGTTTAAACATACGCACATAAGTCCTTCATGTTGGACCATAAAAGCCAACAAACTTGAAAGTGCAATTCCACAGATTATCGTTTGCATTGATAGGACCCTACTTCACCACTGAAGTCCCTCAATCAGGTTGAACTCACTTAGTGATTACTATGCAAATTCGGTCATCAATATTGACCCCATGCACCAACATCACATGCGGCTACTGTCTGCCACTCTTGCCGATTTGTTAGTCAAATTTCACGTAAAAATTATGGTTTTATATCAAATTTTGGATGAACAAAGAAAGATAGACTGGAGCGGGATTCGAAAATGATGGCAAGCGTGTAAACGCTGCGTTGCTTAAAATGCGCGCGAACAGTGTATAGCACATGGGGACGTTGAGTCCCAATATGGAAGCAACCATCGTGATGATGGCGTCAGATGATGAATCAGGACAAGAGCACTAGGTGCTCAGTAAATATCAGAGATCAAATTTCCACGATTGTTACAACTGACAGAATCTTATTTGTAATTTTTTTTTTGACCCAGACACCGACAGTGTTGAGCACTGTGTACTCAGTAATTCTCCCCCCGGGTCCTGTGAAAAAATATTCACAGGCATTTTCCTGGCGTGGGATTCGAACCCACAACCCCCGCCATTCTAGAGCAGATGTCTTACCAACTAGACTACCGAGACTGCCCGGTAACTAGAGGCAGTTTGAATTCTATCAGCAGCGGGTTCCGCGGCCATTATAATAATCATAATAGATGTTAATTTTTGCATTGGGGATAACAAATATTGTTTGTAATTTTATTTTTTTTACCCATACACCGGTGTGTGTTAAGTACTGTATACTCAGTAATTTCCCGAGTCCTGTGAAAAAATATTCACAGGCATTTTCCTCGCGTGGGATTCGAACCCACGACCCCCGCCATTCTAGGGCAGATGTCTTACCAGCTACACTACCGAGACTGCTCGGTAGCTAGAGGCAGTCCGAATTCTATCAGCAGCGGGTACCAGAGTCTTGCTATCACCTGTTTTGCTATTTTTCAAACTGGGAGAAGCTACTTTGCTTCTTCGTCTAAATTCATTACCTTTTTGAGTGTAGTGTAAACGTCCGCCGACCGGATTTTGCAACCACTGATCTCTTTGTAGATGGTAACCATCGTAGATGCAGATGACAACTCCATATTGCCGTTAACCATTACGGCCTGAATCGTGTAGTCAAATCCAGCCTCCAAAGTTCCTGAGTTGATAGAATGATTTCAATGAACAAAAATTCAAAGTAATTGAAGTGAGATTTGCAAACATTTGCATGGTGGTTTAATGATCTACATGTAGAAATGAAGGTATCTGGTGCTGCCTGTGTAGTAGTCCCTCTTATTCACTTAACACTGGGGATCTTCACATTTTTCTGTGCCACCTGTCGGGATTAATTCCTCGAAACGGCTAGAATTTTTTTTCTTTGAGAATACTGCTGGCACATTAAGACCTTGACTAAACAAAGCCAAGAGAACAAAATTTCTCATTGAAGCACCATGAATTGTTTTTTTTCCTCTGTCATGTCTGTAGAGAAAATATCAGATTCATGTACAGTGAATCGCAAAATCTTGGCCGTGGGTTGTCCTAATTGAGAATTGGTTTCGTGCAACCTGACGGGATTAATTTCTTGGAATGGCCGGTATATTTTTCTTTGAGGAATACCGCTGGCACAAAGAAACCCTGACTATAAACAAAGTCAAAGATTCTCATTGAAGCAATGGGATTTGTTGTTTCTCTATAGAGAAAATATCAGGTACATGTACCGTGAATCGCAAAACCTTGGCCATGAGACACGGCCGGGGATTGGTGTTATAAGACCAGAACCAAAGCTGGAGAATCAGTTCACTCAGACTTTCGCCATAGAGCCGAAATACAATGATATACAATAATAATAATAATGAATAATAATACGCAGTTCTTATATAGCACTTTATCACACTCGATGGGCGTCTCAAAGCGCTCAGTTTTATTTTCGTGCAAGGTATAATGAGTTACGTTTTTGAAGTATGAGACTTGTTCCTTTACATAGCACCATGTAATGGTTAACAAGGTGCTGTGGCGCAATCTGCAGCCAATCAAACCAGGAACACCGGGGCAAACCCCTTCTCTTTGCGATAAGTGCACTGGGTTCTTTTACGTGTATTACACACTGGAACTACGACTTTACATCCCATCCGAAGGACGCGGCAATAATGGTTAAGTGTCTTGCTTAAGGACACAAGTGTCACGACTGGGACTCAAACCCACACTCTGCTGATCAGAAACACCAGAGCTTGAGTCCGGTGTTCTTATCCGCTCGGCCATGACACGCCACAATGGTGGAAGCCTCAATGTCTTGTAATCCTCTTCTTATAATAAAAGGAAAAAGGTCTGGAATCCGGGTTTACACAATAATCCCCGCATAAAGGGAGAACTTCAGTATTTTTTCCAGTACCACCTGTCCTTTTTGCGTGGGTGAAGAAAATCGTCGCACTGTGAGTGCACCCATCACGACACACCCAGACTTGTGGGGTCCTGCATTGTTGGACTTACTGTCCCTTTTCTAAAGATCTTCCTTGTGGGGTCCATTCTCCCCATTGAATTTCCTTGTGGGGTCCATTCTTCCCATTGAGATTCCTTGTGGGGCCCATTGTTCTGTTGTTGTCAGGACCCCACAAACACTGGTGGGTAAGTACCATGTGCTCCGACGCTCCAGACTGGAATGTTCAGGCAGCCTTCATTCCAGTCTTCCGAATTCACACGAAACTACAAAGTTCACGTCATCCAATTTCTGGCAGGGTAAATATTGGTGCGTATACATGTCACCTGGCATTAACTTGATAAAGGGTGTACCAAGCATTGGTAAGAGAGAAAATATAAATGAACAGTCACAGATTTTGCGAAATTAATGCTTGAAAACAGTGAAACAGTAATTTTGTCACTATTATCTTGACTCCGTTGGCTGAATGAGCTTACTCGCATGAAAGTTACACATGCACAGCCTTTGATATACAGTACCCTTCCAAAAAAACATTGTTATACCACGGTGATAAATTGAAAAATAATTTGGGTCGAGAACCAATCGCGTGATGTGCTACAAAGATGCATGGGGAACATTACCTGGACCGTGCCCACCGTTGATCGATTCCACCGTCTTGTACACTATTAAAAAAAGCCCCATAGCCCCAACACGCTGAACAGATAACTTGATTTTCGTTCCAGTGTGATTTTTTTTTTTTTTTTTTTTTTTAAAGAAGTCGCCAGACACACAAGGCCAGTAAGCCACTCGAGGTGTGGGCTACAAATCAACTGTTTTATCCAGGGGCCGTTGCCACCTACTCCTGGGGCTGAAACAGGGTAACCCCCTTTACAGTCTGTAAGGATGTAGGCTTAGGTATCATCTATCAGAAGCCTGGCTGGTAGAGCAGAAGGCTCTACCTCCCCAACTTTTTTACGGAGCAATTATGGTTAAGTGTCTTGCTCAAGGACACAAGCGTCATGACCGGGACTCGAACCCACACTCCGATGACTCAGCCACCGGAGCTTGAGTCCAACGCACTAACCACTCGGCCACGACACGCCACATGTACCATAAATAGCAAAGCAATATTTCTGTCAATGACAGCCATATTTGTTTACAATTCATTCGCAACTGTTCAACTGAAATTTGTCTTAACCCTTTCCTTACCATAGGCGACTTTAGCTGACTGCACTCATACCCCCTCTTCTTTACCATTGGCGACATTAGTCGACCAAGTTTTCACACAAAAAAACACTCAAGCCTGAGCTCAAAGGCCATTTGTTATGAAGCTGTAGTTTTGTCCATGTTCACCCTCCACACCCAAGTTTACCATCTTTGGAAAGAGACAGATCCGATCTTTCTAATGATGGTAAAATAAAATCAGGTTGCTATTGTGCAATCTTTTCAAATTGGACTGGAAAGATCCAAAATCAGTTTACAGATCTCACTCAGGAAACAAAGATCAGGAAATTGGACATTTACAAGCCAATCTCATTGATTTTAGATTATAAGAAAGGGAATTCAACAAGTAAGAATTTTGTTATTACTTATTTTGCTGTAAAACAACATCTGCAAGGTGATAAGCGAGTTTGTAAAATTGGCCTTTGAACAAAAGCTTTCTGTTGTGTAAGAATGTGTGCTTCACGCTTGAGTGGTCAAACAATGTGGTCCTCAGTGGTTGTTTACGTCCAAACAATTCGGTAACGAAAGGGTTAATAACATGAAAGACGACAACAAATCGACACCAATATATTACCGTGGCGTTACAAAATAATTATTGCACGGTGGGTGACGGGGTCCATAGGTTTTGTACACCCTCGCCTCGGGTACCATTTGCCCCCGCCTAGATTGTACAAAACACTATGAATCCCATCACAGCAGGGCCCAATTTCATAGAGCTGCTTAAGCACAAAAAGTAGCTAATCACAACAAAATTGTACTTACCAGAATAAGGTTACCAGCCAAAAAAACATGTCTCGTGTACAATCTATTACAGGTATCCTGCTTATTTTTGCTCAGCAGAAAATGTTTAAGCAATATTTTCTGCTTAAGCAGCTCTATGAATTTGGGCCCAGCAAACAGTTGCATAATGATATACTTTCCTCTTTACGTGAAATAATGATTTGTCAACTAACCTGCCGGTAGAGTGATGGTTGCGATGGAAGTATTGTCGGCATTATTCACAAACTTAATGTCAGCTTTGCTATGTACTTCCTGCATCTCTTCACCTCTGGTAATCTTCCAATCTACTGAGTCGGTGTTGCCTTTCTTCGTGATTTTAGCCGTCACCACGATCTTCTGGTTCGGCTTGAACTTGCCGTTAAACTCTCTCTTCAGGACAGCCTGCATGCAAATGGGAATTGGAAAAGAGGGTCGACAGCCCATCAGTGCATCAGAATTTGTGTGCAAGTGGGTCTTTGTATAAACCCGCAGCAAACTGAGGTTATGTGAGGTTATGTGCCCTTACACTCACCAACTTACGGGGTACTTTACACAATGGAACAATGCTACCCCACAAGGTTTTCTTTGTTCTAGTGCTACCCCACAGAGGAATTCTTCAGAAAAGGGAATAATAGAACAACAATAGGAGGACCCCGTAACTGCCATATGTAAGAGTGTGTGCGTCAGTGTTGATCCAACCACACCAGGGCCCAATTTCATAGAGCTGCTTAAGCACAAAAAGTAGTTAAAAAAAAAAGCACAACACAGTTATGCTTACCAGAATAAGGTTACCAGCCAAACTACCATGTCACATGTACACTTTGCGACTGGTATCCTGCTCATTTCTGCGTAGCAGAAACATTGTTGAGCAATATTTTCTGCATAAGCAGCTCTATGTAATTGGGCCCTGCAGTTTCTACACTATCAGGGGATCCGCTGCCCATGTGCACCGAGTTCTGCTGCCTGGGATGTAATGTCAGCAAGAGTCGATCTGCCGAAAAACTCCACACTAAAATCACTGGCCTTGGGGCGTGCGGTTCAGTGTAAATCTTGAGCAAAGCATAGTGCTCATAAAAGCTTTTCCAATTGAACAAAAATTTGCAAAAAATAAAAAAAACTGTGTTTCCGGCACGTAGGCTGCATTAAGTTTGCGCCACTGCACCTTGGAAACCGTTCATTGTGCTATGTAACATAAGCCTAAAAATTCCAAACAATAATGCTAGTGAGCGCTTGGGGAGCCTCTTCAGGCGTGAAAAGTGCTACATTAGAACTGAGTATTTTTAGCTCGTTCATGGGCGTTTACACCACCGCGGGGGTATGGTCCTGAATTTTGAATAAAACAGAAAGTTATTTATTCAACAACCCTACTGTTAGCCAGTAGCCATGGTAACATCCAAACAATCTATACATAGCCGTTAATACCTCGGGCGGGGTGCCACTCTGAACGTCCACTTCCACGCTCGCTGTTGCCTGGCGACCATCGTTTGCTCTGGGCGATGAAACTGCTACAGTGAACGTGTGCTTTCCGGTGTTCAAGTCTCCAGGAGCGATATTCAACTTCTCCTGGTTAAGCAACGATTCACCCAGGCTGCAGGCCTCCCCCTGCTATTCAAATAAATAAGAAAAAGAAAGAAAAAAAATCTTCATAAACTTGTGGAATCCATTGACCGATTAAACTCCACCCACCATAGTGACTGCTGAGCACAAAACAGTTTTACTTACCAGAGCAGGGACTACCAGCCAAAATATCATCTCACATGTAGTTTGTCTGTGACTGATTTCCTGCTAATATTTTCTTAGTACAAAAGTAATAAGCACAATTTTCTGCTTCAAGAGAATCTATGACACTGGGCCCAGGGCTCAATATCATAGAGCTTAAGCACAAAAAAGTAGCTTAGCACAAAACAATTTTGCTTACTAGAGCAAAGGTAACCAGCCAAAATATCATGTTAGTACATGTACTTGTCAGTGACTGATTTCCTGCTTATTTTTGCTTAGCAGAAAAATACTAAGCACAACTTTTCTGCCTAAGTAACTCTATACCCAGGGCCCAATGCAGAGCTGCTTTGGCACAAAAAGTAGCTAAGCACAACCAATTTTGCCTACCAGAGCAAGCTTACCAGCCAAACTATATGTTGTGAAGGCATTGGTCTTGTGTGTTGTGTATTGAACGTAAAAGAATTCAGTACATGTAGGCTATCATCAAGATCTGCGCACGCTCAGCAATGGAATGTCCTTTGCTCCGGTATTCCGAAATCACACAATGGCATGTTAACACGGCTTCCGTTTCCAGGCTGGTGCCAATTGGTTAAAACAATTCTGTATTGAGGCCGACTCTAGATTGGCGGCTGAGACTACGGCTGCGGGTGTTGTCACAGGCTTCCAATGCTTCAACACATGTTCAAATGACGATCAAGTCGAAGGCACTAACCTAAACATTGCCTTAATCTTTACAGGTAAATTATAGGATTTGTACAGCAGCTGTGCAGTGTTCTTACTTTGTGTGATTCAATATGAATAAACAAACCTGTGAAAATTTAGGCTCAATCCGTCATCTGAGTCAGGAGAAAATAGTGAAAAACGTGCACACTTTTCACTCTAATTTCAATTGCTACAATCAAAATTAAAATTGGGGTCTTGAAATTCTATTTTCTCGACTTTGACAGTATTTTAGACAGATTTCTTTGGAAGATTGGTACTGGTAAATCACAACCAGTAAGCTTTCAGACTGATACTAATAACATGAATAAAAACAAAATTCGATGGATACCAATCCTGTATTTTACCTCTAAATATGGCCAGGGTAAAGTTTAGACATGATGTGACTTTTCTTACTGGTCTAGAGCAGCTCCATTGATAGTTAAGAACTCTGGATTTGTCGTCTGGATCGTGTGAACGAGAGGCATCCAGGCTCAGCTTGCCCTCTGATGCTTTCCCAAAGGTCCGTTGATAACCGCCCGCAATGATCGCAACAAGAGGTGTTCTATGGACGGTAACCTCGAAATCTACAGATACCTTCATGCTATCATCGTCGCCCTCACGCCAAGCCGTAACGGTAATCGTCACCAGGCTTTCGACTGACGGAAAAAGCATAACGAGGCAATAAGGATTATTAAGGTGATTAGGATCCACTGGGGTCGATTCACAAACCAAAAGCCGCCCTCAGATCCACCTATTTTTTGCTTGCCCTGCAACGAACCCGTTAGGATCAAGCAGAAAAAAATCACTCAGGTCACTATAACTGAGAAACTGTGTGAATGCCATGGAACAAGTGTCAGGAACACGTCGCAGAAGTTGGAATTTTTCTACTTTTGCGACTGTGACTTTTTGCGACTGATGCCGACCATCTTACCATCATCGTAGTGAATCTCAGGTCACAAAACAATCGGCGACGGATGTGTTCCCGGCGGTTTTAACTCAGTCCCAGCATCATCCTGAAAAGTCAGTCGCCGACTGCTCTGCGTCTTTGCAAGGTTGACATGAGGTCGGCTTATGATTCATCTTTTTAAAGATGAGTTGTTACTGTTACCATAGTGATTTGTATTGTGATATCACACTTTGCTTAGCAATTAAGATTGATGCAAAGGTTAAGATCAATCTTAGCTCTTTGTGGTATCAGCCCCTGGACTGTTATAAGGTGATAAAGCAACACCCACCCATCCTTACACATTTATTTTAATAATAAAATAATAATAATAGTAATAACATTCGTAAAGCGCCTTTTCCTAAGCATAAAGCACTCCATGGACAAACAAAGAAAATCTTAACAAAAATCTTCAGTGCCAGACCCAGCCATGCAAGCACAAGAACGATAGAGCCCATCCCAGCTTGGTAGCTCCAGCAAACGCTGGAAAGAAAAACAAGTTGGTTCTAATGCATGTCAGAGCTCTTTATGACCAAACAGTTGCAAACCAGGTCTGACACTGAAACTACAGGTTGAACAAGTGGGCTTTTAGTAATGTTTTGAACGTGGACCACTTTGCATCCGTCACATTAACAGTAATTCCAATGGTTTAAAAGAACCTGGAACCACCCAAAAACCAGCAAGTCCGTGATTATCTGCCAAATATCGGACCTAGCATCTTTAGTGCGATAACGAAATAACAAAACTCTCACTTGGCAAGGTGTTAGCTTTGACTTTTTGTTTCGGTGACTTTTGTTCAAATGAAACATCCACTGTCTGTCCTTTGCTGTCCACTGCTCTCCAGTCGTACATTGTTTTCTTCGATTTGATGCAGGAGTAGAACTCGACTACAGCTTCAAGGTAGAACCTGGGCATTGTGAGTAGAGCACACAGACCTTAACACAATATGTACAAATATCGGATGCATTTGAGTGCATTGACGCAGAATACAAACACAGGGTGAAATTTTGGCTATGTTATTTATTTTACGAGGTGAAGCCAATTGAAATGAAAAAAACCCAGATTTCACCGAGTGATTATATTCTACGACAATGCACGAAGGAAATGCATTAAATTTTGTTTTATATAACTCACACATAGATCATGTAATTTGAATTTTTACAAAGTGAAGCCAAGTGAAATGGAAAAGCCAGATTTCACCGAGTGATTATATTCTACGACAATGCTCGAATGAAATGCATTGAATTTTGGTTTTATATAACTCACACAAAGATCCTTGTAATTTGAATTTTTTTTTCCGGTACCCTTTTCCCCCCTCTTTGTTACAGGGACAAATGAAGTGTAACACAGTGAGTGCATGCACTGCGAGGCCAAGATTCCAACCCACATTCTGTAAACGACAAAACTTAAGTTCGACAGACTAGCCTGCCCAACCACAACACTCCATGACCCTTTCTTCCTTTGATGGTCAGTTCACACCTTTATGAAATTTTGAAGCCAAAGCAGATGTACAATCAAATCAATTCAGGGCTTGCACTAACTTTTTGTCCTCACTAGACCACCGGGCTAGTCAGATATAGTTTTGACTAGCCCTCACAAATTTTTACTAGCCTGACCATTTACACTACATAGAAAACTGACAGAGTACATTTAGAAAGAGGAGTCATCTGCCTCAGTTTGACTAGCCCGGCTGGGCTACCCAGAAGCAAGTTTGACTAGCCCACGGCACTCTTGACTAGTGTTTGTACGCCAGGCTAGTGTTTAAATCGAGCCCTGCAATTGTATCAGAAAAAAACAAATCCCGACAAATATTTTACCAGTCCTAGTTAGTGACTTACACTTGAGATGCCAGGACGGTTTTTCTACCACTCAGGCCCCTTGTTTCAGTTGTCAAGCCAGGTTGGACTGACTCAGTTCTTCTGATCCCGATGGAGGCTTCTTGGTCACCCTTGTCAGTTTTCACTGTCAGTTTAACAGTGTAGTCCGTATCGGGAGTCAGCAAACTACCAGAAAACTTCAACACGTCGGTTTTGCCATTTTCTGCGGAAGGAAGCAAGGCAATAGTGTAAGTGTGAGGAGTAGTCACTCGCTTGAGACTGACGGGAATGGGAGACTTCTGAGGATGCTAGATGGCAGCAGACTTACCGGGGATACCCATACCCTTGAAAAAGTGCTGGTCACCTGTTCCGCCTTGCCACGCACTGGCTTGTTTTGTTTAAATTTATTCTCCTTCTATCTTAATTCTTTATTTGTATTTTTTAATCTGTATTTATTGTAATTTTTATGCCAGTGCAAAGTGTAATAAAATAAAATATACTTTCGGACACTGGGATCTCACCACCACAGAGTGGGATTGGGATCTCACTACCACAGAGTGGGATTGGGATCTCACCACCACAGAGTCGGATTGGGATCTCACCACCACAGAGTCGGATTGGGATCTCACCACCACAGAGTGGGATTGGGATCTCACCACCACAGAGTGGGAATGGGATCTCACCACCACAGAGTCGGATTGGGATCTCACCACCACAGAGTGGGATTGGGATCTCACCACCACAGAGTGGAATTGGGATCTCACCACCACAGAGTGGGATTGGGATCTCACCACCACAGAGTGGGATTGGGATAACACCACCACAGAGTGGGAATGGGATCTCACCACCACAGAGTGGGATTGGGATCTCACCACCACAGAGTGGGATTGGGATCTCACCACCACAGAGTGGAATTGGGATCTCACCACCACAGAGTGGGATTGGGATCTCACCACCACAGAGTGGGATTGGGATCTCACCACCCCAGAGTGGAATTGGGATCTCACCACCCCAGAGTGGAATTGGGATCTCACCACCACAGAGTGGGATTGGGGTCTCACCACCACAGAGTGGGATTGGGGTCTCACCACCACAGAGTGGGATTGGGATCTCAACACCACAGAGTGGGATTGGGATCTCACCACCACAGAGTGATATTGGGATCTCACTACCACAGAGTTGAATGTGGATCTCATTACCACAGAATGAGACTGGGATCTCACCACCACAGAGTGGATTGGGATCTCACCACCACAGAGTGATATTGGGATCTCACTACCACAGAGTGGGATTGGGATCTCACCACCACAGAGTGGAATTGGGATCTCACCACCACAGAGTGGGATTGGGATCTCACCACCACAGAGTGGGATTGGGATCTCACCACCACAGAGTGGGATTGGGATCTCACCACCAGAGTGGGATTGGGATCTCACCACCACAGAGTGGGATTGGGATCTCACCACCACAGAGTGGGATTGGGATCTCACCACCACAGAGTGGGATTGGGATCTCACCACCACAGAATGGGATTGGGATCTCACCACCACAGAGTGGATTGGGATCTCACCACCACAGAGTGATATTGGGATCTCACCACCACAGAGTTGGATGTGGATCTCACCACCACAGAGTGGGATTGGGATCTCACCACCACAGTGGGATTGGGATCTCAACACCACAGAGCGGGATTGGGATCTCACCACAACAGAGTGGGATTGGGATCTCACCACAACAGAGTGGGATTTGGATCTCACCACCACAGAGTGGGATTGGGATCTCACCACCACAGAGTGGGATTGGGGTCTCACCACCACAGAGTGGGATTGGGATCTCAACACCACAGAGTGGGATTGGGATCTCACCATCACTGAGTTGGAAAAGGATCTCAATATCAGTGAATGGGAATGAGTTCTAACTTCTATATCACTGCATGATTTTTTCAACACTTCTTTATTTTAAGTGGAACCTTTAAATGATACTTTGAGTTCATTTTTGAGAATTTGATAGTAATACAGATAACATCATTGTGTGAGACCGAGGTTCCAATAATGTAAGGCATTTGGATCTTACTCTTGCCGCGTCGGAACCTTGGCCTATCTCATACAGCCTCTAAACAAATTACTTCTGTGAATTTCTCCCGTGATTTTTCACAGGACTCGGGAAAGTACCGAGTATACAGCGTTTAACACACATCGGTGTATGGGTAAAAATTACAAATAATATTCTTTATCCCCGATGCAAATATTAAGATCTATTATAATGGTTCGAACTGCCTCTAGCTACCGGACAGTCTCAGTAGTCTAATTGGTAAGACATCTGCTCTAGAATGGCGGGGACTGTGGGTTCGATTCCCATCCGAGGAAATGACTGTGAATTTTGTTCACAGAGCTTGGGAAAGTACCGAGTATACAGTCTCAGTAGTCTAATTGGTAAGACATCTGCTCTAGAATGGCGGGGACTGTGGGTTCGAATCCCACCCGAGGAAATGACTGTGAATTTTGTTCACAGAGCTTGGGAAAGTACCGAGTATTCAGTGCTTAACACACATCGGTGCTTGGGTAAAAATTACAAATAAGATTTCTTCTGCATAGAACTTTTAAGAAGAATGGGAGACTTTTGAGACGATAGCGGGCGTCTTACAGACCGGTCCTTTTCCATTGTTTTCATCGCTGAGAACAATGGAAAAGGACCAGTCTTTGGGACGCCTGCTATCGTCTCAAAAGTCTCCCATTTGTTTCATTACGGGTCTGTTTACAATAGTCGAAGCAAAAGGCCACAAAACTGTCCCATGTTTTTTTGTGTAAGTCGACTAATGACGCAACAATGCAGGGGCCGATTTCACAAAGCACTAAGTTTCATCACAACATGAGTTGTCAGTATTGCTACAGTGATTTGTATTGTGACATCACACTTTGCTTAGCAACTAAGAGTGATTCGCAGTTAAAATCAATCTTAGCTCTCAGTATTACTATAGTGATTTGTATTGTGACATCACACTTTGCTTAGCAACAAAGAGTGATTCGCAGTTAAGATCAATCTTAGGTCTTTGTGAAATCGAGCCCAGGTCCACTCTGAACGCACACATACGCCGTCAAATCTTTTTTGATCATGAAATGAAACAATGCGATTCTGCACAATTTGCTGCTACAATTTATAAGCATGAAATAGTTGCTTACGGGAAGCAGCTTTGTGGAATTGTGCCCTAGGTCCCATTACAGCCGTGCGATACTAACCGTTGATTATAGCAAACTCCGCATCATTGGTCGGCGATATTAACCACATGTAGGTCATTTCTGGAAGATTGGTTCCCTTGACACGCCCTCCAAGTTTCACATCACCACAATACGGAATTCTGCGCGGTCCAGAAATAGACACCTCTAAATCAAATGCTGTAAAAAGACAAAGCGAGATATCAAATTGTGTGTCGTGGCCGAGTGGTCAACTGCACTGGACTCGAGCTCTGCGAGCTCTGGCGTTCCTGCTCAGCAGAGCATGGGTTTGGGTCCAGGGACCAATTTCATAGAGCTGCTTAAGCATAAAAACTTGCTGAGCAAATAAAAAATTATGCTTACCAGTGTAAGGTTACCAGCCGAAATACCATGTTACATGTACAATTTGTGACTGGTATCCTGCTCATTTTCACTAAGCAGCAAATTGTTAAGCAATATTGTCTGCTTAAGCAGCTCTATGAAATTGGGCACTTGTGTCCTCAAGCAAGAAACTTGAATTGCTTGAATGGGACTTTAAGTCGCAGGTTCTATGTGTTGTGTAATGCATGTAAAAGAACCCAGTACCCTAATTGCTAAGAGAAGTGGGTTTGCCTCAGTTTTTCTGACACAAGTGGATGCATTTTTGCTCTGTATCACCTTACATACCCATTACATACAAGGTGCTCAACACATGGATCTCACATTTCAAATACTTAGCTAATCTGTCCTAACCAGTTGGCGCCGGCTGATGTGTAGCAACAAAAATATTTTTCGAACCAGCAAATGTGTGACGTGTGTACACGCCATCGTGTAAAATTTGAATACCGGAATCTTGGCGGCAACTGGTTAAACATAATAAACGCTTGCTGAGATGCTGGTAGATAAAGTGCTATAAGAATGAGAAGACTGCTACACAGTCAGACTTGTATATCAATTAAAACTTGCACTTGTTATTAAAACTTTATACTGCCTCTTGATTTTTAAATCTTTGAGTGGAAGGAAATGTAAGGTTCCACCTTCCCTTTCACTACTAGACACTGACAAGGGGCAATTTGTGAGCTCTCTTTCATTGACACATTTAGATTGCAAACTTATTATAATATCAGTACCTTCCTCTGTGTCGGTACCACCTTCAGCTGTGTCTGTGTCACCATCTGTTTGGACTCTTTTTGTTACAGCTGTGGCTGTTGTACCTCCTTCTTCCTTATTACCCCCTCCTCCATCTTCTCCATCCTTATTGCCTCCCCCTGTTTCTCCACCTGTCCCTGTGTCTTCAGTGCCGGCACCCTCCGTTTTGTCTGTTCCCTCTCCGGTACCTTCGTCTACAGCTCCTTCAGTGTTGCCACCACCTGTCCCCTTGTCTTCTCCTCCTCCTGTCCCCTCATCTACTCCTCCTCCTGTCCCCCCGTCTTCTTTATCAACATTGCTTCTATCTGTTACACCTGTGCCTGTGGTGCCTCCATCTTCCCTATCATTCCCACCTCCGTCTTCTCCCTCCGTTTTGTCTGTTCCCTCTCCGGTACCTTCGTCTACAGCTCCTTCAGTGTTGCCACCACCTGTCCCCTCGTCTACTCCTCCTCCTGTCCCACCATCTTCTTTATCAACATTGCCTCTTTCTGTTACACCTGTACCTGTTGTATCTCCATCTTCTTTACCATCCCCACCTCCACCTCCTCCTCCCTTATTGCCCCCATCTGTCACTGTCTCTTCGTTGTTGACACCCTCCGTTTTGTCTGTTCCCTCTCCAGTACCTTTGTCTACCTCTTCAGTGCCGCCTCCACCTGTTCCCTCGCCTACTCCTCCATCTTCTTTATCCACATTGGCTCCATCTGTTACACCTGTGCCTGTTGTATCGCCATCTTCCTTATCATCTCCACCTCCGTCTTCTCCTTCCGTATTGCCTCCTTCTGTTTCTCCACCTGTCACTGTCTCTTCATTTCCTCCCCCTGTTTCACCATGATCCCCTCCATCAGAATCACCTGCCTCTGTAGTACCTCCTTCTTCCCCTGTGTCTTCCCCTTCTTCTTCATTTCCATCTTCTGCGTCACCTGTTTGAAATTTGTACACAGTTAGAAACTGTTTAATTAGTAAATGGCAAACGTACACAAGTTAATTCAACATCACACCAGTTGTGATAAATGATGAACATTTAGATACTTTGAGACCCATACCGGGTAATTATTTTTCACTGTTTATGTATATATTTGTACCTCTTGGTGTGCAAACAATTACCAAGAGTGATGGATTTGGTCAATCTTCTGCCACCTACAACGTACCATTCCAAACAGTCTCTTACTGATGAATGACATGCCTTCTTCACTAGGCCTGTGGCTCAAGCACCAGCCACTGCCATCTCTAATGACACCAAGTCAGTGTACTCAAGCTCACATGACTTTAGCTTAAGTCACTAAAAAAACTTTTCCAAACAGACCGCTGGACGAAGGATCAATTTCATGGCTCTGCTTACCATGGAAATCTGCGCTCACAATCACCATTCTTCGCTTACAGGGAAACTGCTGATTTTGTGCACTGGCTGTGTCAGCGAAGAATACCAAGTACATGTTATGTATGCATACAAGTGCATGCATACAAGGAAAAAATCCTTGTACACCAGTGAACTACGCCATCGTATGTGCGGAATTTCCTGCTTCTGTATGATGCGTCAACTCTTTTGCTCATAGCAAACAGAGCCATGAAATTAGGCACGAGAATGATCTTGAAAAGAATGGTTGTTTTTTACAATCTCCTCATCAAGCATGTAGAAAGCATGCATTTATGCATGGGGGGGCTGTTACAGGGGCTGTGACGTCATAGAAGTAAATGGAATAACCCAGTTACTACGAGCGCACAGCGGTCACATCACAGTTTGACAAAGATTGCATCCTTTGTGATTTGACAGCAAGTGAGCACGTGTGCAGTATCTGGGTGAGAGTTCTTCTTTCCGCGAAAAGCCACAGGCCTGCTATTCAATTGTGTTGACACAACCCCTTTAAATCCCCAGTCTCAACATTGGTAAACTGACTGTAAATGCTTCCATTCTTTGCACAAATCAAGATACTTGTAATAAAACCAACCTGTTCAAATTTAAGCTCATTTTGTTTTTTCATATGCGAGAAAACAATCAAAATGCATTCAACGTTCCTATAGGCAGAGTTTTCCTCTCACTGACATGACTGAAGACGAGAAAAAAAATTTGGATCTTATTTAATTTAATCCAGGCAGAAATATTTCAAGGAAAGTTTTCTATCATAAGGTCCAGAGTTCTCCAGCGGATTTTCCAAAACTGTGGGGCATTCCGGACCCAACTTTTTAGTGTGTCTTTCTTCTATGGTCGCCTTGCCAGTTAGTTTAGATTTTTAGCAAAAGATAGGGTTAGAGGCGTCTGTCTCCTGAAAAGGTCAAAACATTACCGATGCCAGCAGGGATAGGCCTATGTAATAAGTAACTTTTAGTTCTCTGTTGGCGGGACAGACGTATCCCCATACTGTGGTTTGGGCACTGGCCTGGTGACCAGTCTTTTTTCTTTGTCTTTTTCTTCCATTCTGTGCTTTTTAACATGTGTTCTGCGCCTTTGATCATTTTGTATGTAAGGGGCGCAATATAAATTTTAAATATTATTAAATATTATTATTTTGAAAGTGTGGCCAAAGAACGCTAAATTGGTAGCAGATGTTTTTATTTAATGTTTATGTTTGGTTTGAAAAGCTCTCCTGTGCGATCTGGAGCATTTAAAATGGTTTTATGTGAATTTTTGTGAATTTGATATTAAAATCTAAAAATTTAGTACCGGCCGTAATTTCTGCGTATCGACCCGTAATTGGCGCGTATCGGCCCGATACGCTATCTTGAACATTTATGTTTTCCTTCTCACCAATGTTGAGCTGGGGCTCTTAGCAGGGACACTGTAACATGTTTTTTTATTAATGTTGACTAGACAAAAATGGGGGAGCAAGTAATGACGGGGCTCGAATTTGGTGTAAAATTCCACCAGACCGCAGGGCTTGTAGCTCAAAATTTTTACCGGACCAGAATTTATTTTACAAGACTAGAATCTGAATGAGAAAGAACTTTCTACAAAGTCTAAAATGGAAACTGTTTTTATTTGAACAAGCACTAAGAGAAGATTTGTCTCATAAATGTCTTGTGGGGAAGTATATTTTTATACTCAACAGAATTGAAAGATATTGATCAGATTCAAAGTCAACGATTTGAACATCATTTCTCGTGTTTCTTTTTTGTCAAAGATATTACACAGTGTCACCGTGTAATATATGTGACAGTGAGGTATTATTTTTCAATTGAAAAACACAAGACCGCTGGACTTGTCCGTTTGTGAGTTCACTGGCCCGATGGTAAAATCACTGGCCTCGGGCCTGTGGTCCAGTGTAAAATTCGAGCCCTGAATGAATGTTTTAATGTGATTGATTTCATTGTACACAAAAATGATAGTATTGTCATGAATACAGTATGCTCATTGTTACACTGTTCTCAAGGCATGCCCGATCCAACTCCTAATACAGGCGTCTACCAATAGGCCTCCAATTTCATTTTCAGAAGGGCACCCGGCAATTTCCCCTAAGGGCACCATATCATGAGGAAAACTTAAAATTGCAGGTTTTTAAGGGTTTCTGCAATGGCACAGGGCACCACAACAAATTACTGAGTAGCCCCATACATTGTGCCAATACGCTGGAGGGAGTTCAGCGTATTTACTATTGACACAATGTATGGGGCTAATTGTTGAGATCCTGACTGTGGGTTATTTCGAGTCCCTGTGGAACATCTTACCCCCTCCTACCCCCCCTCCCCCCAAATCAGCCTCTGGACACCGTGAAAACTGGTAAGCATGATATATAAGTTATAAGATATTTACCCTCTATCTGTGTCTCCCCGCCCCCATTTGGCTTTGTCCCCCCCCCCCCCCCCCACCTGCAAAAAACCAAAAACATGCTGGCTACGCAAATTACACCACAGCACCTTTTAAACCATTACATGGTGCTATGGTAAAGGAATAGGTCTCATACTTAGTCAAAAACGTAACTCATCATACATTGCATTTGCACTTGCAGGAATAAATACTGAGCGCTTTCCCTTTGAGAGGCCCAACGGGTGTCATGAAGCGGATAGTAAAGAACTACATATACATGTACGCCAATGCAATCTACGCACTGAGCTGCACAATCTGAGCATTGCTCAGGAAAATCTCGAGATTGAGCAAATTTTCAACAGTGTACGTCCTCCATACACCACCGGTTGAACTTGTGCGCCAATCCACAACGTGTGTAATGATGGCCACCACGGAGCTGACCGCATGATTTTAAAATAAACAAATTACAGATTTAAAAAATAAAATCAGGCTACATATAATCAAACTAACATTCTACTCCCCTTTTAACAGCATACGCTCACCTGGCAGGTAGACATAATTGAACGGATTCGGTAAAAATATATGAACCACAATACCCAAAGCTGCACAGTTCCCAAATATCTTTAGACGTAAACACATTACACAACGACTGTTTTCTTATATGCAGTAAGTTTTTCGTCGAACTGCCGTCGGCTCTCGCTACCGCTTTTTTCATTGGAGGATCGTTATCACGGTCATTCTACCCCCATACAAATTACAATATCCCACAATGTTGTTTTGTTACGTATAACAGGATATCTACCACTTTTGTAAGTACTGGAAGTCATTCTTGTACGCTGGTGACTTAAAATTAACAGGTATGGCCCTAGGCCTATTCCAGCATGTTCAGTGAATTGTAGTGTTTTGGTACAAATGCAAACTATGTCGTCAGCAACATCACGAAGTCACCAAAAACATGCATAATCGGTAGAAAAACTCAAATCTAGTTGCGTGGTTTCGATTTCGTTTGATCAGCATCTAACATTACCAAGTTATACGTCTCAAACTAGCTTCGTGTTAGGCTAAGTTGATGAAGCGCAAAAACCCCGAGAATCCGGAACTGTGTTACGCGACGGCGTTGAATACATAGCTGGCACAATGCCAAAATTCACTACTCCGGCTTTTGCGTTTTTACGAAGTGCCAACAACTTTCACCAGATTAAGCCAGATTTTTTTAACAACACTGATCAAATTGTAAGAAGTCACTAGAAAAGTTAAGGTTATAAAGAAGTTGCTGGAATATTAAAAAAAAGTCCACCATTTTGGTATTTTGTGGAATAAGAAAAATCATATATTTATGCGCATTGAGACATATTTCGAACAGGGCATAATCCTCCAGACTTTGGAATTGTGGAGGCTAAACAACTCGTGTGATCAAGCGTTTTGAAACAGTTCGGATTGACAGAGTGCCGTGAAGAAACCCTATTGAGATCTGAAGTATTTGGTATAGTTTCATAATTAAATCATTGTTTCTTTGTTCCTTGCTTTAGCGTGACCGTGTTTGATTTCATTGTTGCATCTGAGAACATTCAGGTTTTTTTTTTTTGAGTGATTTCAATTCACGGATAGTTTGGAGATTTTAGGATCGTAACAATTTACAAAGATATTTGCGATGTATTATGTCCCTTCAGGGCCACCATACAACTGACTATGCCTAACCCATTGCTCAGCGTCCCCATTAAATCAGTAACCCTAGCGTTACTAATTAGAGCGCGAGTAATTATTGACCCACATGATGAATTCAGACTCAAAAGTGACATCTTGCACAAACCTGCTTTGTTTATACAGCGCTGTATGACCAGTTACTATAGATAGGTAACCATCGATTGAGTGTTTGATCTGTTACGCCGTTTGGAGATTTGGAAAGGAGGTATTTAATATAATATTTTGCTGAATAAAATCAACTAGGCCTAAGTTCATGTTAAAAAAATACACGAAAAAAACCAACAAACAATCAAAGAAAATAATCAAAACAAACAAACAAATAAACAAACAAACAAACAAACAAACAAACAAAACAAAACAAACACAAAAACAAACAAACAAACAAAATACAAACAAACGACCCAACAAACAAAAACAAACAAACAACCCAACAAACAATCAAAGAAAACAAAACAAACAAACAAACAAACATAACAACCTAACAAAACAAAACAAAACAAAACAAACACAAAAACAAACAAACAAACAAAATACAAACAAACAACCCAACAAACAAAACAAACAAACAAACAAACAAACAAACAAACAAACAAACAAACAAACAACCCAACAACAAACCACTTAAAGTGTGCCAGGAAATCCGAATGCAATACCAAAACAGTATACCGGTTACATTGTCCAAAATGGCATGTAACCAGGCCGGTGTCATACGGTAAAATTCATAGTCTGAAGGAAGGTAATATCAGGCGAAATTTGCTACATAATTCGCTGTAATGGGGGACACAATCACCGGGTGCGATTTGTTTCCTCAAACGACATCGCAAAACAGGTTCCGACCCCTTTTTCTTTAAAAAATAAAAATTCACGAAAACCAGAAAAGTGAAGAATAATAATAAAACATAACAATCAAGTTTAAAGGGAATACTCCCCCCGCAAAAACAAATATATATATAATAATTATACATAAATAGATAAATAAATAGGCCCCTAAATAAATGAAGAAAAAAAAAATTATAATAAAAATAATAAAAATAATAAAATGAAATAAAACAAATTAATAAAAAAATGTACAGAAATATGATAAAAAGAAAACAAAACACGCACGAAATTGCGAACCAGTTACCGTCGGCTCGTTAGTCACAAGACTATCGACGCAAGCCATCGAATCAGCTCCACCGAAAGTGTTTTTTAAGATATTATATACATTTTCTGTTAATAAAAATAAAAAATTAATTAAAAAAAATATGTACAAAAATATGATGATAAAAAGAAACAAAAGACGCACGAAATTGCAAACCAGTTACCGTCGGCTCATTAGTCAAAAGACTGTCGACGCACGCCATCGAATCAGCTCGACCGAAAGTGTTTTTCAAGATATTATACACATTTCCTGTTAATATTAATGGTAAAGGGAAACGTACAACGCAACCGCCCTCGCAAAGCACCTACTATACTCTGACGTTTGGGAGAAGGAAAAAAAAAATCGGAACCGAGGGTGGACTATGCTATGTCATTTGGGAGAAGAAAAAAAATCGCGACTGAGGGTGGACAAATCCCCCGTTTTGGAGGGTGGACAAATACCCCGTTTTGGAGGGTGGACAAATCCCCCGTTTTGGAGGGTGGTCAAATCCCCCGTTTTGGAGGGTGGACAAATCCCCCGTTTTGGAGGGTGGACAAATCCCCCGTTTTGGAGGGTGGACAAATCCCCCGTTTTGGAGGGTGGTCAAATCCCCCGTTTTGGAGGGTGGTCAAATCCCCCGTTTTGGAGGGTGGACAAATCCCCCGTTTTGGAGGGTGGACAAATCCCCCGTTTTGGAGGGTGGACATAATCCCCCGTTTTGGAGGGTGGACAAATCCCCCGTTTTGGAGGGTGGACAAATCCCCCGTTTTGGAGGGTGGTCAAATCCCCCGTTTTGGAGGGTGGTCAAATCCCCCGTTTTGGAGGGTGGTCAAATCCCCCGTTTTGGAGGGTGGACATAATTCCCCGTTTTGGAGGGTGGACAAATCCCCCGTTTTGGAGGGTGGACAAATCCCCCGTTTTGGAGGGTGGACAAATCCCCCGTTTTGGAGGGTGGACAAATCCCCCGTTTTGGAGGGTGGACAAATCCCCCGTTTTGGAGGGTGAACAAATCCCCCGTTTTGGAGGGTGGACATAATTCCCCGTTTTGGAGGGTGAACAAATCCCCCGTTTTGGAGGGTGGACATAATTCCCCGTTTTGGAGGGTGAACAAATCCCCCGTTTTGGAGGGTGGACAAATCCCCCGTTTTGGAGGGTGGACAAATCCCCCGTTTTAGGGTGGGTGGACATAATTCCCCGTTTTGGAAGGCGGACAAAAAAAACCGTGACACCGGCATATTCATAAATGAATCGAAACGACCAAACCAGTTCAAGAAATTTCAATCCTGCACCGCTCGAAAAACTGAACGCATATCAAGTTTTGCGGAAATTTGAATTTGCAATTTCCATATATTTTTTCATTCCAACCGACTTTCGCAGCTCACCTGTTGTGTTGAACTTCGAACGCGTTGTGACATTTTGATCGACCTTTGACCCTTGTGTTGTGACATTTTCCCAGCCGGTGTCGTCTTTATTGTTGGCTTGTGCCGTTGTTGATAGATCAAGCTTGTTGGGCGTTTCGGTGGTGTGATATTTATTAGGTGGCCGGTGTTGGCCGCCAGCGCCACCCTTCATCTGTTTGGTTGTAGTTGTACCCTCACGATCGTGCCAATTGCCGCCAGAATGATCCGCCGTCGTACTTGGTTTTTCACTGGGCGTTGCATCTGTTGGCGCCCCCTGCTCTTTGTCTGATGGTCGAGTCGTCATGTCATTTCGGTGGTAGTTGGGATCACCATCTTTGTTTGAATTTGTTTGAGAAGTCGTTTGGGATTCATTCGCGATGTAGTGGTCATCTTTCATCGTCGTTATCTCACCTTTTCTACTATCATTCATCCCACTATTCTTCTTGACTGTTGAAGTTTCGACTCGCTCACCGGTTGTATCGCTCTCTTTTCCGTCCATCGAATCGCGAGCTCTTACCGTTGTTGTTTCAATTTTCTCTGGCGTCAGATCACTTTCTTTCTCGGTCATCACCTCGGGTTTGCTACCCGCCGTCGTCGTCCCAAGTTCAGAGTCGCTGCTCGGCGTCTGTGTTACTTGGCCTTTTCGATCAGCCCTTCCGCCTTTTGACTTGATTGTTGAGGTTTCGGCTCGCTCATCGGTCACGTCACTCTCCTTCTCATCCATCGAACCGGGAACTCCTGTTGAGGTTATTTGTGCATTTCCTGTCAGATCGGTCGGTGTTTCCCCGCGTTTACTACCTGCTGTAGTCCCTGAAGCAGAATCTCCGATCGGGTTTTCTGTAACTTCTTTTTCATGATATGGCTGTTGATTAATCCATTGTCCGGCTGATGTGGTCGCACCACCCTCTTGGTCACCTCCGGGAACAGCCGATTCCGTTTCGTTTCCTTTCGTAGAAAATGGTCGCGTTCCGTGCACCGAACAGACACTCAGCGTTAAAGTCAAAATCAAAGCCCCGTAAAAGACGGCTGGCAACCCACGGAGCGACGCGCTCGGCATGACTACTCCCAGGAGGTTTGACTTTTTTCTGGCTGTCTATTGGTCATCACTTTCCTTTTATAGCGCTGTATGGCCCATAATCAATAGACACTGACTTCGTGCAATTACGCTCATTTTGATGGCATCGATCTAAAACCTTGAAGCATATTATGGATAATCAAAATATCCTTTCAACGTTACGAGGCAACTTGGATTAAAGGTAGCTCAATGCTTAAAAATAAAACTGATTATGGTTTGGCGTAATCGAAATAAGGACATAACAGAAAAGTGAGCAAAATAACGAACAAGAGATAAACTCTTACTTTCCGTTTGCCGGAAAATATATAACTATGGTTGCCCTGGAGGGACACACAAGTCCTATAATAATATTACTATACTGCATATTCATGAACGAGAGCTGAATTCTCACTGGTCCATTCACCATCACGTGCCAGACGCTAGTTTTGCTGTTTATCTAGCGCCCCTGCCAGTGACTATTCACGCACAAGGTAAATACGCATGCGTTGTAGACTATCGCCATAGATAAAGAATATAACAACTAGATCGGACGTGCGTGCGCGCACTCCACTGCCTGTGTGTAGAAAAAGCTTTGGTTCGCCACGGACGCAGTAAAATGTCACGTACTTGGGGCGACGCACAGAATAAAAATATCGACAATGTCAATTTCGTGTTATTTACAAGTAGGGTGCAGATTAAACGATCGTCTCATAACAATTCGATAGATTGACACATTATTTATGAGAACAAGAAGTTACTGTGCAGATTAATGGATACAGAACACTGCACAGCTGATCTGAGGTTTTATTCTGTAAAAACCAAGACCGGTGGAAAATAATGTGTGAAAATGTCCAATCCAACAATCTTTTTATTAATGAAATAATGGGGAAAAAAGAGAACATCGTTAAAGTTGCTTGGCCAAACATTCATGGCCCAGCCTTTTATTAATTTACGTTTTTAATTAACTGCCACAAATCATTGACGAATTTGTTCGTTCAAAGTGTCAAATGAAAGTTCAAAACTGTTTCTACTCCGTAAAATTAGCAATTAGAAAGATAAATCTATTTTTGACCCCCAAATCGGACTGAAATCGGGCAATGCATCTTTAGGAAACACCCACGGCTCATGCGTTAACATCGCGTCAAGTTTATAGCTGGTTGATACCGGTACACTAGGAAAGTATGGCGGCTTACACGTAAATGTCAATCCGCGTTTTCTCAAGCTCAATGATGTCGAACTATACAAGTTATGAGGTATAGTAAAACAATAACATGGTTTATTTCGGGTGGATAGTCGATATTATCTCCCATCGGTCTTGGAAGTTGACAACCTAGTTCCCTCGGCTTCGGAACTAGTTTGTCAACTTCCGATACCTCGGGGAGCTAATATCGACTGTCCATCCTCAAACCATATTGGCCTATATTTGTATACTCATGGACAACTTTCCCCCGAAGTCGCGAAATTGAACGTCAAATTTCATGTCTGCGACTTACCGAGTCGCGAAATTTGACGGCAATATTCAAGTCTGCAACTTTTCCCCAATGGCACTGAAATGACAAACAAAGACTATGGCTAAATATAGCCCTATACGTCAATGCTCAGGGGAAAAATTCACGACTTTTCTCCAAGTCGTGAAATTTGACGTCAAACTTCATACCTGCGACTTTTCCCCGTTCGCGAAATATGACGTCAAATTTCTTGGACAATTTTGAGACCTTTCCCGCGAGGGAAGTCGCAGACCATGCGATTCGACGTCAAATTTCGCGGCTCGGGGAAAAGTCGTGACATTTTCCATGACATTTGACGTCACCATTGAGGTCTCGTGCGTTCATTTGACGTCATCATTGAGGTCTCGTGGGTCCCTCCGGTGCCACCATAACCTAACAGGCATCTTCCGATGTTTGTCAGCAGTACTTACACACCTGACTAAGTACTTACACACGCCCTGACAAAGACAAAACGCCCATGCGCCCTCTGGTGTTAATTGTGTGAGACAGCGGAATTGTAAAAAGTCAATGTTCATCAAGTACATATTCATCAATTATATTCACAAAAATATTGTTTACAGGGTAACTTTTTTTCATAATCAGGCGCCCATTATTTTTGGTTAGAAATGTAGTGAGTACGACTACCTATACGGTCCCTAATGAATTCAAATCGCCAGAAGTTGTGTAATATTTATTTTTAACATCACTGCACGTCGCCATCTTTTTACATAAATTAATGTATGGGCTTGGGCTATGGATGAGGCTCCGGTTTAGGCTCCATCTGTTATTTTGAAAACGTGCTTCTAGGGGCGGATCCAGAATTTTCCGAACGGGGGGGGGGCGTGAAATTTACCGATGAAGCAGCAAATGATGATTGAAGGCAAGTGAACATTGTAGTATAATGTCGAAAGTTTATTTCTCATTGCAATTGGGCGGGATGATATCTTGATTTTTTTTCGGAAGGAAAAATAGGGGGCGGGGCGTGCGCCCCTCACGCCCCCTGGATCCACCCCTGGCTTCAAGCAGGCCGACGAAACCTAAGTCTGAGCCCAAACCGAATCCTTGGTTTCGAAAAGACCTATTATGTCACTTATCCCTGTCTACCTCTTTATTGATATCTGACAACATTATCAACAATAAACAAACAAACAAACAAACAGACAAAAAACACCACACCGTCCTCGCCTACCATTTAAATGCTTTTAACCTTCAGTTTCCATTTAGTTTCATTTTTTTAAATTTATCTTTTCAACTTCTTTTTTTTTTTACAAATCAAGATACCGATGTGTTAACATTTTAATTTTATTTTATTTATTTATTGTATATGTTTTGCTTCGTAGTTGTCACTTTTAGATCTTGTTGCTATAGAGTTTTGAAGATGCTCAGAGGCAGTGGCGTAACTAAAGGGGAGGGGGCACGTGCCCCCAAACTGATGTCCGTGCCCCCGGGGTCCACCCCCATTTGAAATCTGGACTTTTGAGATAAAAACTTACCCAAATAAAATGTTACATTTTATGTAGTAATTTCAATGTTTTTAAAACTATTTTTTTTTTATTACTTACATGCAGAATGCATTTGATTTACCTGAACACGTCAGAAGAGCGCTGAAAAGGGGCTTATTTGGGAAAAATACAAATGGAAAACTACATTTTTATTGGCCAAAAGTGCCCCCTAGAAAAAATGGTGCCCCCCCCCTTGTGCCCCCCTAAAATTTTACCCTAGTTACGGCGCTGCTTAGAGGTCCGTTTTCTGGCCAATTTGACCCGAAAATTTAGATTTAAATTTTAGATTCGAGAAAGTTAGAAGTTTTCATTTAAGGTGTGGCAAGAGAAAATCTGCCAAGTTTAGTTGTGGTTAATTAAAAAAAATGAATGGTCGGGATCCCGACATTATCTCACGACCATCCACCATCTACAAACAAATTTGCATGTCCATGGCATATGAAAAAGTGTTTGTATGTTTTTCGTTTTGAAAGATTCGTTAAGAGAAATTAAAAATATATATAACAGTATGTATAGGGATACCAAGAGCGCTCTCAGTGTTGCTGTAACTTTTGATTTGCATATTTACGATAAAAACTTAACGTTTGTGTCCACGACCTTTGGACTTTCCTCTTTTCCGTTTGACTGCGCGAGAAAGAGCACACAGGGCTTTTGCCATGCTCCTAATGTTATATATGCGGGAGGGTATAGCTTTATGGTAACTCCTAGTGAGTATATTGTCTTGTTACCAATAATGTTATCATAAAATTGTGCTCGGATTAGTGTACACGTGTATTAAAATGCCGCGTTACCTAAAATGCGCACACGGTGACATTGACTTCCAAAATGGCGCAACCAAGAATATTGTGATGATGACGTCAGGTGACCTGGGTCAATACGAGCCAGACTTGATTAAAGGCCTTGTAACACAAGGCAATTTTTACAGGCAACTTGCAGGCTACCAACTGCACTAGGAACACTCCCCTTGCACAAGGGACATTTTATCTCAAAGCGTCATTTCATCCTCAAGACAGTTACGTGAAAACTGATGAGTGATTCGTTTTTCTTCGCAGAGATTTGCAAGGAGCCGGGCCATTTTCACAGTGCTGCTTAACGGTCAGCGAATTATCGTGCTAACTATAGCAGAAAATGTTGCTTAAGCGTAAGCGTATTTCACAGGTTACCGAGATAATAGACTTCGTATTCGAATATTAGGGTCCGTTAAAGCGCGCGATTTTGTTTCCTTCACATGTTACAGCAATGCGTGTGGGACCAAAATGGTCCCCAAAATGTTCGAATACGCGCGAGACTTACACAATCTATTAGGCGCCCAACTGGCGCGTTCACCATGGACTTGCATTGTTACGTCATCCATTTCCCTACAGTAAGCACAGGAAGGTTAGCATGCCTTTTCGCGTGCTTTCGGCTAGCAGCGCTATGAAATGGAAATCACAAAGTGAGCACAACATCGGCCGTTAAGCAGCTCTATGAAATGTAGCCCTGAGTGCCAGTAAATTGCCCTCAATTCATTAACAATTTCGTTTGTCCTCTTCACTTGTGTATTATTACACGCAGCAAACCGTTTTAAATTGAAACAGAAGGGGCGAATTGCATAATAACAATTCCATGACGATGCAAGATAACAAATAAAGTGTCCAAAATTAAAATAATATCATACGCAGCTCCTGACAGACGCCATTTTTACGGGCAACTTGGTTTTCGGCTTTGGTCCACGTCCAGCGTTCTAATTTTTCGGCCAAATTGTTCACCAAGCGATCATGCAAGGAAGTTGATAAAATTCCCAGCTGTACCGAACGAATTATTTTACGCATAATGCATAGTTGTTGTGCGTTAATAAAAAATGTAACTTAACAATCAGTAAGCTCTTAGACTGATACTAATTAAATTCTTTTTCGGTTAATACCAATATACAGTTTTCTACCGTTAAAGCCCAAACTCAACATTGGTAAGAGGAAAAACATAAATGTTCACAAATTTACATATACCTTACATGGTATAAAGATAACGATGGTACAAAACTTTGCACGAAATATTTCTGCCGGGGGTGTTAACGTTTTAAAATAATAAATAAAATAAGATACACATTTAGTTTTCGTGTCAGTGAGACGAAAACTCTGCCTGCAGGAATACGTACAAAATTGCTGATGCATTTTTACCGTTTTCTTGCAAATGAAACAACGAAATGAGCTGACACTTTCACAGGTTGGTTTTATTACAAAAATCTTGGTTTGTTCAAAGAATGGAAGCATTTACAGACAGCTTACCAATGTTGAGCTTGGTCGTTAATATACTTGTACCCTTCCCCAAAAACACTGTTATACACTGGTAACAGATTAAACATTTTATTGGCCGAGAATCAATCACGTTATATACTACAAAGATGCATGAACATGGCTCAGGGGTACACGAGTGATGTACCGGAACTTCACGGGGAATATTACCTCGTACAAAAATGCTGAATGCATTTTTACCGTTTTCTCTCAAATAAAATAACGAAATGAGCTGACATTTTCACAGGTTGGTTTTACTAAAAAAAATCTTGATTTGTGCAAAGAATAGAAGCATTTACAGTCAGTTTACCAATGTTGAGCTGGGGCTTCAATGAAAAGCATACTGAACTTCCTGAACTGAGATTTTTTCTGACTGTTATCAATTCAATTGCAGTGTACCGGTATAGACCTTATGCATTGACGTCATCCAGCCGCCATCTTAGGGTTAAAATAATGATGACACAATTGAAACGCACATATTTGTACGCGCGGCTCACAGGCTCAGCCAATGAACAGCCTCCTTTTGACCTCTAGGCGAGGGCGTCCTACTCAATGACGTCATGTGCATAAGGTCTACGGGAATGAGGCATTATGGTGTTGTATAACAAAATGGAACTCACCGTCTAGATCCAAATGTTCCCTTAACTTTTCGGCACGTTCTCTGAGGTTCTCGCGAAGATCTTTCACGAATGACTCGGTTCTATTTTTTATGAGCATCGTGACCTTTGATCCATCATCGTTCACACACACGTCACACGCTTGGCGTTGCCAATCATCGGTCGCGCATTTGACAGTCAATAATTTTGGACTAATTTCTACCGCCATTAATTGGTCTGTTATGTGAATGTGCTCGTTGAGCACATTGCTAACAGCTGTGAACATGTGATCCAGAATTGTGCGAATATCTACTTCAGCAAAAGCCGTGGAAAACAATTTCTTGGTCTTGTTATCGGCATTGCTGTTTTCTACTTCGTATTTATTAACTAACTCTGATATCATGGTTTTGATGATAGTGTAGATGTATTTATCGGTCATTGTAGGCTGAAAAGGTTTGTAATCGATGGGAGAGAGGAGCTGGAGGAGGGAGCTGTTGATGGCAGGTATGGTAACCGAGTAGGTTGTGTTTATATCCTGTAGAGTTCTTTCTGATGGGAAAAACAATACTGCGGGAAGGCTCAAATTTGCCAGGAGACCTTGTGGGCGTCTGTGCATCATTCCCAGCAGGAGTTGTACGGCTTCTGTCTTGGTTGCAGTTTCGTCCCCGTCGTACCCAGTGTAAGCGGTACGGTATTGGTACCCCTCCATGTTGACGTCAACCGTCTCGTTCCTTACCCCCTCAATTGGTCTTAGCATACCCCACATCTCTTTGAATGAGTGCATGATCTCCTCACCAATGCCCGCGGCAATGATGATTTTGAATACATCTTCAGACTGAAAGTTGAGGGTTCTGTTGAGAAGTAAGCCGATGGTATTCTGTCGGGAGTTCATTTTTGACAACTTGCGACGAAGTGCTCGGAACCTCACTGTAAATGACTCCGTGAAGTTTGCTACCAGCCACCGCACGGGGTCGCTCACCATATTTCCCCCCGGAATCTCAATCAACCAATCCCTTGTAGCTGTTAACCCTATACAGCGATTAGGGTAACTTTCATCGTGGAGCTCCTTTGTGGGTGTATGAGTGGCCTCGTCATCGTTGTCTTCATGAGACGCAATGTGCATTAACAGCCCATCAACCTTTTTTTCCAGAGCGTTTGCGTAGTCCATCATCTTGCCGTGGTATTCCCGGAACAATTCGTCAATTTCACCAAAAGATTCAGAAAATGCCGAAATCAAGATTTCAGAATCGGCACAAATGCCGCAAGAGTAAAAGTCGACTTGTAAAGTTGAGAAGCTGTGCGTTATACTTGTATCTTCACCCTCACTGCACTCAGGAACACTGAAAGGTGTTGGGTCTTCGGGTACAACTACACTTTTTAATTTCGAAATCATGTCTTTTAATTCACCATCTATCTTCTCAAGGAACCCATTAAAGTCAAAAACTTCTGTATTTTCAGCATTGAGACCCATACTACTCTTGTAGTAATTTTGTAGCTGGTCGAATGCATCTTCGGTAAATACCTGTAACTGTGATGATCTATCGGCCTTTCGTCTTTGCATTGAAGATGTGGCTTCTTCGTGATGGAGAAGCAGGGCAACCAATGCCGCTTGATCGAAGCTTGCAAGTAACTCGCTCTCTTTATACCTTCTGACATGCGTCGTGGAGGGAATCATTTGAACGGTGTCGATTTTGGACTTCTGATCAGCAACAAATCTGAGCATCTGGACTGTTTGATTGAGGAGACGATCATAGACTTCGAGGTGAACCAACTCAAGTGTAGACTGTTGGGCGATGCCGTTAAGTAATGACTGGGGCTTATCGTAACTCTGACGAGCCCGTTCAACCTTTCCCGCCCAGTTTCGGTCAATTATCAGATCCTCTAATTTCGTCTTCAACTCAACAGGAACGACCGCCATCAAATCTAGGTCCCAGGTTTCCTTTGAGATTTTGACGTCACGGCACTCCGTAAAGCGGTTGGTCATGTATACCGGATCTGAATTGTATGTCTCGTCATGCTCCATTCCGTCGGATGTTTCGCCACCAGTGTGTTCAGTGGTATCGCCGTCGGTTACACCGGTAGTATCGGCCCCCGTTCCTTTGCCGGTATCGGTACTATCGCCAGTAGTACCGTCAGTTTCCACTCCCATTCCGTCGCCAGTACCGGTTTCATCTTTTTCGGTTTGCGTATCATCGGGACTATCATCAACGTTGGGGTCAGACGCCATTTTGTCTAGGAACATATTCACCTCTTCTTTGAGGAGTCGTGCTTTCTGCTCTAGTGCATTGTGGTACTCCGTAAGAGCTCCATCGACGGCTGTAATTAACTGGTTGTATGTCTGGAGAATACCAGGATTGCTGCATATGCTGCATGAATACCCATCGACTAAAACTGAGCACTGATTCGGCACTGAAAATGGGCTGTTGGTGTACTCTTGTGAGAATAGTGCACTTGAAAGTGAACGAAAGAATTTTTTTACATTCTTATCAACTGTTCCACGAAATTCTTCAAAATTCGGATAGTTGTTTGAATCAAGTTGTGTAGTTTCTGTCAGCAAGTTCTTCTCTGACAAGAAACGCTCTTTTATTTTAATAAATGCCTCTTTTGTGAAGGTTTCCAAAGTTGTCGACTCTTGAAACACACTTGAAGCTTCATTACCGTTAACAAACCAAGCAGTCAGGGCCGCCGCCTCGAAGCTTGTGGTGTAAGTTTCACCCACAGAATCCTGTTGGGTATCTCGGTATTGGTACGGCCTGTCGTCTTCTGTTTGTCTATTTAGCTTTGCCTTAAGACCAGCAGCTAAACTAAGAGCTTTGATGGTTTGAGTCAGACATCGATCTAGTGCTTCGAACCTCAACAATGCCTCGGCTGATTTCTGTGCAACCCCGTTGAGAGTCTCATAAAAACTACGAACAAAAAAGCCTGTCATGAGGTCTCCTTGATAAGCCTCAACAAGCTTCACCACGTCGTTGTTCAACACTTCAGGAAAAACTTGAGACAGATCTGGACTTCCCTCACTGTTGAACCTCAGAGAGCTACAGGAGTTTTCGTTGTACAGGGCTGACATCATCGGTGGAGCAGACAGGACGCTCTCTGGTACATCGTGTTGGTCATCCGTACCGTGTAATGTGCCGTCAGCATTTCCGCCCGTCCCGGTCGAAGTCCCTTCAGCATTTCCGCCCGTCCCGGTTGATGTGCCTTCAGCATCTTCGCCCATCCCGGTTGATGTGCCGTCAGCATTTCCGCCCGTCCCGGTCGAAGTCCCTTCAGCATTTCCGCCCGTCCCGGTGGATGTGCCTTCAGCATTTCCGCCCGTCCCGGTGGATGTGCCGTCAGTATTTCCGCCCGTCCCGGTCGAAGTCCCTTCAGCATTTCCGCCCGTCCCGGTGGATGTGCCATCAGCATTTCCGCCCGTCCCGGTTGATGTGCCGTCAGTATTTCCGCCCGTCCCAGTCGAAGTCCCTTCAGCATTTCCGCCCGTCCCGGTGGATGTGCCTTCAGCATTTCCGCCCGTCCCGGTTGATGTGCCGTCAGTATTTCCGCCCGTCCCGGTTGATGTGCCGTCGGTATCTACGCCCGTCCCGGTTCTAGAGTCATCAGTTTCGCCAACTGTTCCGGTTGATGAACCGTCCGGATTTTTGATGTTCACTGGCGCAGCGCTTGTGGTCTCCTGTTCAGTTTGTGAGTCTGAAGCAGCTGCAATGGTGTATTGAAGTTGAGAGCTGATGCTTACCATTTGGCGGTGAAACCTGTTCGTCACGTTTTCTAACTCTGTAAAGTGTTCGGACAAGTCTTGGTTGTCAATGCAGACAAAACAGAACGTACCTGCACAATTTGCTGTGGATCCAGACACCTGTAGCGAGACACCTTCAAATGCCGGGCTCACTTGCGATACGAATAGACTAATCGGGTCGGGCATCCTTACATGTGACGTTATTGACGGTACTAAGTTACCCGCATCGCCTGAAAACTGTAAATGATCGTCCGTGAAGTCGACAGCAACAATCTTGTTTGCGAAAAGAGAGAAGATATATGCCAGATAATCTTCGTAGCAGGCGTCCCTATCCGTTGCGGAATCGGAATTCTTTGAAGGAAGGTCGAATTCAGTCAGTAAGATTTGACTTGGGCAGAACAGCAAACCATACACACCAAACAGTTCGAATTTTTTGGACAAGTTGGCGGTGGTATGGGGTGCTCCGGTCTGTGGACCAATCAACTGCTTAACGCGCCTGAGTACTGGCTCAAGTTGTTGGAACAGCTGTTTGTACACGGCCACTTTTAGCAGATCTACCCTTGACACACTCACAACATTTTCGATGGTTTCGACCCAAGTCGTAACTCCAGAACGCAGAGAAAAACGACTTTCCCAACCGTTGTACCAGTCAGAAAACTTCTTGGCTTCCTCGTCAGAGAACTGAGCGACATTAATGTCTTTAGGGATGCTACCATTCGTCTCGAACTTAATGCACATGTTACCGAATACGGGTAACACGTTGGGTATGATTTGTTCAGCCAACACGGATTGACAGACGACCAGGGAGAAAATGGAGACAAACCAACCCCGTAGGCAAGCCATGGTCGTCGAAACACCGAAACCTTCCCCCAAATCCTTAATCCAACCACAAATGAGTAAATTATTGAAACCAACGAAATGGGTCCTTGAGTACAGATACAACTTTAAATCTTATATGATAGCAAAGACCTACGTCGTCCGAATCCTGTAAATACACTGCAATTCTACATATCTGATTTAACAGTTAGATTCTGATTTAACGCCTACCTGTGCCCGCAGGAACAACTCCCCCCGTCCTCCTTGCCGCTCCTCAACTTGCCTCCCTTCCTTCCGATAAATAATTTTTAGGAACAACAAGTAAACAAAATCAACACAGAAAGGCCTACAAATCTTACTCGAAATTTCCTTCAATCGGAACACACATATTTTTCTGTTTGCAAGCGCCACGTGGTAATTTGTCCGCACGTTCAAGTTCAACTGAAATCGACACGACTGGCCACGCAGCCTTACCGTCTCTTAACACACGCCCTCGTTTAGAGCCGTCCAATCGGAAGCTCCTATTCGCAGCAGAACGTCCACTGTGCCGCTACCAATCATATTTTAGTTTCTTTGCGCTAAACTTTGTAGCTACGGGCATTACGTGTAAAGCGCAGTGGCGCCAGGGGTGGGTTGGGGGGGGGGGGCGCAATGGGGGCAGCCGCCTTATGGTTGAGTACCTTGCCCCCCCTGCTGGCCCCCACTGTCAGCCTCTGGACACCGTTACATTGGCTATAATAAGGCAATTTTAACTAAAAATTCCCCCCTCTACAAATATCTGTACCCCACACTTTGCCCCCCCCCCCCCCATCCACACACACAAAAAGATTCTGGCTTCGCTACTGGTATAGCAAACGAAACGACTGACTATCTGGCCCAACATGGTCGCCTTTTCACATTACCTAATCGCTCTCCTCACATAATTTTATTCCCTGTCTGTCCATGAGATTGTCAGTACATGATTTGGATTGGTGGAAATACATCATGTCTGCTGTCCATGAAACGACCCGCGCCTTCCCCTATTAAAAAATACTCCAATCTCAAGTCTATGTCCGTGACATGGCCAATAATACAGTGGTGTAACTAAATGGGGTGGGGGGGGGGGGCACATTCCCCTAAATGATGTCTGTGCCCCCGGATACCCTCCATAATTTGAAATCTGGAATTTTGAGATTAACCATAGTAAAATGTTACATTTTGTAAGCTTTTCTGTAGTAATTTAATTGTTTTTGTATTTTTGTCTACTTACACGCGGCCAGCGTATTTGTTTTTACATCCATGATAGATTATCTTATGAAAACTACTAAACGACATAACAAGAGCGCTGAAAAGGGGCTTGTTTAGGAAATGTGAACTTTTTCAATTGCCCCCTAAAAAAAATGGTGCACCTCCTTGTGGCCACCTAAATTTTAACCCTTGTTTAGCAGCTGCCAATATGTATCAGAGTTCCTGTTCTTTTGTCGTCTTGGCTTTCAATCACCGTGGTCTGCCTTGTGGTTGTTTGCCTTATTATTAATTTTTAATATAATTTTTCGTTTATCATTATTTTGCCATGTCTCATGCACGCTTCACGCTTGTTATGACCTTAGTATGGTCTTGTGATAAATTGTTGTGCATGTTGTTTTAATATCAAGTGTATTGTTTAAGATATTAAAAAAAAATGACATCAACCCGAATTTCGTAACAAAAGCTTTGCAATTTGAAACATAGAATACAATATGGGCATTCGTCGATTAAAAAAATATTAATATCAGTCTAAACGCTTACTGATTATATAGTTCATTACAGCGCCAATCTTCCATAAAAATAGTTATGCCTGAAAAACCGCCAATGTCTTAAAAATAGAATGTGAAGACCCCCATTTCAATTTCGATTGTAACAATCGAAATTAAGGACAATGTGTTCACACGCTGAAAAGTGTGTGTTTTTCAGTATTTTCTCCTGACTCAGACGACGGATTGAGCCCCAATTTTCACAAGTGTTTTTTCATGTATACATTGAATCACACAAAATAAAAACACTGCACTATCAGCTTTTAATACAAACCCTACATTGCACCTTTAACATCAATATAATCATATCATTACTTTCCATCTCTAACATGTATTTTTCTTGTTTAAGGCATCCCAGCCTACAAGCTTTTGCTTTTATGGGTCATGCCTCCAAACAGATCAATATAATCTCTGCTAACAAAAAGCAAGTTGTTTATTTTGACATGAAAATAACTGATGAGGAATCACATCATATCGCTATCGCTAACACACCTTCTGATAATCTTACAACAATCCACTTCAAATGACCCAGAGTTTTGACAAAAGCTTCGAAACCCCCCCTACCGAGCTTCCTGTTGGACACCGCTGAGTAATAAATTGTACCTAATTGGATGAGAAATAATTGTATGGAGCAGAAATTCCAAAAAATACAACCGTCTAGATTGATTTTTATTAGTCCGAACAACAACAACAACGTAATTGACGTAATGTTTATAAATAACATTGGTATACAATAATGTCTAGGTTGGTTTATTAACGTGGCTTGGTTGCGAAGAAATTTGCATTAATTTTAGCGCAAACTTTGTTTTCTCCTAGTTTCAATCAATTCGACAAAACTTAAGTTTATTATAAGGATAGTCGGAGCCATTTTTTTTTTACGATGAAGTAAGTAATTACTAATGGCTGTTGCAGTCAGAGAGCAAGATAAAAACAGCGGCAGCGTGGATCTTTTCGAAATCACGGGGATACGGCTTTGCCTCCGTCCGTTATTTTGAAAATGTGCACTTTCGGTAAAAGGCTTTAACACAGGCCGAGTCAATGCCAGAGCCTAAAGCCAGGTTCATACTTCACTAGCCTTTTGCCAAGGCCTTCGTGGCTTAGACATATGTGTAGCCGCAAAGCAACTGCAGCGAAGACCAAGTCGGCGAAGCCACGAGGGCATTTGCCAACTTGTCAGGAAATTCTAATGTTTTTCTTTATTTCTCGTTTTTTGCTACCCTAACAGGGTAGCAAAATTCCCAGCCAATCAGAAGCGATGGGGTCAGCGCACATTAACCTCAACCGCATTGTGATTGGTTAACGTTTCAGGGCTGTTCTGTTTGAAACTTTATGAATAATTCAACATCAAAAACTGCAAAATCAAGTTGGAAAAGGCCCTCGTGGCTTTGCCACTCGATCGTGCGCGCTGACTTGTATTGGTCTTCGCGGCTACATAGCTGTCTAAGCCACGAAAGGCTAATACTTCACGCGAAAGCAAAGGCAAAGCGAGTTTTAGTGACGCAACAATTCGGTACGCGCTGCTTTCCAATTGTGACGCAAGGAAATTCGCTTCGCTTTCGCCATTCGCGTGGAAGTATGAACCGGGCTTAAGTCAAAAGCTGTGAAAATCACCACAACATCAGCAGTTGTTTAAAAGGGACACGTTGCCTTCGGATTGGGCGCTTTTGGGCTATAACAAGCGCCTGTTATGAAATGAATTTTATTGGATACAAATATTGTAAAAGTAGAATATATAATGTATATTTGATTTGCGGAAACACCGTGTGATTATATCTACTTTGCTATATACAGTCGATTGTTCTTGTACTACCGCGGAGAAGATTTCGGAATTCGGGGGACAACTTACTTCTGAAAAGAACTGTCCTGCTTATTAAGTACTAATAAGAGGAGATCGGCCGGGACTACTTCTACTTTCGCTTAGTGGATCGAGGGGATTTCTCGGATAACTTCACTGCCGAAAATCCACTCCGCGGTAGTAGTATAATAACAGTACAAGTTCTCACAAGAACAATTTTCCGTATATTGCAAAGTAAATATAACCACATGGTGTTACCGCAAACCAAATATACATTGATACCTCACCATGCAATGCCTCAAAACCTATATAAAAATTGAAGTGATTCAAATAAAGATACATTGAAATTGTGTAGTTTTGTCTAACTATTGTGACAGAACACGGTCCGCCATTTTGTAGAACTAAATGTTTGACTCCACAAAATGGCGGACCCTATGCTTCCGTGTGTGGTGTAGTTCTGCTGGTTGCATTTCCGAGAGGCAAATTTATGTTTTGTGATCCACTACCCATTTATTACAACGTCATACTGCATAAACAACTGTTACAAAGGATAAGGAGCAATTCCAAACGCAAAACTTTAGGGGATTTGAAGGCATCGTGTCTTTAATTACAAGCATGAACCGATGCACAAACCCCCTGCCATTGGCAATATCAAAACACATATAGTCAGGTTACGGCTACGGTGTAATTATGGCTAAATTATTATAACCTTTCTTTCTATTGTGGTGGTTTGCGCTGGTTTTAATATCCAGCGGCCTTCGAAGCCCATGCCAATGAAACTGGATTCAAGATGGCGGCGTGCCTATTAAAAATGTTCGACTGGCACACCGAACAAAGATATCGACAAGACGACAAATAATAGGGGGCTGTCAACATTAGGGCTGGTAAAACGCAGGTTATCCAGGGATCACAGGTTCAAATCCTGCTCGAGTAATGTTTTTGTCTTTCTTCGCAGTAAAGTTGAGTCAAAATTTCGACCAGTTTCCCTTGTGGTTTATTACTTAATATCTGGAATTAAAAACGTCGCATCCCCTTATGGTTAAATCTCAGTCCTGCCGCTTCTTCCCAGGGCCCAATTTCATAGATCTACTTTAGCAGAAAATATCGAACAAGACTTGAAGGTTTGCATGGTGGGAATACAATAAATAAGGATTTGCGGTGACACCATGTGGTAAATCTCTTTTTTGAGTATGTGTGGTTCCGAAGAAACCGGTTGATTCGTTGTTGACTTAGGGTCAACCGGTTCCTTTGGAACCACACATACTCAAAAAAGAGATTTACCACATGGTGTCACCGCAAATCCTTACTTACAGAAAATATTGCTAAGCAATGTCCTGCTTAGTGAAAATGAGCAGGATACCAATCACAAATTGTACACATCGCATGGAATTTTGACTGGTAAGCATATTTTGTTTTTTTCTGAGCTACTTTTTGTGCTTAAGCAGCTCTATGGAATTGGGACCTGGTTGTATCCCGAATGCGCCAAAATCATACCCCCCCCCCTCGTCAACACCCACTCCCCTTTCTCTACGAACACAATTCCACGAGTCATTTATTAAAATAGACTGGTTAGTATTATTTTTTTTAAAGATTAATATATAAGTATTACTATAAACACTGTTATACTAGAACATTCGGAACCCAACGAAGATGGCTGCGCTGTGGTTGAAGGTTTCCACCCAAAAGGAGAAAAACCACACCGTCCGCTTCATGTTAGGCTTTAAAATATGTCATAGTCGCAAAGCAATAGGCCTACCTGAGAAAAAAATATTATAATCGAAACACTTGAAGGGCATGAACTGCTATGAATGGTACATTATTACTGCTAATATCCCTCGTGAAAAAAAAAATAAATTAAATAAAATAAACAAAAATATATAGGGAAAATATAATCAACCTAAACATTTCATTATAGCATCCTTGTCTATCGTTGAAACTGTTCTGTGCATAGTATAAATATTTGCATTAATAAACAACAATAAATTTTGGTTTTTTTTTTTTACCTATGTAGTATTAAGAAATAAATTTATCACCATACTGGTGTTTTTGTTGTATCCCCGCCCCCGGCAAGGTTGCACGGCTTGTTTTTTTTTGCCAGCTTTATGGAGCTTCATGAAACACGTCTTGGTCTTAAAATAATAAAAAAAAAAATAATAATACTAAAAATGTATATAAAATAAAAAAAAAAGAAGAAAAAAAAACCCACGCTGGTGTCTTTGTTGTACCCCAAGGTGGAAAAGCTTTCTTATTATTTGTGTTGCCAGCTTCATGGAGCCTCATCAAACACGTCGTGGTCTTGGCTACCACCAAATTAATCTGAAGCAGCACGGAAAGATCGATATTTAAAGGCTTTTATAACACGAGTGGAAAAACGATTGTATGGGGGATAATTTTAGAAGGCATTGTTAGGAGCAAGGCTGACCTTCATTCATCTTGACGCAGAGATAATTCAAGAACCTGTTGGATATGCGCGGCATTGGGCCAACTGTTGCTTTTTGACGTTGCTTTTCGGTAAGGTTCGAGAAAACAACACCAAAAACCAACAACTGATTACGACTCGTTTCTGTTTCGAAAGCCCTATTCCATTTATTTTTTTTTGTGCGAAGGCAAGATTTAACCAAGTTTGTGTTAATTTGAGTTGTTTAAGCCCCAGCTCAACATCGGTAAACTGACTGTAAATGCTTCCAGTCTTTGCACAAATCAAGATACTTGTAATAAAAAGCACCTATGGAAATTTGAGCTCATTTCGTTGTTTCATTTGCAAGAAAACGGTAGATATGCATTCAGCATTTTTGTACTCATTCCTATAGGCAGACTCCGCAGAGTTTTCGTCTCACTGAAACGAAAACTAATTTTTAGATCTGATTTCATTTATTATTTAAAAACGATAACACTTCAGCCAGAAATATTTCAAGGACAGTGTTCAACCGTCTTTATCTTTATACCGTGTAAGCTATATGTAAATACGTGAACATGTTTTTCCTCTTACCAATGTTGAGCTGGGGCTATAAGGGTTAACAATTATTCAATTTCGTTATTTAAAATGCATTGAAGTTCAACACCCCCTCCGTTCATTCGATCGAACTAGGGTTTCTTTTTAGCTACTATTGTATTCACTTTTGTTTGCGTGCACACATGATTTCGTTCTTCTTATTCAGGTACTTGTCAGTCATTCTGTTTCAGCATAGGCATTCAATACTACATTTTCATCATTCTTCAGTTGAATTTCTACTACTTATGTACCACAGATGAAATTGAATAATTGACCGGCCTCTTGCTGCTGGCTTTTACGAAATTGTATAGCATTCACTAATCAGATAAAATCATTCACATCAACCGTTCAATGTATAACGATCGCACTAAAAAGTTTAGTCCGTTTGTAAACTTGTTGTTTACGCAACCATTTTTACAGTCAAACTCAGCAAGTTCCTGTAAGAACCATGGCAGTAAACAATTTTACATGAAGTATTAGCCTGGGTTGACCAGTTGACCTGGAAACTTGATTACAAACATAAGCTCAGTCAAACTCCCATAGGATGTGTACAAAATGTACAAAATTCCAGGTTTTTCTCAAAATTTGGCTTTTTGCTGTCAACACCTTGCCACCAGCTGTGTACCAGACAACTAGTCTATAATTACTTTTGGGGTTCAGAGGACCTCTAGCAGTCATTTGAGACCAATTTGAGAAGAGATTGTGTTCACCAAATTAATGTAGTTGCACGATATTCAAACGTGCCGACAAAATTAGTACCATCGGGCAGCCGTGTATAAATAATGCGACCGTTAATTATAGGTCGCACAGATCTCTACATTTCGCAAAAGCCGGTAGCAAGAGGCTGGTCAGCCATTCTATTTCATCAACTGTAAAAAAGGTAGTAGAAATTCAACCGAAGATTTGTGAAAGTATAGTCTTGAATGACCACAATTAAAATAAAATGTCTGAAAAGAACCTGACAGAGAATAACAATATCTTGAAAACGGAATTGAATGCAACAGGAGCTAATATGAAACCCTAGTTTCATCGAATTAGGGAACTATACGTGAATTTAAGTGCGTTTTAATCACAATGACAGCTTCTCAACTACTTTTCCCATTTTAATGGCACGGACACCTTTCCCAGTGAGTTATCACACAATATGTCACGCTACACAGCTCCAGTTTATTGCGCACTTCGGCACCCAAGGTCTGTTTACAGTTTGTTAGTCGGTTACCATGGCAATACCATCGATGCTTAATAGTAATTATTTAGCGAGGGTTCCAAATACTGGTGAATTTGAGAAGGGCAAGGCAGTCTGTAAAGTGGTTTTAATTTTGTTTTTATATGAAAAGGATAGAATTGTCTCAGAACTTGGAAACAAGTAGGATTTATAAGATAATACATAAAAACTAGAGCCCAATGAGCTTCACATGATATAAGCTCGAGAATCAACTCGAGAATACTCTAAGCTCGAAAATGTAAACAAGAAATGCTAAGTTTTTGCATAAAATGACCACTGCTGACCGATAGTTGACCACTGGTAAAAATCTGTATACAACCCAAATGGGGCTCGAGCCATTTTAATATGTAAAGAAGAAATTTTTAGTTTTTGCATAAAATGACTACGACTGACCGATGGGGAAAATATGCGTATAGCCTCAAAATGTAGCAAACTGTATGGCGGCCATTTTGAGAATATTGAAAACTGCTTGTTATTCTACCAACACTTTTTCCAAAACTCAAATCTGCGATGGCCTTTTAGCCGAATATCCTCCTCATGACATACTCTGACTGTGTGCCTAACTCCATGCTTGTTACACCAAAGGCACAGTTCCCCCAAATATTTGCCTTCACTATATACGCCTAAGACTTGCAAGTTCAGCAAGTCTTGAAAATTGTAAAAGTACCGTATAAATGTGCACGATGTGTATTAGTGAACGACGGAACGTTAGGCCAGACGACCGCGATCGCCACACACTTTTCAAAGCTTCATAGTTTTGAAGCTGAAATCATCCAAAGAAATTGGTTTTCCAAAACTGTGTGACTCCTTTGCCTATTTGAAATTTTGCAAGGCTAGGTATAAATGCTCACTTTTCCAACGTTCTTCATCCTTTTTTTTACTTTTTTTTTTTTTTTTTTTTTTACAGTGATTTAGACCTACATTTCAAACAAAATAACAGGCGGGTGGCTACATATTAGAGTCGTCCGACGCCGGTAGTCCATGGCTAAACAACCTCTTTTTAGTAGAATTCTGTTAAATTATGAAACAGAGATGTGATATAAATTAATACCACAACATACTACTTTAAATAAAGGGGCTGATTAACTAGTTTATCACTTAACAAAAGTAAAATCGACTGTTTTTGAAGTCACTCCGTGTCACGGCATATCTCTTTACACGGGTATTTTGCCATCAGCTGTATGGCGTTATACCCATAAGGGGTCACGTGACCGCATGTCAACTTTGGTCGCGAAATCGGTCTATTATAAGGCTGATGAACTTTTTAATATTTTTGAGTCTTTTTCGATTCTCAGAATGGCAGAAATTGTAGACGTTCCGCATCGTGCAAGGGGTCAATGCCATTAGAAATGTGTACACTTTTTGAATAAAGCGTAAAGGCGTTTAATGATTATTCCGTGTGTTGGATGATGTTCTGTCGTCTGCCCCCAAAATAAATTTAAGCATTTTCCTTCTACTTGTGCTCACCACATTTGTAAACAAGTATAATTTAACATAACAAATGAAAACACTTATCTACAAACAGTCTGATTTGTTTGGGGCAAGGTTTATGTCGGGTTAGTCCAACTTTCATGGACTTGTTACTGCTATTGTCAGTTGTTTTTAAGTTGGCAAACATACACTTTCACCTCCTCTAGATCGTTTGCCAAATTTCGCAAACTTGTGCTTAACGCGTTCCAGTTTGAAAACGTGCGCGTAAATTGGCAAACGTTTGCGTTGTTCGCCTGAGTGGAACGCACCCCTTTCTAAGCTGAAGAATCCGAAAATGCTGAAACTGGATTTTGGTAACGTGAGAATTAATTCATGTATGAATTGTATCTGAGATTCAAATTTTGGCAGACAATTATCTCTTTCTCTAAAACCACATTACTTCAAAGGGAACCGTTTCTCACAGAGTTTTTACCCTGTCAACAACTCTCCAGTAATTCTTACCGAATAAGATTATTATGGTCAGTACATTTTGTGGAGTTATTACCTTAGGTATACCCTTTTTTTAACCCACTTTGAATATGTTTTATTATAAAGTGTATCATTTATTAAACAAGTTGCAAGGAAAAATCAATTATCTCGTGCAGTAAATTCATAACTGCGGTATCCGTGCGAATGTTGAAGTCACACACACTTTTCTATTAATGCACATTATTTTTTAAAATATGTATCACAGAACCTGATGAATCATCTAATAAAAATGTTAATAATTAATTGTGCTGTACACAATATCATTTCTAAAGGTCGATTCGAACATAGCTGCACTTACCCTGAGGAACAAATAATGCGCGCTTTAAGACGTCATCTAATAAAAATGTTAATAATTAATTGTGCTGTACACAATATCATTTCTAAAGGTCGATTCGAACATAGCTGCACTTACCCTGAGGAACAAATATTGCGCGCTTTAAGACGTCATCTAATAAAAATGTTAATAATTAATTGTGCTGTACACAATATCATTTCTAAAGGTCGATTCGAACATAGCTGCACTTACCCTGAGGAACAAATAATGCGCGCTTTAAGACGCCCTCTGGTGTGAATAAAGTGCTACATAAAAGCTGAGTGCTTTGTTATTATCCAGGGCAAAATTGGGATGAGTAAAGCTGATATAGTGCAGTCTGTGTTCTTACTTGGTGCGATTCAATGTAGCCTACACATGGACGTGGGCAATAATTATACAATTTGGGCTCAATCTGCCGTCCGAGTCAGGAGAATTTAGTGAAAACCCGTGCACACTTTTCAGCATGTAAAGGCATTGTCCTTAATTCTGTTGTTTACAACCGAAATTAAAATCGGTGTCTTCAAATGTTATTTTCTCGACTTTGACAGTATTTCAGACAAAAACATTTCCATGGAAGATTGGTACTGGTATGAACTTCATAATCAGTAAGCTTTCAGACTGATACTAATAAAAAAACATCTTTTATGAATGCAAATCCTGTATTCTACGGCAGCGTAGCGACGCCAAATGGATAAAAAGAATTAATGCTGTTATTGTGTACGTACACGATAATATCACGTACGTACACGACAATTATCATGAACGTACACGATAACTTTGGACTAATTAATGCAGGGCAAGGTAAAACCTGAGGCCATGTAATACTGCAAAAACTGTAAAGGAAAAGGCATCGGGAGGGGGTTTGATGGGTAGAAGGAGGCTTAGGTTGAGTGGACAGAGGAAAAGGCCCAAAACAGCTGGCTGGGCGCTGCACTGTGAGTGCGGGAAATTTAAAATCGTTTCCGTCGCCAACCAACGAAGATTAAAGGAAATCGCGTGTGTTGTATGAGGCTGTTATCATGTACGTACATGATAATTTTCGTGCACGTACATGATAATTATCGAGTACGTATATGATAATTATAATGTACTTACATGATAGTTATAGTGTACGTACACGATAACTATCGTGTACGTACATGTTAACTAATCAGATTTTTATAACACACTGTGCTGTAAAAATTATTTCGAATTATGCGCTCAATCAGGGGAGAGTGCGCGGTACTCCCCCTCCCTGTTTTTCGCAGACTGATTTTTTTTTCTCTGAAAAACAAAATAAATTACGGCAGAGAGAGAGAGAAACAAAATAAATAAAAACACTTCAAACTACTTCGACCTACAGCTTCACATATATAACGATAATATAACGATACTTTTAAGTGGAAATAGCTTCAAAGCACACTTATCTATGTTAAAAAGACTTATCATGTTTCATGATAGATCAGTTAGTTGTCAAGATTTGTTCAAATCACTACATAGACCCCTAGCCGTGGGGTCTCTGCGATATGTGCTGACACGTTTCCCAATTTTTTTTTTGTCTACTGATTTTATACATTTTTTTTCAAGAAAGAAAGGAAAAGTAAAGAGAAAACCACACACTGTTCAAACTTCTCCTGCCCAAAAGATAACTCAGAAAGGTTGCTATTGTTTGGAAAAGCATGGAACTACGCCAGTGAGCAGAAGGTAACATTCCTTTTCAGATGACCCAAACCAAACTACCAGAAAGGCAGTCCTTTTCAGTTTATCTTGACATGGACATCAAGTTTCTTTGGGGATTTTTTTTTGAAAAAATGTCTCTCTTTGTCAACTTCTGTTGCGGTGACCCACTATTAGCCTTCCCGTTGGATTTTTCCATCCTACCGGCAACAAGCTGTATCGATCGCCACGACGAGTACGGTCTCGTTGGAAAAGCTTCAGTGGCTTGAAGGTCGTTCTTGTTGAAAGCTGGAAACCAATGCCATGGCAACCGGAGTAAACAGTCAATAACATTGCCCAACGACTCGCAATCCCGTTCGGTCCTAAATTTAGCCCTTATTGTCATTATTGTGTATAGCTAACAATGATTCGGTCCTTGAAGACACGTATTGGAAGGCGTGGGCGAAACAAAGAAAAACAAAGGGGGGGGGGGCTCAGAACGAAGCGATGGTATATTAAAAAGGGGTCATTAGGTAACCCGAAGTATTTATATTTATATTTACTATATTTCTCGGTCTTTCATAGAAAGACACACAATCAAAATAGCAGAAACATTAAAATATACAACACTGACAATGAATACACCGAGGAAGGGGAAAGTGGACCACCCAGAGCCCGATGGATTGCCTAAAAGAAACAAAGTTTCTGCCTCGAGGCTCTCCTCTCCAGCTGGTTCCAAAATGATCAGTAGTAAAAAAAGAAAAACAAACGAAAAAATACATCTCTATGATATAAATAAAAAAAAAAAACCCGTAAATTTACACACACAAGATAAAATGTTAGTGAGAAAAACCATTTTTACTTTTTACTTTTTTTCATTACTTTTCCTTTCATTGCATTTAATTTTATTTTACTCGCCAGAACAAAATTCACCAGCAAACATTTAAAACAATTGCATTTTCTTTAAAAAAGAAGAATCCAAACTTAAAGCCCTAGCTCAACATTGCTTCCATTCTTTGCACAAATCAAGATATATGTATCAAAACCAACCTGTGAAAAATTTAGCTTACTTCGTTGTTTTGTTTGCAAGCACACAGTAAAAATGCATTCAGCATTTTTGTACGTATTCCTATAGGAAGAGTTTTAATCTCACTGAGACGAAAACTAATTTTGGATCATTAATCTGGTATTTCATTTATTTTTTAAAAACGATCACACTTCAGGCAGAAATATTTCAAGGAAAGTTTTCTACCATCATTATCTTTATACCATGTAAAGGTATGTGTAAATCTATGAACATTTATGCTTTTCTTCTTACCGAGAAGAAAAAAAGCCCCAGCTCAACATTGATAAACTGACTGTAAATTCTTCCATTCTTTGCACAAATCAAGATATTTCGTTGTTTCGTTTGCGACCAAACGGTAAAAATACATTCAACCATCATTACCTTTCCATGCAAGGTATATGCAAATCTATGAACATTTATGGGTTTTTTTCTTACCAATGTTGAGCTGGGGCTTAAAGAGTAAAGCTCAATAGGTACACTGTATTTGTAAAACTGTTCAATGAGGCAGCTGATTGTAGTATCTCGAGTCTAAATTAACAACCGTGGGACACCCCACATCCCCTCCATATTTCCTAAGGGCAGTAGAACATATTTTTCGTTTATAACAGTAGAAATTGTAGGAGGGGGATACAAATATTATAAATTGAAATGAATTACATTTCTTTGTTGTGTTATTGTTGAACAGTGCATTTCGATGTTTATTCGAACAAAAACACTAGCAACAGGAAATTGCCCACAACCTCATACCCAGGGATATTTCTAACAATCATTGTAAAAGGCTGTGGCAACGCCCCAACGATGTGCACAATCAAGGTAATGTAACCCGTGAGGTAAATCACTCTTTGAGCGCGCCCGCCACGTAGAAGATCACGTGGTTGGTTCTCGACCAATGAACAATTACAATCTGAAATTGGGCCCTGGTGTTAGGAAACTGAACGGACACCAGGACCCAATTTCAGAGAGATTCTTAAGCAAAATAATATTCTAAGCACGAAATTGTGGTTACCAGAATAAGGTTACCAGCCAAAATACAACTTCACATGTACTCTCTTTTGACTGATATTTTGTTCATTTTTGCTAAGCTGAATTTCTTAAGGTAATTCTATTTTGCTAATGCAGCAGCTCTATAAAATGGGCCAAGGATAAGTTAATCAGTGACCTATACCGATGCTGTTAAAAAACGAGTGGTTTCTTTCTACGGACGGCTGCTAGGCAACGTAAAAACTGGTTTATGAATGTTTCCATGGAAACGCAATGGTTTATTATTAAGATCACACGACACTCTGTTATACATCGCATGCAAAATTAAACATGCTTGGTTTGTTGGCGTGTGTGAGGTGTCATTTAAAAAGTTTTTTTTAGAGTGAATTAAATAATAATAGTCAAGTATATACAAAAATAATAAGAAACAAAATAAACAAACAAGCAAACTAAGCTGCCAAAGAAATCATCACATTATTTCCAAGAAAATATATCAAATTGGTATAATACTATTATTCTAACGAAACTATGTGTGTGCTCATTACGAGGACATTTCGATTTGGTCAATCAAAAAGGAATTTAGTGGAACTTCCTCTCACATTGATTTCAGGCGGAATTTTTTTCTGAGGAACAACAAAAACGTGGGGTGCATGATACCACAGTAACGCGGAACAGTAAATAGTTATTTTGTCTTCTCTTTTAAAGTGTTTTATTCTGTTCCCCAGTTTTTGCCCAGGTTGTGGTTTTAAGATGTATGAAGATTATATAGGGAGGGTGGGGGCGCTCATTTTATACTGTGCAATATTTGATTTTTTTGTATATGTCAATTTTTTTTAATTGTTTTACTATATTGTAAATGTTGATGTATTTATAATATGTTTTTTATAAGATGGCCCTAAAATGATCAGCATTGCTTGATAGGTTACCCTCCATAAAGATGGTTCTAAATAAATAAACAATACAAACATAGTCCAGATACAAACGCAATTATTAAGAGCTAAAGAATTCCATGGTAGAACTTGACATTGATTACTGCGATATTCGAGCTGGAGTTAAGCTTCATTTACCCCAAAACTCAACTTACTATTACGTTACGTGTCAAGAGAAGTACTAAGTGTGCAACAACAATGGGAGACTTTTGAGCCGCTGGCGGCAGCAGACACATCAGTCCTTTTTTGACAATTCTGAGCGTGCGTGCACACGCTTGTGCGTGTGCAGTTCTGAGCGTGCGTACTACTGGTAAGAACCGTGAAAAAGGTCCGTTCAAAAGTCTCCCATTAGATTCACTACAATGGCGAATTTCCTGGACTAACTGGAAATCCTCGGAATTGAATTGAATTGAATTTTATCAAAACTGACAACTTCGTGACCCGAAGGTCAAATTACACTGTCATTACAATATTTAAAAATTGATAAGAAATACAATAGTTTTTAAAAAATACACCAAAATTGCAAAACAAAATAATATAAGAAAAGAAGCCTTTACGTCATGCCAAGAGTGCCTTGGTTTTTACCACAGCCCTGTTTAGGCTGAAATGTCTTAAATAGCCCCACAGGTTTTGCTCTAAATTCAACAGTGCATGTAGACGAAAGTATACCAAGAACATTAAGCCACGACTCCACAAAATATGAAAGACGAGATATACGAGAAACTGAACCTATGATTATACGATATTTATGTTAGCAACTGATGGCATTGTGTATGAATTTCATGCCAATTAGGGGGAAGACGGGGGGGGGGGGGGGGGGGACCGCTGCCAACGCCCAAATGAACAAATGAAGTGTGGGGGCGCTGTTGAAGACCATGCAATAATCAGCAGTAACAGCTGCCTTGAGTGGTTTTTATGAATAATTGACACGAATATTAAGTACGGCTGTCATGAATATTTAATATGGCATAATACTATTGAGAGGGGTGCGAAGCAAAATTATAATGAAAAGTAGTCCTCCGGAGGATGGACATACTTTCAGACAAAAGTCCATCGCCAGAAGTTACTGGGCCCTATAAGAGAAGAAATGAAAAAAAAGGGGGGGGGGGAAATATGGACAGAATGACAATAGACCGATCCACTAAGCCCCACTATGCATGTGCGCAATAGGCACTAATGTGGTTGCGCAATCACGTATGTGATTGGTCAATACAGCAAGGGCGGGCTCCTAATGGCTCTGAAGAAGTGACCGCTGAAACCCAAACTTTCACAAGCACCAGTTCCCCCACCATAAAACCCACAGCACTGCAACCAGAGCCAGCAGGCAAATCCTCCGCCCACATTTTGTAAATGCACTTACCTTTGTTCGCTGCTTGAGCCATGAATAGTCTATACCTCTCTCCGATGTCTCTCGAAATACTTTCTAATTCAATTTGAAGAATCGATATTGGGTTTCTGAGCTTAGATGTCAGATTCTTCAGTGTTTCGTTAGCTGCTTGTGTCATATCTGGACAAGTCTCACATGTGATGGATTTCATATTCTCGGAGCATTTGTTTGTAAACAAGGTGTTTTCACCTTGAGAATCCCAACCCTGCACTGTTTCTCTTATTGTCTTTATTTTCCCAATGAACCCTAGACCGTCTGTTAGGTTTGCCTTGAGGTCGTTGAACTCATAGGATGTGGTGTCAGCGGTGGGATAGGCTCGGAAGTCACCCTTTGTTTTATTTCCCGCTTCTTGTCCTAATGAAGTAGAGGCAAAAACCATAAGAGAAAACGGTTTATAAACTCAAGCGGATCAAGCCATCGAGGGAAATATCAGCAGCTTCCACACACACACACACACACACACACACACACACACACACACACAAACACACACACACACACACACACACACACACACACACACACAGTCTTTTTAACACCGAGTTGTGGGGACTCCCTATTGTTGTTCTATTATTCCCTTTTCTAAAGAATCCCTCTGTGGGGACAGAGTTTGACAAAGAAAAACGTTGTGGGGACCTTTGTTCCATTGTATAAATGTCCCCACAACGGTGTGTGTGCCTACCCACACACACACACACACACACAAAACAGCAGCAAGAGGCTGGCCAACCATTCAATTTCATCAGTTGTAAATAGGTAGTAGAAGTTATGAAGAAAGTTAAAAATGTGGTCTTGAACGAATGCCTAAAAATGAAACAGAATGACTGAAACAAACCTGAATCACATGACACTAAAAGTGAAATCGAAAGTAGTAGGATCTACATAGAAATTATAGTCAGCGGCGGTTTTTTCCAATGAAGTGGTTCCAATTTATATTTTTCCCAATAAAGCCCCTTTTCAGCGCTCTTCGGTCGTGTTGGGGTAAAACAAAATACGTTGTCTGCGTGTAAACATAAAAAAAAACCACAATAACAATAATAAAATAAAAGAACAGTTTAAAACAAATTGAAATTACTATATTAAGTTTAAAACGGAACGATGTATTCTGGTAAATTTTAATCTCAAAAGTCCAAATTTCAAATGGAAGACACCCGGGGGATGCCCATACATCAGTTGGGGGCACGTGCCCCCCGTGCACCCATCCAGTTACACCACTGATCATAGTCCGATTGAATTGGGGAAAAGTGAGTTCATTTGCATGCGTGCGATGGATTGGAATCAATATTTGCAGAAACTGACCGTAAAAACCGAAATTAGTATAAACACATGCATAAATCGATTTAAACATAACAGACGTACCAAGATATCTCTTTAAATCTTCTGATATTTGTTCTTGTAGCAGGCCGTCGAGAAACTTTTCAAACGGTGTTGGGGCGCCTTCCTTGGTTTGCTCTTCTTCGTAAAAGAAAGCCAAGCCGAAGGAAGCCAGTTGGCGGAGAAGTTTCGCCCGCACAGGGACGCTTATCTCATCAGATGTTGTTGACGGGGGAGAATGGTCGGTTTCACCATCAGCGGGGCGATCTCGACCTTTTTGTTTTGGTGACACGGTGGTCACGTCGGGTTGGTTCGCCAGCATGCCGTTCATTGTCAGGTTCTTGATAAGTCGTCCCCAGTGCATCGATGCCTCGGTGACCTGTTCAGCTATCTTACCAAACACATCAAGGAGGATCAATTTTTTTGTGGAGTTATTGAGAATGAGCTGGAAGTCGGTAACTGTAATCGCCGGCTCCCCTTGTTCTTCTGTCAGCCAATTTTCAACGGAGGCGTTGAAGAAGGCTTGCAGAGGTGTCGGGATGCCGACGTCCGGTAGTTCGGGGCGGCGTGACTCGTGGAGAGTCAGGTTGATGCATTCACGTCTCAGTATCTCTGTGTTTTGGCCCTGGGTTGGATGGACGCTGCTGAGAGCAGCGACCAACCAGGTCATCACAAGGAATTGAAACATTCCTACGATGGCCACACTGGCGTAAACACACTGAAAAAGAACAAATGAGTTATTGTTAATGTAGTCGACATTATATAACATTGCCAAACAACTGAAAAGTGCACATAATATTTAACGCAATTTATAATATAGTAGGAAACTATAACTAGTAAACTAGTAAACAACCAAATATAAATATCTTTTGGGAAGAGTGGTAGCTCTGAAAAGAGCCGGTGTGGTCTCGACGTTTCGAACAGTATAGTCTGCTCGTCTTCAGGGGAATATAATACAGATTGTCCAGGCAAATGTCACATGGTTTTCCTTCAATAACCCCGGATCTTTCCATTTAGATTGAAATTAAAAGAACACGCAGATCGTCAATCAACAATCAAAAAGAAACATTCAATTTCACTATCCGGGCATATTATGGCTTAAAGCCCCAGCTCAACATTGGTAAACTGACTGTAAATGCTTCCATTTTTTGCACAAATCAAGATATTTGTAATGAAACCAACCTGTGAAAATGTCAGCTCATTTCGTTGTTTCATTTTGCGAGAAAACACTAAAAATGCATTCAGCATTTTTGTACACGCATTCCTATGTATATAAGGAGTTTTCGTCTCACTGAGACGAAAACTAATTTTGGATCTTATTTCATTTTTTATTTAAAAACGATAACACTTCAAGTAGAAATATTTCAAGGAAAGTATTCTACCATCAGTATCTTTATACCATATTTTATATCACTCGTCAATAATAATTTGGTTTATCTTGTTACTCTTGTTATTACATTTTGATAGTTCCATTTAATTTGATACTTTCGGTGTTGTTTATTACTATCGTTCGTTATTACTATCATTTTATGAGTATGCGAATTTGAATTGAATTGAACCATGTAAGATATAGGCCTATGTAAATCTGTGAACGTTTTTATTTTTCTTCTTACAAAATGTTAAGCTGGGGCTTTAAAAGATGTATTCAAATTAAAAGTATCGGATTGTTCATTCAATTTTTGTTCTAAACCGGGCATTCATTTTCATTAATGGGCAAAACTTTTTTTTTCAAAAATCTTTTCAGAACGTTCCTGCCTCTCCGTATTCCTATAAACAAAGCCTAGGTTTATCTTAGCAGGAATCATAATTATCTGAAGTCTTAAACCCGTAGATGCACACCTTTCTTTCTTTTAATAAGTATTCGGACAATTAAAAATTTCGGCCCGTTGAAAAATTACCCAAGTTCGCTCATTCATAAAGATGTCCCTAATAGATTTATACAGTTTTGTGTTTTCAAACATGTAACCACGTCGGGGAAACTAAGTGAGAAAAAATCATATAAACCTAATGATTTCATTATATTGTGACAACCCGATTAGTTTGTTACATTATACATTTTTAAAAAGGCAACAACAAATATCAAAAAACGGACCCCGGAAGAAAAGAGAAAATCAGTCATTTTATTTGAATGACCAAACGGTGAAAATGATTGCCCAAGAAACTAATAAGAAACGAAAACACAATCATACGTTCCATATGCTGCTTCGAATGTCAAAAGGTGCAAAAAAATAATATAAGAACGTTAAAATGTAAGTTTTGAATGCACGAAAATGAAATTCAATGCAGTAGTAGCCAAAAAAGAAACCCTAGTTTGAATGAGTAAAAAATGAGGCGGAAATGCGTGAATTTTGAGTAAAAAATGAAGGGGAAATGCGTGAATTTGAAAGCGTGTTAATAAAACTGAATTAGTTGTTTGCTCAAATCAACCAGAGAAACCTATAGTCAGATACAGATAACTGTGTTTAATATAGGTTTTCAAAACACAAAATCATTCAATTGAACATCCTGTCCATTTAATTTAGTTTGAAAATGAATGCTCCGTTGCATAATCATGGTTCACAATATTTAGCATCCACTGGTCAAATACGCCTGACCACGTGTGCACAAAAACGAATTTGAATGCCACGTTATAGCTAAAAACGAAAACCCAACTGCTTGAACGATCTCGGGAAATACGCGTGAATTTGAACGCGCGGTAATGAAACCGAATTAATTTCGGCTGAAACTAAGAAAACCTGCATAATACAAATTATGAACGATTGAACTGTTTATTAAAACTTGTATCGGATCGAGAGCCTTCAAAAACATGAACACCTATTATCGATTATTGTGGACCATAACCTGTGACATCACGTGCAAAGAGCATGCAACAGAGCCTGGACTTCATGCAGTCACAATTTGTATATAGCCCAAGAAAACATAAAATCTTGTATTTTATGGAGATTACAATGTCTGATTTTTATCAACGTTCGATATGTCAAGGAGGGGGCACATTTAAAAACTTGTTCAGCTGTTACTTTTATAACTCTATAATTTTTGTGTAAATTATGACACGAAATGTAAACTTTTCCATTATGACCAAGTGTAGTATCTCGCCTGACAGAAAGTCCCTGGATTGACAAGGTCACTTTTTCAAACAAATGTTACACGGTCTACGCTTTCCTTAAAAAGTCATTCACTTTTCCCGCATTGTTTAATATTCTACGTTTGGTGTGGGAAAACGGTTTTGAATTTAATTGAAATGAAAGTAGAGTACCAGTGACAGACTCTATCAGTTCGCCAGGGTGAGGCGTGGCTCAAGGACATTGTACCTTTAAAAAAAAAAGAGGGCATATGGATTTGTTGATGAAACTAAAATGGAAAGCAGATGAGATGATACATAGATAGTAGGGAGATGTGATGGGGTTGTGCCTTCAATGACACAAACACGGAATTTGGCACAGTCTCAGTATGTCCTGGGAAAGTACACGATAGTTATCTTGTACGTACACGATAAGAGCAGGGGTTGATTTTCACAAAGCACTAATAAGATTCATTCTACGATGAGTTGTCAGTATTACCATAGTGATTTGTATTGTGACATCACACTTTGCTTAGCAATTAAGACTGATTCGCAGATAAGACCAATCTTAGCTCTCAGTATTACCATAGTGATTTGTATTGTGACATCACACTTTGCTTAGCAATTAAGATTGATTTGCACTTGATTTCACAAAGAGTTAAGATCAATCTTAACTCTTTTTGAAATCGAGCCCTGAAATGTTTTATTCCTGTGGCGGCACGATGCTTCTGTACTTAACGATTTGGCTTTGAAAAGTTAACATTTAATAGGCAAGAGTGCAGTGATACTTGTTTTTATAGGTGATTTTTTAGGAAAGAAGTCTTTCACAGGTTTCCCCGGTCAACTTCAGCAAAACTTATTTCAGTTTCATGAAGACTCATTCAAATTCACACATGTTTCCCTAGAACATTCCAACTACGGTTTCTTTTATTGCGTTGTTTTCTTGTACACATGGTTTCGTTCTATGCCATTCAGGTTCGTTTCAATTCAGGTTCGTTTTTTTCTTTTTTTTTGTCTGTACTTTTTACTTTTAATTTTAAGTTTCTGTGTATTTAACCTTTTATAGTGTTGTAACTTGCGGGATTTGTATTCAACACTATCGATTTTATATTGTTATGAATGTGCACGTCTTTTTGATGTCATTTTTTTAAAACTTTTTTTTTTGAGGAGTTGTTTTTATTACTTCAGCTTGCCTGGTTATTTGTTTCAACTTTTGTTTTGCTTTGAAGGTTTTCAGTACTATTTAATTCTGTTTATTTTATTTGTCAGTTTCTGCTACCTTTTAACTTGATTTTTAGTTTCACGTAAATTCTGTATTATCGATTTTATGTTGTCTAAAATGAGCGTGGTCTGGCAGGGCACATCTTTTTCGATGACCGTTTTTTATTTATTATTTTTTATTTACTTTTTTCCTTCCCTGAACGGCCTCTGCTGGTATATCAATACATTTTCCTAAGAATGAATTAAAGCCCCAGCTCAACATTGGTAATAAGGAAAACATAAATTTTCACAGATTTACATATACCTTACAAGGTATAAAGATAATAATGGTAGAAAACTTTCCTTGAAATATTTCTGCCTGAAGTGTTATCGTTTTTAAAGGAGAAAAAAGATCCAAAATGAGTTTTTGTCTCAGTGAGACAAAAACTCTGCCTATAGGAATACGTACAAAAATGCTAAAATGGATTTTTACCGTTTCCTCGCAAATGAAACAACGAAATGAGCAAACATTTTCACAGGTTGGTTTCATTACACATATCTTGATTTGTGAAAAGAATGGAATCATTTGCGGTCAGTATACCAATGTTGAGACTGGAACTTTAAGATAAATAAATAAATAAAACAAATTATTCTATTTCAATTATAGAAATTCAAAACTACTTCAGTTGAATTTCTGCTACCCATTTGCAATAGCGATAAAATTCAATGGTTGACCAGCGTCTTGCTGTTGGCTTTTGCAAAACTTAACAATCTTTGCGACCTAGTGGATGATTTTGAATGATCTTATTTGACCAGTGAATGCTAAGCTGTCGGAATTGAATTATTTCTTTTGACTGTTGGATGCTGATGCAACGCAGCATTCATCTTCAAACGAAATTGAATGAGACGGGTGTTAATTTGACTGTGTTTCCCCCCTTCTTTCAATTGGCTGGGAAAACCAACAGTTCATAGGCGGATTCAGATACAGTACAACTAGTTTTTATAAACCTTGGCTTAATTGAATAATCTTAAAACTAATCTATTTAGATTGAGAAATATAGTCGCAACACAACACTACAGTGAAATGTTCAGTCTTAGGAATTTAGAGAGTGGTCGATCTCTACGCCTTCCATCAATTCAACAACAAAAATCAAAACAAATATTACGATTAATGCTCCTATGGTTATTTCATTCCTTGTTTGAAGTTGTTCAAATTTGTATTTCGGCTTGCGATACAGGCATGCCTGTAAGGCACTGTTTAGGCTACTCTCTTAAAATTTTCGATTGAAATTTAGTCTGTTCGATTGGAACTGGGGACAAACTGCAAAAGATTTGTCCCTGGCCTTATTCGAAAAGAGTGTTTTTCAATCTAACAAGAGTGATTTTCAATCTAATTATTTAAGAGAGTAAGCTTACTTTATACTATTATTATTATTATTGTTATTACTATGTTAGATGTTTGCGGTATAATGGTTGCGGTACCCGCTGCTAATGGATTCGAACTGCCTCTAGCTACCGGGCAGTCTCGGTAGTCTATAATATTGGTAAGACATCTGCTCTAGAATGGCGGGGGTCGTGGGTTCGAATCCCACCCGAGGAAAAACGCCTGTGATTTTTTCACAGGACTCGGGAAAGTACTGAGTATACAGTGCTTAACACACATCGGTGTATGGGTAAAACATTACAAATAATATTATTATTATTGTCAATAAGAACAATACTCGTTTATTTCATAGGTCCAAGGGTATCATGTTTAAACTGATGTTATTAGCAACAAGTCTTACCTTTCAGATCGGCAGCTATCTTCTTTAATCAAAATGTCCACTTAATTTTCAGAAGTCACCCAAAGGCACGCACAAAAGAACAGTTGTTGCAGTCCCATCCACTGACGCAGGGTAAATGCTTTGTGCTTACACAGCCAGTAGCAGTTATTGTTAGTAGCGGATAATTATGATGTCGAATATGGATAACGCATTAAGCGTGTCCGTATGCATTATTATCACCAAGGACGGCCAGTATTGACAGTGACACAAATTATGATTGTTAGTCGTCTCAAGCACTTAGTATATGACGCTAAGCGCCGTTCGAGTCTTGCTTAGCAGAGTTAGCTAACCAGCCACAAGTCCATGGAAGTTTAATGATCGTCACTGGTATACGTCGTCATTGCGCTAAGCAAAATGGAAAAAGGGAAGGGCAATTTCTGCTAATTACGACAACAACAATAGACCCCATTTGGTGAATGAGGCGTATACATTGACTAATCTATAATTCTTGGACGTTTTCACAGTGAGCGTCTGTTGCCATAGCGAGCTGTTGTCATGCAATTAAGACCAAGTTCGTAGTCTCCTCGTCTGGCTTCAGTGAAGCAGGACGTTACAACCTCCCATTATGAGTTTATTGGCTTTTGCAGCGTTAATACTGGTTCTGTAGGAGTGCCACACGACGGAGTATAACACCACTTTTAAATCCGTTGAACAGGTCGATTTGGGAGGATTGAAGAGTGAATTAATATTGCCTGTTACATTGCATTTAATAAACACACCATCAAACTATAGAACCGGATTAAAGTAACTCTGCAATTAAAATTAATTGTCAATTAATGACCTCGTCTCTTCAGAATAGGCTTTAAGAATCATGAGCAATGGATGAATTTAACTTGTTGAGTTCTGCGCTATCACTTATTTTATGCGAGCTTTTTTTTGGTGCATAAAATACTGTATAATTAATATTTTAAATCAATACTTTAAAATAAAATAGATAGATGTTAATTTTGCATCGGGGATAAGAATATTATATATTATATATTGTTGATGTTTATTATGTATGTATGTTCAATGATTGTTTATGATAACTGTACTTCTTGGGTCTTCAGCCGCTGCATTGCAGCCGTAAACCATACAATTAAAAGAATTTAAGACAAAACACCGAAAAACGATTTGCGTTTGGCAGTGGTTTTATATATTCATAGCGTATGCGTGCTTATATCAATTGCGAAAATCGCAATAAGCAATTTTACAGGTAAATTATAGGATATAGTAACATGTGAGATTAAATTCTGGTACTACATCGGTAGGGTCAGTCATCATCTTTAATGGGTCTAACGGGAAGGAGCTGGTGGGGTACATTAGTAGAGCAAATATTGCCGAGTGAAACAAGGCGGAGATGATGCTGGGCGCTGGAACTAAATATCAGGTACAACTGTTGATTGGTTGCTGAATAAATTTTCTCTATACGGTCCACCTATTTTGCACCTGAAGGATTGGTAAAGCTGATCGTGCAGTGTTCTTACTTTGTGTGATTTAATATATATATATATATATGTGATATATATATAATATGTGAATCAAATTTGTGAAAATTTGGGCTCAATCTGTCGTCCGAGTCAGGAGAAAATTATGAAAAACCGTGCACACCTTTCAGCATGTACACACAATGTCCTTAATTTCAATAGACCGATTGCGCGACCCGCGTCACGTGACCTATTACTATTCTTACAATTTGTAATCCCAAAAGTCAAGATTTCAAATGGGTCGGGGCGCGGGGGGGGGGGCGCATGGACATCTATTGGGGCGATTGGGGAGAGGGCACGTGCCCCCCGGTCCTGGTGCCCCTCCCCTATTATACGCCACTGTTTACGTGCAACAAGAGAGACAGGGTGTTAAAGATATAAACAGTAGCATTATTCGATAAACAATAAACAACAAATACAGTAGTAGGACGAGGGAGATTGACCGTCGAAAGATTCATCCTAGTATTCACACAGGCAAACAGCACACAATTGGCCAGCAAGCAGGCAGGCATTAATATTTCAACTTGTTGAACCACACTCCATCAACTGTCATATTAGCCAAGTCATGCAGTCTAGCTTAATGTATTACAATACATAATTTAATAAGTTAATAATAATAATACAAGCATTTCCACCTCCTCGTCATCATCCTCATCAGGCTGTGTTCGTTCGTTGTTTGATGAAGCCCTTCTCAAGCAATTTCCATTTTGTTCTCCGTCTTTCTATTCTAGCCCATGTTGCTGTGGTCGTGTATGTTTGGATTTCGTCTCTCCATCTTCTCTTCTGTCTTCCTCTTCTTCTTTCTCCATTTCTAGCTTGCCATTCGGTTAGTCTATTGGTCCTTCTGTTGTCATGTCTTCTTGACAAGTCCAACCATCTCCATTTCATTTCGTTTTTTTTGTTTTGTTTTGTTTTGTTTTGCCTTATGTTGATTTGTTTGACTCCTCGGTCCCTGTTTCGTTGTTGGTCCACTATTCTGCTGAATTTGGTCGAGTAAACCCTCGACATACATATTGTTTACTTATGTAGAAGAATCAACGTAGACCTAATGGTTGTTTGTGGGGGTGGAGAGGGGTGGCTTGAAGAAAACGTTGTTAGTAAAAGCGTGCTTGTCTGTTTTGTGCTATGGTTGCCCACGGTCCCTTTACGTTTATTCCGAACCACGAATTCACCACGTTCAACGCGCATAAAACTGTTTCTAAAAGTAAACTTTTAAGTTGACCTCGAGAGCGTACGAGTTTTCGCAAGCATGCTGACTTCCGGGCACCTCGCGTAGCAGCAAAACAGCGTGTATGGTGGCATTTTTTTTAAGAACTTGTATTGTGCTGATTTAATAATAATAATAATAATGATAATGATAATAAATCATGCATTGAATATGGTTTGAATAAATAAAAGCTACTGCAGCTGCAGTGTCAAATTCGTAGAAATCTTTTTGCACCGTTCCCTGGAGGGTTTCATATTGAGCTCAATTTTTTTTACTGTAGAAGATGACAAAGAATAACACCAACAAAACAAACATGATAACTTTCTCATTGACTTCTTTATTTCAAGAGGTGATACCCAAAAATAAAGTATTTTAATACACACAGAATGTTGTTGCATAAGACAAATTTTTTACAGCATTTGCAGACCAGCAGACCCAATTAAATGTTGATCAGCAAATTATTGGAAAAATACTTTTGCTTATAGAGAAGAAAGCACTTCAAAAAGAAAAAAAGAAAAAAAAAACTCCAAGTGGAAAAAAATACAAGTCTCTATGTCATGTTAAAATGGTGTACATTTTATTTCACACTCTTTCAGGGCGAAAAATTTAAACATGACGTCATTGGATATCAACAGCAAAATGGGTTTGTACATGTACAGTCCAAAGAGGAATTGTTGCGTCAGTCAAAAGGTCAAAGCCAGTGCCTTTTTGACTGAAAATCATCCAAATTCAGAAAAAAACAAAACAAAAAACAAAAACAAAACAATTATGTTAAAATAATATACAAACCCATAACTTATTTAAAACTGGACTTCATTAATTTGATGTTTTGGGGTGTTGACAAATTGGCACTGGAAGGGTATTTAAACACAATGGTATTTTACATCATTCGTGAGGTTAGAGACTTGCACTTCTTTCACTTTCATAAAGACTTTACCTATTGGAAACATGAGTACGTCACAAAAACTGAAGTCGACCTTGGAGCCCGTCCTTCAAAATTCATTTATCTCTGTACATATTTGTCTTCTTCATCATGAGGATGGTGACTTAAATTTAAACTTTCAATCAAAGTTAATCTGTCCAAAAAGACATTCGATTTACTAATTGTTCTATAGTAGTTTGAATAACAAAATGTCACGTACTTGCTGAAGCAAACAAACCTGGGAATGAGGTGGGTAAAGGAGGGGGTTTACATAACAGTAAATATTGTAAGATTCTAAAAATGTGCTAAAAAAGTTTATTTTACTGTTATTAGAAACTCCATTGTCAGCACGAGGCACTGAAATCAAGATAGTTTTTGTTTCATTGTATTTATAACTACTGTACATTGTCATATAACAGAGATAGCCGTGTTAGTCTAACAGATGAAATATACAAAACTTAATGACAGCACTTAAAGACTAACTAATAGTAAAAAACTGCATGAGCTTTCGCAGCAACAACTACTTCATCAGATGCAATGAAGGGGACATTGCATCTGATGAAGTAGTTGCTGCTACGAAAGCTCATGCAGTTTTTTACTATTAGTTAGTCTTCAAGTGCTATCATCAAGTTTTGTACATTGTCAATCGTTACTAGTTGTTATAACACCTCTTCCTTTGATTCTATCTGTTGATTGGCCGAACGTGCGTCACGTGGTGTTGTGTATTTTTACTATCACACTGCACACCGACCAAAAGAACTATTAAATGGTACTATCCAACGACAACCTCGAACCCGGTGAAACGATCAAATAATACGTGCATTCGAAATACGATATGAGAACGAAGGCAGTGTGGTACCCCCTCTTTCTTTTTGTCAAGTTTTCCTGTCAGATTTTACACAGTTGTTTGAAGACTGGTATACGCACAGTAGTTTAACGAATATTACAACAAATTGGATGAAATTGAGGAGTTATAAAACAAATATTGACTGCTTTATCTCGTGGCGTAGTAAAACTAGTCACTCTCGGTGATCCCCGGAGCCGCCTATCTTCCCTCGGCTCCGCCTCGGGAAGATAGGCTGCTCCGGGGATCACCTCGAGTGACTAGTTTTACTACGCCACTCGAAGCAGTCAATATTTGTATACTGTACATTGTCAATCATACTCGAAGAGGGACTCCAAGGTCGAATTCAGTTTTGTGATTATCAAGTCTCTAACCTCACGTTAAAACAGTGTAAAATGCCATTGTATCCGATTCCCTTACGGTGCAAATGTTGTCCACATCCTAAAACATCAAATGAGTCAGTCACATTTCAAATATGGGTATGTACAGTTCTGTACAGGAATTTATTTTAGTTCATCTTGGATTTTGGCGACATTCAACAACCGAAAAGCCATTGGCCTTGACCTTCTGACTACCGCACAATATTCCTCTTTGTAATGTACACACTAACCTGTTGTTGATATCCAATGACGTCATATTTCAGATTTCGCTCTGAAGGGGGATCAAATAAAATGTCAGTTTACACCATTTCAAGGTTACAGACTTGTAAATTTGCACTCCACTTTCATAAGGACTCTATCTATTGGAAAATGAGTGCATCACAAAAATCAGATGAAAAAAAAATGACGATGTCTGGTTCTGTCTGATTTAGCAAGACCATGTCACACAAGGAAAACAAAATCATGGTTAAAATTTGAGGGCCTGCTACGAACCATTCTAGTAGCGTGGCAGCATACACTGTAATTCCTGAGATTCAACACTGTGCAAGAAAAGTTAAAACTTTTACAGTTACACCCAAAAATGTACAAAATATTTACGTTTATGTACAAAAAGTCCCTTAAAAGACAAACTAAGCTTTGGTATAATAATACATCTAAAAAGAGAAATATTTTTATCCACAATAGATAGGCCAAGGTTTTCCAGAAAAATTGGAATACAAATTTGGTCGGAGTGAACAAGTTCATCTGATGTAGACTGAAGATTAAGACGTATGAGGAGAAGAAGACTTTAACCACACTTTCCAAGAACTGGTAATAGACCTTATACATTCACATCAACATGCCACCATCTTAAGACCTGTTCACATTACAGAGCCCATTCCCAGGAAATAAAATCCCAGGAAATTCCCGGGGAATTTTGAGCCCCACCGCTACAACATGTTCGTTTTACACCCAATGCAATTTTTTGGGGAAGAATGAATGCTAGCTATGCTAACCACTGGGTTATCAAGCTTAACTCTACTCCCAAGTAGGAGTAACAATTTCCTGCGAAATTGGCTATTTCCCCGGAGTTCGCCGGGGTTAGCAATTCAAGTGTGAAAAGGTCAACCAAGATATTCTGAGTTCTTGTGAAATTCGTCTGGTGTGAAAGGGGCATTAGTACGGAAGCGTACTGCCGCCACATGAATAATAAAAAATCTCACTCTTATCATGTACGTACACGATAACTTATTGTGTACAAACATGATCAGTTGGGAATTATCGTGTACTTACACGACAAGTTCAAACTTATCGTGTACGTTCATGACAACTTATCGTGTACGTACGCGATAAAAATTCTCTTTATTCAAGTGGCAGCAATACGCTTCCGAACATTAGAGGTATACCTTCAACGAAACAATGGGAACGCGCAGCTGTGTCTCCGCAAAGCACATGATTGGCCAATGAACAACCTCCTTTTGATCACCATCAGGGGGCGCCCTACTCAAATGATGTCATGTGCTTCAGGTTTATAGAAGATAAAACATAAATAATGCATAGTTCTTGTCACCGGTCACACGAGTGCTTTGATCAACATTGGCATTTCGATGATCACCTCTCCACAAGGAAAGTACACGAGGTTCACGTTTATTGTAAATATTCAACAGCTTTGAGCGGGAATTTCATAATCGTTTCCGAAAACTGAAGTCCATTTTCACTTAATGAATTTATATACCCAGCTTACTTTCATAATGAAGATTTTTTGTATTTTGAGTTTCAAAAGAAGATTCCATGTGGTACAATTACACAAAACTTGTCAACACATGAAGTGCAGCAACATTTAATACCCACTAGCGGTGGCACCAGATCTGCCAAAATGGGGGGGGGGGGGGCAAAAAAAAATATTTAAGTGTAATTTTGTACTGCTGAAAGGCAGTTAATCTCAATTTCAGGCATAGGCGAAAAATTGAGGCGGGAACTGGGGCGGGGGGGGGGGGGGAAATTGGGAGGGGGGGGTGGGCAAAAAAATAAATGTACTGCCGCTGCTGTTACCCACATAATTTAGCGTAACGCAGAAGATATTTCTTTGCAGTGATTGGCTCAATACCGCCTCTTGCAGAAGATACTTCTTTGCAGTGATTGGCTCAATACCGCCTCGTGTCAGATAATTGTAACAACTGCATGCGACTGAACTACGCGCTGGTGATCACCAAAATGATTGCAAGCAGTCGTTGACGTCCCATGCACAAGGGCTATACAATACATGACTATCAGGCATTGACAGTTGGATACACATTTGCAATGACAGCTCGAAATAAATGTTTTTGGGGAAATGGAAAATTGTTTGTTCTTCAAGCTTCTGTTTCATTCCATTGAGTTTGTAGGAGGGGGGGGGAGTCTTGGCCCAAAACATCACTGATTGATAGTGGATTGTATATGTACACTCGCAGTACTTTGAAATAGCGCGCCCTCTTATGACGTTATTTAACCAACTTGACCAGCTCTCACTAGCGTCTTGGGAATCCTGCAGCACCGACTCCAGTTTTTCTTTGTCTTCTCCCCAGCCTTTCCTGGGTAACAAACCAGCACGTGATCGCAGAAATACAGTTACATAGCATACATACACAATCCACTATCCATCACTAACGTCTTGGGGCAAGACTAGGGGGTATGACATGAGAAACATATTTGGCTCTAAGGCCATCGCAGATTTGTACAATAAATGTAGAATAACGGGCAATGGCAGCCATTTTGTCAATTTTAAAAAAGTTACATGTACTTGTAATCCTACGTATATTTTTTCAAAGGACAAATCTACGATGGCCCTATTGACAAATTTTCACTCATGACATACTCTGACTGCGTGCCAAATTCTATCATCAAAGGCAGAATTCCCCCAAATCTTTCCCCTATCAGCCCCACTAACAAGGAGATCATGGCAGCACATAATGAAGATTATGGCAGCAATATCGATAACAAATCCTTCTTTCTGCAGAGTTCTTTTACTCTCAAAGAGTGATACGCCTTTTTCTTATCAGCCTCGAGGGTGAGTCCACCTCATCTTGGGGCTTTTTGACTGTCTGGCCGACATAAGCCACAGTCCTTGTTCGTTTGGTGTAGAATAAGATATAGGCCTGACACTTCACAACATCATCCACCGCACACAGCTCAAGGCGAGAGTCGTTGCAATGAACCCAGAAACCTAGAATTGAGAAGAGGGGAAAAATACAGTACAAAATAGTTTTATTTTATGCAAGCATAAATTATTTCCCATACTATACTACTAATGCTTTATCTAACCTGAGGGCGTCTCAAAGCGCTCATTAGTTTTTCTACAAGGTATGTGGAGCTATTAATTATAAGACCCATTTATTTACATAACACCATGTAATGGTTTATATGGTGCTGTGGCGCAATCTGCAACCACCCACACCAGAAAACACTGGGGCAAACCGCTTCTCTTAACGGTACTTGTACTACACAACACACGGGACCCATGGCTTTACATCCCATCTGAAGGACGAAGCAATAATGGTTTTAAGTGTCTTGCTTAAGGACGCAAGTGTCATGACCCGAGACTCAAAACAAACACCATAAAAACCAACCTGTACATAATTTCATCCAATTTGATGGTACCGTTTGAATAAAAACAACACAAAAGTATATAAGTTACTTTATGAAATTGGGCCCAGGTAACTGTGCTAAGGGTCACACAGTAAGCAGGAATCATCTGCTTACAGGCTTGATGAAATTAGGCCCAGGTAACAAATCAGACACTCACCTCCCTCGGTGTTCCAGCAATACGCTGTATAATGCCCCGAACCGAATCTAGCAATGGGACAGAAAAAGAAAAGTTTTTGAAATCAATTTTTTTTTACTGTGTCATTTGTGGATAAAAAAAACAAAATCTTACAAGAAGGTGGTCTTGACACAGGTGTTTATAAAAATAATCAGCAAATGTTTGTATGCTTGTGCAAAAATTGAATTTAACAAACTTGTATTTATCATAAATGGCTCTTTTCAGGGTCAACACTTCTCTCTTAAGAGATTTACAAAAGGTTGTAATAATTTAGGAGGCTAATCATCATTACTTGCAGCTGAGAAAGAAGAGGCTAAAACGCGGTTGAGCCGCAAGCAAGCAAAGATGCCACATCAACCCATGTAACCATGGAGCATAGCCAGAGATCGAAACTATGGCACTCAACACCCACGATACACACATGTCCGGTTAATGGCCAAGTCTACTTTGCATAGACTACAATACATGCAAGAACCATCACACGCTAACGGGCACTTCACAACGTCAATACAATTGGAGCATACGCCCTCTGTCGGTGAAAAATACTAACGTGTTAGGCAATTACTAGACCAATCCTTATATTGCTATAATAACCAGGACTATCTATCTGAGCATGCGCTGTGAAGGAAATTATTTCCTGCCCAATGAAAGATGGAGTGCCAAATGTTTCTGGCAAAAATACTAAAAAAGCCTAAATTAGGGCAATAGTCAGAAAACTGGCATCCCCGAAAAGAGCTTTCCCTCGGGTAGTCAATCCACGTTTTTGGGATTCTTTGAGGGTCTTTTCCCGTAGAGTTGTACTTCCAAATCGATACACAAAACTAGGAACTTACCCTCTCCCGTGGTGTATTACGACAGTCGTCAAATCATAGATGAAATCTTCATTTGTCAGCCTCCTTTCATCTTCCTTGGCAACGAAGCAATATGGCCTCATGTTCAGTTCTTCGTCGAAATCGACGTGGACGTTTATTTTCTCTCTGTGATTTCGTCCGCACCACCTGCATGAAAATCAATTATCAACAATCAACAATGTGAATAAAAATAATTAAAAAAAAATTTACAAAAAAGCTTAAAGAGAATACTTGCTAGAAAAGACTATAAGAAAAAAAACAAGGTGATACAAAGAAAACAAAAGACGGATGAGGTTTCAAACCAGTAACCTTCCCCCCGTCATTCAGTAGACAATCAATGTTTACCACCGAAACATCTTGACCGAAAAGCATTTCCATGATGTTATATAGATTTCTTGTAAATAATATAATGGGAAAAGCACACGTTCAATGCATACACAAAAAAACCTACTATACTACGTCATTTGGAAAACAAAAATTCGCATCCCTCAGTGGACAAATGAAACCTACCTGAATCTCTTGAGGTGAAGACGTAACACCTGGGGAAGTTTCGTGAGGAGAAGTCTCTTTGTAGCCTCAGTCCGAATCTCTGGTTTGACCGAAGTATTTCGCCGCCTGCCGTTACAACGCTCACACGCGTAGACCTTCCCAAGATGTTCTCGCTCAGTAAACTTAGCCAGCATTTCCGTGAGGGGGCAGCTGGCTTCGGAGAGGCTGGTCCTCCATTCGCTAAACTGATATCTAAAATGACGATGGTTGAAGTGTGACCATTTCATGACCATTTTTCACGAAGCGACGATGGTGTCAAAATCACAAATTTGAGCAAATCAGTTTTTATACTTACTATTGACATACTCATCACTGTTAACATTTCATCAAGTCTTAGGACCTAACACGTAATAGGGCTGTAATTACACTAATAAGTATGACCGAGGATAACCAGATTTGCAATTTTTGTTTTTTCACGAAGTGACATACCACTATTCGCCACTTTATCCATTGAAATAAACAGCACTGGCGCGGTGCCAAACAAGCCTGGTACAATGTCTGCATTCTCACAAAGTGACGTATCAGTTGACCTATGCGGCGTCTCTCAATATACATTGGTTTTAGTACACAGCATTTAATTAATTAATATTCAACTGAACACAAGACTGATATGTCCAGTCATGAGTTTGCTGGCTGGACCCTAAAATCACTGCCCTCGGGCCTGCAGTCCAATGTCGAGCCCTGAGAATAGTGGTCAGTTTTGTGGCTAGAGAGATTTGAGTGCGGATCGGCAACATTTTTTCCAGCCCAGTGTGCACAATGCACGCCACACATGCACATTTTTTTTGACCATTGACATAAACAAACAAGTTATTAGTGTAATATTTCAAATTAATCAGCTTACCAGAATAAATAAATATGACTACCTTACAATTTTTATCAAAGTAATTACACAATCACGCAAGCAGTCAATCAGAAACAAAGTTTCTCACGTGTGCACAACGACAGCTGATTCCAACAAACATAACTGCTGTGTGTCAGAAGCCTTTGGTGTAGCATTTTCTTTATGTGAACCAGTGGCATTACCGGGTACCAGGTTCACTACAAGCATGCATGTATGTGTACAATGCATGTCATGTACACTGCATCTAGGCAGATTACACATATGCCTCTGTGGTACATGTAAGTGCATGGGTGTTGAACGATTAGATTCACATCGGTAAGATGCAGATTTTACTGTGTTTGATCATGGTTTTGATCGAGTAAGAAGTCAATGATAAAAAAATGATTTGGCAATTATTCAATTAAATTAAATCATGCAGTAGTCAGCAGTTTGCAACTCAACTGAGTGCCGGTTGGAGGGACTTTACTTTTCTTCTGTGCCGGTTGGCATTACCGAGTGGTGGTGGTGCCGACTGGTGCCGACCAGGGTAGCTACAACCCTGGTGGTGGTGGTAGTGGTGGTGGGTAGGAGGGGGGGTGTGTGTACAAGAGAGTAGTGGAAAGGGAGTACAGTAAGGCAAAGATTATAGAGCACCGTAGGTGCAAGATGGGGAACTCTGGCTGAAATGTGAAATCTCACTGGACGCCATTTTGGCAAGTGACTCTATTGGTACAACATTGCTATCAATGGGAAACAAAGCATTCACTTGCCGAATTGGCGCCCGTGCGTATTTCACTTTCCAACAATAGACAAATCTTTGGAGTAGGGTTTAGGAAAACATCATGCAGCTACCTATGTAAACAACAATAAATATAAACAATAAGGTACTGGCTGTTTTTGACAAAAAATCATAGCATTTTGTTATCCTGGTTGTCTTTTTACTCAAATTTATGTTAGACTCACCTTTCTGGAAACTCTAACGACAAATCGCCCAGCGGCTCAAAGGTATTGGATTTGTTGAGGCAGTTAAGACACGTCACCTGACTCACAATGCCGCCCTCAAAGCACTCCGTAACGATATCTTTTGTTGGTACTAATGCCCCGCTAGTCATCCGGACCAGAGGTGCTGAGGCAACGCACTGGAGCTCAGAGTGGACTTTGTCTAGAAATTCACTGTTAGAAGTAGAAGATGTAGGTTGAAACAGAGCAGCTATGAACTGCCTCTAGCTACTAGGCAAGCTCTGCGATCTAATGTTAAGACATCTGCTCTAGAATGGCAAAAGTCGTGGGTTTGAACCCCAGCTGAGTGATATGCCTGTCGATGTTTTTCACAGGACTCGGGAAAGTACTAAGTATACATTACATTATTACACACATCGGTGTATGGGTAAAACACAAATAATATTCTTCATTCCCAATGCAAATTTAACATCCGTTACAAGAAATTCTATTTAAAAAAAATTGTTTTTTAATTACAATTGTTATTATTTTTTTGCTTAAGAAAAATGCATATGGTTGGACTGAATCGGGTAACCGGAAGCAGAACTATTTAAAAAAAAAAAAAAATGGACTAAACACAGGGTTTTGAATGCAGCTCTGACCTCTGAACTCTGACTTACCAGAGGAATTCTTGAGCATCCTGCTGGGAGTAGCCTCTGAATGATGGGATGAGACGCCACACACTGCTCAAGATGGCATGGGGGGAAACGATGGCCCACTTCCCTGACCACATGACTCGGTATAAGACGTGCAACTCATGACACAGTGGACTGCAAGAGCGAAAAGAGCAGTGCAAGTAATAAAACTGAGCTAAAATAATCAATCGTAATGCAATCAAGACACACCAGTACCCAAAGCACAACCCTTGAGTGTCGCTTAAGCACAACCGTTGAGTTTCGCGGAAGCACAAATGATGAGTGTCGCGTAAGAACAACCGTGATTTTCATGTAAGCGCAATCGTTGAGTTTCGCATAAGCGCAACCGTTGAGTGTCACGTAAGAACAACTGTTGAGTTTTGCGTAAGCGCAACAGTTGAGTTTCGCGTAAGCACAATCGTTGAGTTTCGCGTAAGCACAACCGTTGAGTGTTGCGTAAGCACAACTGTTGAGTGTCGCGTAAACACAATCGTTGAGTTTCGCGTAAGCACAACTGTTGAGTGTCGCGTAACCACAACCGTTGAGTTTCGCATAAGCACAACCGTTGAGTGTCGGGTAAGAACAACCTTTGAGTGTCGCATGCACTCTGACCCTTTGCAAAACGGTACCCGAGAACAGAACTTGAAAAACTTTACAAACAAATTCAATAACAGATTTCCTTACATGACTAGATGCTTTTTAACATTACTGAATGGGATTTAAAGAGTATTGATTCGGTCTTAAATGTCTAAGATCTTGCAGGGACCTGGTTATGTTCATGGTCGTGGCCGTCGCCTTGCCATAAAGGACACCACCTTGGGCTTGGTCTTTTATCCCACAACCAAGACCCTGCCAGTCTTAAACTGCTGTTTAAGACCTCCTCATAACTCTTTTATTCCCTTTGTAAAAAATAAAAAAAAACATTTCCAAGCACATAAAACTTTGCCAATGCTTTTTAACGATACTAGAAAACGAAGACAGCATTCAAACTTGAACACTTGCTGACCGAATAAAAGACACAAAACTTACAAATTGTTCCTGACTGTCCGAGGATCTTTATACTTTGATGGGTCGACCGTTTCATCTGAACCCCCACTAAGACCTCCTGAAGAGGGGCCTGGTTGGCGCAAAATACGACCCTTGATCTTTGTGCTATCTTTTGCTTTCTGGACCTCCTGTGAGGAAAATTGGAAGAGATATTACAGCTTAGGAGAAAAAGTACAGTCTTGACAAATTTGAGGAAATGTAGTCCAAAGATTGATATCTGCTGCACGTGTATTGCACTTTCTCAAATTTACGGTTGGCTGACCCTTGACCTTTGGGCTATTTTTAGGTTTCTGTACATCCTGTCCCTTTTATACTGATCGATATGCATTGGTAAAGGCTTGAGGTATACTAATGATATTGATAAAAACATGATTCATACATCTATAATGCCTGACACGGGCCTCCTTTACAGGCAATGACATATCATTTTTGAACACATTTTTGTTAAACGAAATATATTATCCGTAATCGCTGTGTGTGGCATGCGGGAGTTTTTGTTAAATTCTTTGCATGATTGGTCAGTGAACCTTTTGGCTGCGTTAACAAGTTAGAACACTTGAAGCAGCTCAAAGCCAAAATCCAAGTTGACCAAAAAGATGGCGTCTATCAGATATTAAAAGACTCCACATGTTATTTAGGTTCTGCCTTGAGATTGGTTTAGAGTGCGTCACATGATACGTCTTATTTTCACTAGAAAACTGCCACAGAAACCAAGGTACTATCATAGCAACCAGCGTACTAAAACCAGAGCAACAGCAGCTTCTTGGTACCTAGACGTCTATGTTAGTGTACCGCATGGGGTGTTACAAAGCAAATTTTGACTGCTTTTTGTCGTGTGCCCGACAAAAGGGCGTAAGGCCTTACGCCCTTTTGCCGGGAACATCAAGTAGTTTGTCCCAGTAACAAAAGGACGTACATTGTAAGCAACAAAATGGCTCCTGACATGAAAAATATATCATTTTTGTTAGTTTTTTGTCTAGAATTACCCTGAAGACATGTTTCCCCATTCCCCATGCCGAATTTAACCTTTCTAGAATGACTTTTGCATGGAATCAAATTTACCAAACTTTCCCGCTCATAATTCTTGAAACACAAATTTTAACATAAATTGCTTACGTCCTTTTGCCGGGAACTTTCCTTACGTCCTTTTGCCAGGCACACAACGTTTTACTTGAGCTATGGTTAAAGCGACGACTCTCTCTGTGTGATCCCCGGACTGTGTTATTTTCCCTCGGCTTTGTCTCCGTAAAAATAGACTGCTCTGGGGGTCACATCTGGAGTCTAGTTTCAACCATACCACTCAAAGCAGTCAACATGTATTTAGGGTCTGCCTTGAGATTGGTGTAGAACGTATCACGTTTTATTTTTACTAGAAAGCTGCCATAGCAACCAAAGTACTATCCTTAGCAGCCCACATACTATACCCATAGCAACCAGTGTACCATACTCATAGCAATGGCAGCTTCTTGGTACCTCGGTGTCTATGTTAGTGTATTGTAGTAACCATGGCACTCGGAGCAGTCAATAGACCTTATGTATTGATGTCATCACGCCGCCATCTTAGAGGTAAAATGCAATAATTGAAAACGCTCATGAAAGTACATGCGGCGCAGAGGATCAGCCAATGAGTAACCTTCTTTTGATTTCTAGCCGAGGGCGCCCTACTCAAATGACGTCATGCGCGTAAGGTCTATATCTGTATACCACCTTATACACAAAACATTTAGGGCTGGTACTTGCCTCAAAACATTCTATCGTTGTCTGCCTCATGAACTCAATTTGTCTTCTTGTACCAACTAAGTGACTGCTCTCTCTTGCTGGAAGGTTCAGCTCTAAATGTAGAAAACATTCCCTGAACTGATGTAAATGCCTGTTTAAAAAAAACAGGTATCAAAAACACGGTTTATACAATTAGTCTTTCTGACAATGACTATAGAACCCTACTAATGTAATATTCTTGTTGATCACTAATTTACAGACAACAAACCACACCAGAATAGAAACTTCTTGAACCACATTGCTCACAGTACCCCCTCCTCCCAAATGAGATCACAGAAAAACAAACTATAAGTAACGACAAGAACCGATTAGCACCCAACCCCCATGACTCTCCCAAACATGCCAAATGAAAATATCTAGTTACACGTATGCCCTTAAACTGAATGGATCTCTTTAGTACCGTGTTACTCCCATGTGCGCATCATCTATTCAATTTTTAGCTTGGTCATTCTCAGAAATATTTGTTAGAGACTAGGAAGACTGCACCGTGGGAGACTTTGAACTCTGTGTGGCAGTGAGCTGCTTTTTAAGCAGAAAACAGTGCTCAACATTGCTCAGCTTCTACTAAGAAAAAAACGAGCAGGATACCAGTCACAGATGATACATATAAAATGGTATTTTGGATGGTAACCTTATTCTGGTAAGCATATTTCTGTTGTGCTTAAGCAGCTCCATGAAATAGGGCTGTGGACTTAAATGTACTCGGTAAATTGCTATTGTTTACGAAGTTCTGAGCATACGCGAGAACAATGCGTATTACCTGGAAAGTCTGCTGCCACCTAGTGTCCCAAATTGCATCCCATTATAAAACCTCACTCACCCAAGCACCTGTAAAATAGAGTTCATATAACAGGTGTTGCCCAGGTTCCTGAGACCAGTTACCCCTGGTGTTAACACTGTCCACTTCCTCTTAATCTCGCCTATCCGGAACTCTTCCTGCTTCGTGCGTTTCTTACTGCTCTCACCGCAGTCGGGGGGAATGTTCTTTGAGGTTTTAGAGAGAGACCGTTTTTGAGGTAGTTTCGACGGTTTGGGTTTTTTGCCGGTGATTTTGTCGCCGTGGACGAGGCTTTTCCAGGGGAGGAAGATTTTACTGAGAAGAACTAGACGTCGGTGAACGAGGGCTGTGTGGCCTTTATCCTCCCATGTTAAACTTTCCTGACGTCTGAAAAGAAGTTGGACATAAACAAATGTACTTGAGTTCAGATATAAAAATAGAATCTGCAAACAGATACTTGTAAATCAAAAGCGACAGTTATTGACACAAAAAACTAAATTATAAATTCCCAGCAGGTATTTGAATGTTAAAGTAAAATGTAAAAAGTGATATCTAACGACAAAACAAATCTGACTGTTCATTGTGTTTAACCAATCAATACAAGTCACTGCTTTATTAAATGCTGACAGTCCTCTATGAAAACGTATACGTGTACATATTGTCGCATCGGTGCACAAAACGTTGTATCTCCTAAAATAGAATTTCTGCTACATGCAAGTTTGGAAGTGTCAAATGACATATACATCTTGCTTAAAATAACCCAAATGTACACACAAAACCAATAGGCGCCAAGATTTGACGTTTTTGCAAAGAGCATAATAAATTTTATGTGTGAGATATGACCCAAGTATGTGATAATTATCATATCAAATACTGGGGTGTGATCCTTGGATACTCGGCAGTTTCAGGCTGAATGGCTTCTGACTGGCACCCCGAACAAAGATATTGACAAAATAAGGTGACGTGACTGCCAACATTAAGGCTGGATAGCTCAGTTGGTAGAGTGCCAGTACGTTCAAATCCTGCTCCAGTTTCCCTTGTGGTTTATTGCTTAATATCCAATTTATTTGTCACGTGTACGTGTACGTATTCTACAGTATGAAACCACACGTCGGCCACGCTGTTTGTGCTCTTGTCACATCTCGTTTAGACTATGGAAACTCTCTTCTCCATGGAGTGTCAAGCAAAGACATTAAACGTATCCAATGACTCCAAAACAGGGCAGCCAAATTAATTATTATGGCAAAAAAATCTGACCACATCTCACCCTCCCCCTCAACAGCTCCACTGGCTTTCAATTCAAAAACGTATTATCTTCAAGTAGTTGACCATTACGTATAAATGTATGAATGAAAGTGATCCTTCTTATCTCACTGAACACCCTTCGATTCTATGGTCCTCGCTTGTGGAACGCCATTGACGAAGAAATCAAAAGCCAGCCGTCAGTAGACAGTTTCAAAGCCTCATTCAAAAGAAGACTTATCTCTCAGTATGTAACATAGCTTTCTTTCAACTGACTGCTTTGCCATGTATAATCATCATTTGTTCTTTTTATATTACAACCGCATTTCATTTTTGTTATTTAAGCGCTTTTGTTGTTTTTGTATTTCAGTTGTGTTGTTCATAATGTATGTCTTCTGTCTGTTCGTTTGTCTTGTTTCTGTCTGTTCATTTATTGGCTGATTTCTACAAGTCTCGGCTTATCCAATCGGCCTCCATACTGTTCCCTTTCTTTGACTGTATAAACCTTTATTTATTTAAACTACACAGTTTGCTTTTGTATGTAATTAATGTTATGTTTTTGACAGTATGGAAATAAATGTGAATTGAATTGAACTTATCACCCCCATACCTGGGTCCAATTTCATAGAGCTGCTTAAGCACAAAAAGTAGCTAAGCACAAACAAAATTTGGCTTACCAGAATAAGGTTGCCAGCCAAAAAAGCATGTCACATGTACAATCTGTGACTGGTATCCTGCTTATGTGCTAACAGAAAACATTTAAGCACTATTTTCTGCTTAAGCAGCTCTAGAAATTAGGCCCAGCCTAATCGTACACTCCGTTCCAGCTCTGATACCAGGTTTTTCACAAAAACCTCAAACCAGGTTTTCTTCATCTGCCAAAGGTTTTTTGAAGCTCCTCCAATCCTTTGCAATAATCTTCCTTAAGAATAATAATCCGTCATACCATTTCCCTTAATACTGAATTCAAAACACTGCTCAAACTTCACCCTTTCCAGATTTTTTTTGCTGAGGCTATTTTACTTCCTTCTCATTCTATTTTGCATTGATAAAATTGATGCATTATCTGTTGTTATACCATTTGCGTAGGAATGCGAGACAAGTGATTGAATTGTTGATTTTTTTTAAATTTTTGTTTACCTGTGCTTAATCTGTTCTCCAGTGTCCACAGAGAGCGCCCTCAATAGCCGACGGCCGCTTCTTGTTTGGCTCTCATACAGGGTCTGTTTGGTGATAGCATCGAGGGTTGTACGCAACAACTTGAGGTCACCAGGTGCATTGTCATTCAAAATGTAATCATCACAATCGTAACTGCAGAAAACAAAATGAAGTAATGGCAACTAGTTGAGCAAAATAATACAACAATACGAAGAGCTTACAAGGAAAGGAAATCTTTTAAGTTCTTATGAATGCAAACCAGGCTTTGGGTTGAACAAAGAAAAATTGACTCCAGCGGGATTTGAACCTGCGACCATTAGCTATCAGATGCATTTGACCCAAATTGATTTGAAATTTACCCAGTCAGTTTTCCATGTGGTTTATTGCTTAGTATTTAATATAGGTTTTCCCAGTCAATTTCAGAAAAAAATTAATTCAGTTTCATTAACACGTATTTAAATTCATGCACGTTTCCCTAATCCATGCAAATTAGGGTTTCTTTAAGCTACGATTGTATTCAATTTCGTTTTCGAGGACAAAACTGCACACATGATTTTGTTCTTCTCATTCAGATTCGTTTCAGTCATTTTTTTCCCTCTGTGATGTCACATGCATCACATAATATATATTCACAAGTGAATTTTTGAATAGAAGAAACACATATTTGTCATTCCTTTGACAGACGACGTCCCAGAACAACTGTCCTCGGGAATAGCTCATAAATATATTATGTAATGATGACATCACAGAAGGAATTCAGCCATGTCAGCAAGTGACCCATCTTTGTGGGCGTGCCTGAAGACTACTGTTTTTAAAGAAAATAAATCATGTACAATCATAAAGGAGGGCACAAAACGATTTTTACCAACTGAATTATTGTATTTATAATTATAAGGTGTAAAAACATAAATACTTAGTAATTAGCCAAACCTCTAATTGTATTTGGATTGTCTTACCAGAATACGTATCTATCATTGACTTCAATGGCTAGTGGGTGCTTTGTTTCTTTGAAGTGTTTAAGGGCGTGCTCTTCATTGTAGCGACCACACGCCACATTGGTGCAACTCAGACAAGCCTGTAAAAAAACCATCCAAATGCTGCGTTTTAAATAATAATAATAACTAGACATTGGTGTTTGTTGATGAGAAGCAATTACAGTGAAGTGTCTTGCCCAAGAACACAAGTGTCTTGACCGGGATTCGAACCCACACTCTGATGACTCAGCCATCAGAACTTGAGTTTGATTCTCTTTACCACTCGGTCACAACAAGTCTTTTAAAACCAATACAAATCAAACACCAATACCCATTCCCAATACATGTAGTACCACCAACCTCGTTCCCAGGGGTAATTGATCTCGCCACGCCATTTTGTTTTGGTACCGAGGTTGGCTCGATCAAAACCCCTGGAATTGTGACAAGAAAATCTCCCATTAGGCCTGTGGCCTATCCACTTGACGTTGCTCAAATATGGTTTCCTGCAAAAGTGGCATTATTAATCATAGACCAACTGGTCCCCCCTCATTCTTCTTTGATTTGTGACCTGCCTAACTGTATGTAGTTTTTGGTGACCGCGTAAAAACGAATCATTCGAACTATGATGGCGTCAAAATACTTGCATTTTTGCAACGCACGAACTCATTTTGACACGCGCGTACCAATCGTCTTCATTGGCGACGCTAGTTTTTGTTTTAGTCACTGATAGAGGGCTCGGAGGGACTGGGCAAGTCTACAAATCTGGAGATGTTCATTTGATACAGATATCTCTTCTCAATTAATTCGTGTTGTGAATTCGTGTTGCAAAATTGGCGAGTACGTTAACAAAACGAACGTCGCCAACCAAGACTATACAAATACTAAATAATTTTGTAACAATGATTTTATATGAAGTTTTGGATGTGAGGATAGAATCGGCACACTCAAGTGTGAGCGCTGTATTCTTGTCAACTTGCAGGCTGTGCAAAGATATTATTATTATTCTTGTTCTTGGCAACCACAATCTAAAAGGGTTGGGTTAAAAACAATCAGAAAAGAATTATAAACAGAAACAATACTTGAACTTTATACATTGAAAAACAAAACTGGTGTAAAATCACCCAAAGGGTAAAAAGGACACAAACTGTAAAAACATCCAGACAGCATTTACAATGACACAACCTTTAAACTTTGAACAAAAGCAAGCTGATCGAGGGGAAACTCTTTGTTGTGGAAAGCACAGAAGAATTGAACATGGTAATTAAATGAAATAAAATGCAGGAAAAACTGGTGTAAGAGCGGGGGTCACTTAGGACTGCAAATTATACAGACACCATGGGACAAAACTATTCTTCAGTCTATTTGTCCTACAAGGAGGAAGACTGAGCTGTCTCTGTGTACGTAGGGTATATAGTCCAGGCTGACGTTTTTTGATTAAGTGGTTTAACCTATTATTGGGACTTAACATATCGGCAAAAAGCTGCTCACACAGAGTTTTCCTACGGGCTTGTACTGTAGGGTAAAATTTCCTCCAATCATCAATTTGAATTGTTACCACCTTGCTCAGTTCATCAGCCGGGGGAAAACACTAACGGTTATAATTATAAAATTTAGTCGATACTCACCCAAACGCTTTCAGTCGTACCGCAAACTTTACAAAGCCATTTTTGAGGATTGAAGACACAGTGGTTGTGAGCTAATCTTAGTTTCTTGATGTGGATGCACTTGTCCATAGCTGTTGATGAATACTATTGTGGTTTTGCTGTTCTTCGTAAGAGATTCATTCACGCTGGGAATACAAATCAAATAGCATTATGTAGGCCTGATTGCTTCCTTCTTGTAAGGGCAAGGGCACCAAGACATTTTCTTCTTGATAAAGGGCCCTTCTATTGAATGTAAACCTCTTTTGGAACATTTCAAGGGCACCTAGGCAATGACCAGGGGGCAACTGAGGCAATTGCCTCTGTTGCCTCTGTGTAGTGATTATTTTTGCTAGCAAAAGTAGTTAGTTGCATTATGGCCCAATTTTATTATTTTTTAAATATGTTTTTCGAATTTTGACTGATGATGTGGTTTCACAATGAAAAACATACACCAACTTTTGCATCAAGCCACGAACAATGCACAAAATACCTGTAATATAGGAAACACTTTATCGGTCATACTACTAGTACAAAATCTCAAAAATGAGTTCAGCGTCCCAGTTACTGGGTCTACATGTACAGTGTAGGTATTGCTCAACATAGAAAAACCCCTGAAAATCACTCGATAATAAAAGTGGCAGTTGGATATGGACATTTTTTCCATAATTACAACAATATGAAGTAGGCCTAGGCCTTCATGTAGGGCCTACATTGTTCACATGTCTCAAAAAGTTCAAATCAAAGTACGTCATTTCGTACACAAGTTGTACATGGGTCATGGTTGTACATAGGCCCTAACTTGTTACTTATTTATATTATATTATTAATTAGACCCAGTAACTGGGGCGCTGTACTCCTTTTTTGAGATTTTGACATTATCGGTCGTACTAGCGCCCCAGTCCGTGATATATTTGGAAAGTGTGGCGAAGCGGATTTTTTATGAATCAGTTGTAAAATTGTCAAAATTACGACAAAGAGTCAACAGAATTGCTTGAAAATCGCCTACTGGCTTCTCCAAGTATTTAAGATGAAATAAAATGCATTTACTCACGATCATTTTCGGTCCTCCAAATCCATGATTTTTGTCAAAATCTAAAAAAATAAGGAGTACAGCGCCCCAGTTACTGGGTCTAAGTTCGTGACAAACATAATTTTAAATTGAATATATCCACTACACTAGCACTGTAGCAGTTTACAAATCACAATGTTCCCCCTTTGCAATACATGCAGTGTGCACAAAGTAAAACATGCATTCCTCATTTGATAATTTATGCTTACTTAGTCACTGACCTGCTGAGGCTAACTTACTTAACCTTAGCCCCACTAGTGTGGCAAGGATTTTTGACATCAGTTGAATCCTTAGCCACACGTCCAAGCCTATCTTTCGTGCAGCTCGTCCCCCAATCCACCACACCAAAACATAACGGGTGCGGCGCTGGATTTTAACCAACTAAATGCGTCCACGTACCTCTTAGCTTCCCTCCGGTACTTTGGCTGTTGAAATTACTAACCTTATTAAGGGCAAATAATCATTTGAATTTTGCGCAAAATTACTCCACACAAATAGATATCGGCTAGCGATCTGGGCCATTTTGATTACCCAGAATGCAATGCCATCACGAAGTCACGGGTGGTCGTATCCCTGCACTAGTCTTTATTCCAGCAGTCATTTTGCGACGTTTACCTGATAGTGGTGACGTCCAATGCGCGCAATCAGTCAGCACATTCAAGAACGTTTACCGCTGCGCGACACCTTGACGTCACCACTATCAGGTAAACGTCGCAAAATGACTGCTGGAATAAAGACTAGTGCAGGAATACGACCCGCGCTGAACAGCAACCATCATGGCTTCTCCGCCGTCGTTGACACGGGCTTATATCACCGAGATTTGACATAAAATTCCAGCAAAAGCCTAGGATTTATCGCACGGGGGACCGTGCGGAAATCTTCTCCAGACTCTGCCTGTGAGTCTGACATGTCTGACAGCAACGACCGACCGATCATTGAGGGATAAATTTGCCAAAAAAAGTAAGTCTCTATTCGAAAGTTGATGTCTGGTTTTAACGGACAGGGTTCGTTGGGCCAAGAAGCGGAGGGAGTCCAGCGTATTGGCACAATGTATGGGGCTAATTTGGTGCATGCACTTTTTCTGACGCCATGCATTTTGTATTCTAAGCTGTTTCATTAAAAGCTGTAGCTGTCACGTGAAACAGCCGCTGAATTGTTTTTGCACTCTCATGCCACCCGTGACCTCGTGATGGCATTGCATTGTGGGTAATCAAAATGGCCCTGATCGCTAGCCGATAATCCCTATTTCAGTATTTGTGTGGAGTAATTTTGAGCAAAATTCAAATGATTATTTGCCCTTAATAAGGTTGGTAACTTCAACAGCCAAAGTACCGGAGGGAAGCTAAGTTAAGAGGTACGTGGACGGATTGGGGGACGAGCTGCACAAAATATAGGCTAGGACGTGTGGCTAAGGATTCAACCGATGTCAAAAATCCTTGCCACACTAGTGGGGCTAACTTAACCTGTGCAACGCAAGTGCAACTGGTCAATTTTTATTTTCGTATTTATTATTTTTTGTAACGATTTTTGATCACATCGGTTTTCTGGCACTCTGCAATTTTGAACCCAATGTAAAATCAAATCGACACGTCGCGTTAAGTGTTACGTGTGATAACTTTAATTGAAACAAATTAACTTACAAAGTCTTGGGAGAAATTTCGCCTTTCCGCATCTTTCCACACCACTCACTGCTCAGCCTGTCCAAAAATAATACGCTGTCGAACTTCGCGGGTTTACATACGCAGTTTTTATATTGCAAGCATGATACTAGGCCCTAATGATACATGATTGGTACCCTACTCAATATCAGTCTGGTTCCAAAATGATGCCAAATGTTGGCAAGTTCCACCGTTGATGGTCTCTGGGAGATTGACATTGAGTTACCCCGCAAGGTTGGTAGTCGTACCACAAGCCGTTTATTGAATATTTCGGCTGCATACACGTCCGTCACTCTAGACTTGGTTCCAAGTTTGTGATCGTGGTTGCGTGATATAGCGCCCTCTTGTGGACTAACCTCATGATAGCCAAACAACCTGAGAGCGTTTATCTTTTTCCGGTGTGTGGAGGCAGCGATGTGACACCTTTGCCGGAGGCAGCAATGTCATACATCAGTCGAACGGCGAGTACACGCGATGGAGTTTGATACCATGCTCACGCCTCCATCGCTGGTACAGTGGTTGGTTGCCTTTTCGACCTCCAAATAATTACAGTTGTTGTTTAAATGTTGTTCTTTTTGCAAGTTTGAATTAAATATATAAACTGAAGGACATTAAACCGGATATAAAAAACATCATTTAGATTATTTTATCCATTAGTCCATACGAGCTAAGGAGTTATGTGTTATTTTCAGCAATTAAAGTTCAGTTAAACTTTAACTTAAATTTGTGAAGTTGTTCACACTGTAATGGCGTCCTCCAGGGTCATGCCGTATCGCTAGTACATATGCGTTTATGACCACGAGCCTAAGCTTGATTGCATGTAGAAAATTGATCTATGTAAGTTAAATTAATGCAATCTGTGAAATAATAAGTTTTTTCGCATTACAGGCATCAGTATTAAATATAAGCTGTTTGAGCGATGTGGGCATATTTTGATGAATTAATGGTCTAGTTTATGCTTCAACAGCGCCCTCTATGTCATTAATAGTCACATTGATATTGGCAAAGTGTGTTAATAATAAGCTTGCCAAGATGTATTATTTTGGTGGCTTTAGAACAAGTAGTTTTGATAATTCTTAAGGTTTCCAGACAACCTGATTGGGACAATTCCCTATGTTGTTTTGATTAGTAAAAACCCACTGCACTCATCGTGGCTGTGTTATTTAAAACCCTCGCAGCAGCGGGGAGACAAAAAATAATCAAATTTTTAATGGGCCAATAAGGCCAAGATTCCATGTAATCCTCACCCCTGGTATACCCCACAAGCCTGTAGACTCCCATTGGCCAGACCCTAACCACTGCAGAGTAAGGAGTGTTGAAAGACAGCAGCCGCCTGTCTCAGTGTAGTAGTTGATTGACCTTGTGGCTAAGGATCCTAGGCACAGGGCAGTATGCAATGTGAAAACAGCTTGTGCGTCACGTGGATCTTAAATAACAGAAGTCTAAGTCTTGACTGACACTCCAATTCACCCCACAGTGATTTATAATGGCTTTGGGCTTGCAGGGTGGGTTATTGACCTTAAAGACAGGGTGGACGAAATTTTATCCTCCTGGATCCAGCGAAGTTGTTGATTTTGGGAGCTGCTCGAAGAGTTACTACAGGTCTGACTGATTCAGTGTATGACTCAAAACAAAACATTGCAAGTATTTGTGCAATAACCAGTATTTCACTTAATTATTTTGTGACAGAATTCAATCATTTCAGCCGAAGGATTTCACATTATATGATATATTTTGTTAAACACAAACTGCATGTATTTATTGTACTAGTGATTTCATTCATTTTCTCTTTTCTCTTTACTTGTTACTTGTTTATTGTTGAATTTGATGCCATTCTTTCGCCTCTATTGCTGGTCGGTTGTCTTTCCGACCTCCAATTACAGAATGAAAGAGTCCATCCAAACCCACCGATTTTGAGGTTTCAGTTATTTTGTGACCTCGCTTTCATCCCTCCAAATGTGAATTAGAAAATCGCCCACACGGCTGCATGCCTGCATTTAGTGAGACAGCAGAACGGACACGTGTCTTCTCTCAGTTTTTTTTTTATTGCAGCCACCTTATAGACCTTTATCATGCTGCCACCATCTTGGCCATGTTCCCTGTATCCAATGACAGTAATAGATGCTAATATTCATTGCACAAAAAGGAACCAGACTATTTGCCCTTCCAGCCCCGGTTTGGTTACATTGGTTTGAATGGGAGAAAATCAAGATGGTCGCACCATGATAAAGGTCTATTATACATTCCCAAGCACATATTTTTTAAAGCACAGTTCATGGCAAATGTCTTGATTTGCCAAGTTGAGCTGCCTTGCTTTGCTTTGAGTCGTCTGAATTGTCTGGAACTTTGCAGCCTCATAATTATATAAAAATACAAATTCTTCACGATGACGTCTCAAGATTAAAAAACATATATCTCCAGCAACTAAATATTATTCTTCCCAAGAAAGTAGCAGAACACGATTATAACTGCACAGTAATACTAGAACCAGTTTAAGTTATAATGTTATGAGACGAAAATGATATTCACGCTGACACACAGGATCAATGGTTGATCATACTTTTAATGTAGGTCTTATCGCGGAGGCTTTCACTGTCCTTAACTCGACATTACAAGGGTTTATAAATGCTGAAGCAAGACACTTCCTAACTGAAAGTCTAACCGTATAAGGGACTGTCATACTTCATTAATATGCCATTTGAATAATTATACAAAACTAGAATATGTATGGATAGATTAAGAAAAGGGGATTGTACTAAACAAATGAGTGGGGCGATTGACCCATTTGGACTTGTCCTTGTCCTTCACATCAGACATGCCTCAGTATAAATAATTAGAAACATTAAATAAAAACAAATGGTGTCGACAAAAATATCCATTGTAAACATCACTGATCTTCATAATGGGAGACTTTTGGGGACGCTAGGTGGCAGCAGACTTACCAGGTATATCCGTTGTTCTCGGAAATGTGCCCAAGCTCATAACTACGTAAACAACGACAACAAATACCAGGTAAGTTTGCTGCCACCTATCGTTCCAAAGTCTCCCATTGCCGACTAACATCGTCTCACTGTAGACATATTTGTGGTCTGTTTGTTGCCATAGGTGCGAATATTTAATGCCGTCCTTAAAGTTATTTCCACGGCGTCCAGTTACTGTAGTTGAAGTGATTGTTAAACTCCACACCGCCCTTTTGTGGCCGACATGAGTTATAGTACGTAGTTTCTGATAAGGGTCGTTTCTTCAAGATGCCCTGGGATACATTCTGGATAATTTCTGGTATGTCACAAAGCATGCAATAACTAATGTAACGATTATCAGGTTCACCGACATATCTCCACTCCAAATACTTTACATATTCTTCGTCATGTTTGTCCAGATACAACAGATATTTGACAAGCTCTTCAACGCTCGCAAAGTCCCCAGCGTATATAAACGAATTAGGGGGCGCAATTTTGTTGTAGTAGTCTTTCCTCGGGCCGTAGACGATTGGAACTATCCCGTGCACCAATGCGTTCCAAAACTTTTCCGTGACGTAGTCACCGCATTCGGAGTTCTCGAGAGATAAGAAAAACTTGTAGGATTCCATGGCACGCAGACACGTCTGAGACATTCTGGGAAGGCAGGTCAGGGGGCCGCATTTACCGTACACGTCCACGGGGATGTGGGTCATGATATCTTTGACAAAATCCATTCTTGGCCAGAGGGTAGCATAGCAATTTGAAGCAATCCACACAATCATATGCGTTTTCTTATCCATCCAATATTTGACTGGTTCTGTTTTAGGGTCCGAAAGAGGGATACCGTGCACGAAATGCCCGTTTAAAACCCTAACAATAGAACTGGAATGATAGCCGATTATACCATGCACCGGTAGCGACTTGATACGAGGCTGTGTCCATCTTAAATAGGATGCCGATTCCAATGCTTGGATCAACCACGTCTGCTGTGTGTAGCCTTGTCTCGTGCTCAGTTCTAGCAGTTCCTTCATTTTTGCAGTTAGTTGGCCCTCTTCGATGTAATTAAACACCACTGCATCTTGTCCCTTCATGTCCTTAACATCTGCGCTCAAAATCACATCTAGTGTTGTCGAGGGACATGTGACATATTTCCGATGTGTTCCTCTAAAGCGACCTTTGGAATAATGCTCGCAAAGATGCAGCTCTTTCAATACCGATTTTGAAAACGTAAATACTTGGATTTTTGTAATAGGGCCATCGGGTTTCTGTGATCTTAAATTGTTTATGATGACCATTGACGTAATTGAAAATATAACACATATAAGCAGTAGCACCTTTAAACATCGTGTGGACATCAGGAAACAGCAGAAGCTCTGCGGAGAACAATGTTCAGAATCGAAAGTAGATGATTACAATAATTGGGTGGCTGATCGTCCTTATTTGCTGCAGCTGCCAAATTGTGAAAGACCGGCTAACGTGGTCGAGCCGCTGGCATATCATATAAGACGCCTATGGCATCCAGCCACATCGACACAAAAAGACCACAGAGCACATCCAGAGATTGAAAAGTGAAAGAGATTGAAAAGTTTGGTTTTTCTGAGAGAAAAACCGGAGGGCCCTTGTCAGAAATTAAACCAGGGCACGGTTGTGAGAGGCGGGGGCTTTACGCTCTAACCAACAGTATCACCCCTGCATATCACTTCGACATAATAAGCTGTGACGATTATCAGGGAATACAACAAAGTAAACTGACAAAACCCTTTTTAAATCCCCATCTCAACGTTGGTCTGTAAATGCCATTCTTTGCACAAATCAAGATATGTGTAATAAAACCAACTTGTGAAACTTTCAGCTCATTTCGTTGTTTAATTTGCGAAAAACGGTAAATATGAATTAAACATTTTTTTTATACAGTTTTTGTCTCACTGAGTTGAAAACTAACTTTTGATCTTATTTAAAATTTATTATCAGAAATATTTCCCGGACAGTTTTCTACCGTCATTATCTTTGTACCAAGGTATATGTAAATCTGTAAACATTTGTGTTTTTCTTATTACCAATGTTGAGCTGGGGCTTTAACACTGCCAAATCCTGCTTTGTAATGTATGTTTGTTCGTGATTGCTGGGTTGAATCCCTACCGAGTAGCCCGTAGATTGTTCCCCCCCTACAGCACTGAGTATACAGTTCATACCACACTTCGGAGTAAGGGTAAAACCCTAAGACAATGCTTATTGGGAATGTCTTATTGTTTGTTGGGGCGTTGGGGTGTATTTAGGTGTTCTTGTTCAAAGTGTTTCCTTGCAAACCTCTCTTTAGAGGGCAGTCGTATATAGCACCTTGAGATGCAGGAGTGGTGGTGCCACGATTTGTTCGCACTGGCGGAGCTGCAGAAGGCATAGCTTTTAAGTGGGGTCAGTGGCCATGTTTGTAATGAATGGGAGACTTTTGAGACGTTAGAGGGCGCCCCAGTAGGCGGTCCTTTTCTATTATGAAAGCAATAGAAAAGGACCGGTTACTGGGGCGCCCGCTAACGTCTCAAAAGTCTCCTTTAACATTTATCTATGTTTTCCCATGAGGCACTGAGGTTGGGGCACTGGAAAATTGTGGGGAGCACGTGCCCCAGGGCTCCTCCCCGTACCACCAGGCCCACCCCTAGGTATGCTGCTGAGATGCAGTGAAAAACCCATGAATCATTGAACTCGTTATGTATCACACTCACCATTTTCGTCAATGTGCGGAATCTGTGCAAACCTTGCTGGCGAGTGCTGTCAGGTGGAAAGAAAACATAATTCTACGTTGAAAAGTATAGTTATTCCATGATCCTAATTTTATATAGGCGTGATTAGACAAACTATATTACACAGCTTTGTTTGAATCTGAAAGTTCCCTTCCACGTTCTAGCAATTTGTTGATGCATAATTAGAATACGTCTGCAACAAAAATTAATAAAGTAATAAATTATACCATTGCCCTAGACATGCATTGAAGCCACAAGCAACAGACTGTCACCATCGACAACGAAAGTAGAACATCTGTCGGCAAACTGCTTGAATAAAATTTGAGTAAATTAAAGTTGAGGCTTCATTTATTTTATTTACATGATTTGAAAGAAAGTCAACATTGGTATATAAAAAAAACCATAAATGTTCACAGATTTACATACATGGTATAAAGATAACGACGGTAGAAAACTTTCCTTGACAAATTTCTGCCTGATATGTTATCGTTTTTAAATAATAAATGAAATAAGATCCAAAATCAGTTTCGTCTCACTGGTGAGACAACAACCCTGCCTTTGGGAATGCGTACAAAAATGCTGAATGTATTTTTACGTTTTCTCGCAAATGAAACATCGAAATGAGCCGACATTTTTGCAGGTTGGTGTTATTACAAACATCGTGATTTGTGCAAGGAATTGAAGCATTTACAGTCAGTTTACCAATGTTGAGCTGGGGCTTTAATGCCGTAATTATGCGAGTGCGTACCTCCACCATACCACGTCAATTTGCTTTAATTCTGCAGGCGAATTTGTTGTCCATTTTAACTTATGTTTTTATGTGTATCTTTATTATTGTACATATTTTTTAATCATACTGTATTATAAAAGGTGGACACGATTCTCTTTGTGTTCAAGTGGCATCCCGCTATTTATATTTAAGTTTCCCTCTCTTGTTTTTCCTCCCTTTTTTGCAATTGAATTTTGGCAATTTAAAGACGCCCACTCGTCAATGCGCGACAAACAAATTCGTGCCACGAAATATCACCTTTAACCGGCGCACGCGTTGTACGTAAACCATGTACGGGTTACATGATCGTTTTGTGCCACAGAAATAGTCATCGGGTAATGGTGACGAGTGGGCGTCTTTACAATTAATTTTGGGCTTCAAATAGCCAGCCCCAAAATGATGTCTTTGCACCCTTTGCCCTCTCCCCTCAAATGAACATGTCTGGTTACGCCACTGCTGGGTTTCAAGTAAAGATTATAAAGCGCCGAAGGTGCAATATGGGGAACTGGAGATTTATTTAATGGTTGGAACGTGAAACTGGCATGCGTGTCATTTCAGCAGGTGAATGTTTTGTTTCCTAGTGGTATAGCAATGGTCATTATCTGCACTGGTCTATTGTTGTATCACAAGAGTTACTTGCTGAAATGGCGTCCAGTGGGATTTCACATTTCAGGCTGTCGAGTTCCCCATCTTGCGCCTTCGGCACTCTGCGATATTTGGTTGCAACAAAGAGTTATATATATAAGAACTAGAGGGAGCACTCGCGATGCCACGCACGGAACTCCACTGACTCACCATGGGCGTAAATCCCTATGGGCCAATTGCATACGAATGTCCACTTAGAAAATGGTTGCTGCGTGAACGGATGAGTAACCAGTGTAAATGAATGGTCCGCGCCATTTTCTCAGTGGTAAAAAATACTCCTTGTCGGGCAGTGTCGCATGCTTTGTACGCCCTCTAGTTCTTATATATAACTCTATGGGTTGCAACAGTCGATAGTTGGTGCCGTACATTGGAATAACAAATAGGGGAGCCTCCGCACAGATGGCTTCCTTGTACACCAATGAACAGAATACCCCTAAGTTAATGCAGGAGCAACGGCAATCCAAAAGTAGTACATACAATCTGGGTGAAAAAAATGTCATAAGCTTACCAATTAGAGTGCGTAACAGTCACGGTGAACTCCTGGATGAAATGTCTTTGTGATGGCTGCTCAGTGCACGTGAATTCACACATCTAACATGGGCTACTGGCTAACAACGTGGTAAAAAATAACTCTACTGAAATGATGGGGTCGCCATGATTACCCAAGCAACCCGATAATACCGATATGAATAGAACAGTACACAATGCAGTTGGCGTTATGGCTCGGTGACTTTATGAGAAATGCATGCGGGCTGATCTTTATGCACAGAACTGTATTATAATAGTATTGTGTTATTATGGAAATATATAGAAGGTTAAAGGGACACGTGTCTTCAAATCAATTTTGCTGTTTTGCAAAGCTCCTTATCCCCGTAAAAAAAGAAAAAGAATTGCTCGTGCTATAAAACACCTAGCGCGTGTTTTCATTAGTGAGTACTGATTAAAAAATACATACATTTGCCTCTCGGAAATACAACCAGTGGAATCACACTCTATGTTATGGAAACATACGCCAAATTGTGGAGCCAATTTGGTTCTAGAAAAAGGCGACCCCCCACAAAGACAACACAATTACAAGTGATGTTTATGTGAATCGTTATATTCTTCTTGTGGCGGCTACCATTAAATTAAATCTTTAGATGTCTTTACTGTTGTTGATCACCTTAATTTATTTTTTAAACAATTTTTCTTATTCTATCCATTATTCACTTCACGTAAAAACTGCAATCATAAATAATGCTTATGGAAACTATGAAAAATATAACATTGATCTGTATTGTGGGTTATCGATTAGTTTTATCAAAGCAAAACTTTGGGATATAAAATATCCAATAATCATGTCAATTTATCAATCCAAATTACTGAAAACTAATTCCATGACTTATAATCTACATGATAACTTAATTACCCCTGTCCCTTGCTCAGGTTTCTGGAGAAAATAGATTTATAAAGGGAAACAACTGATTCGGGCATTACACTGATCAAGGGGGTTTCTAACAAAACGAACAGCGCCTCCAATCGATGAAAATAACAGGCGGCGAAAAGGCCGCCACGTTTCTTTTAAAATAACTTCCCAACCATATCCATTTAAAGGGACTGTGTCGTCATGATCATAGTAAACCTGTGCATGGAAAGATGAACTCTCACCAAGCGCACTTGCAGTCAAATAAAAACAAGATGCCGTCTTTGGTAAAATTGATGGCAGGGCACGGTAGGGCACCGGTAGGACACGGTAGGGCACGATAGGGCACGGTAGGGCACGGTAGGATACGGTAGGACACGATATAGCACGGTAGAGCACGGTAGGCCACGGTAGGTCACGGTAGGGCACGGGTAGGACACGGTAGGTCCAAGTAGGGCACGATAAGGCACGGTAGGACACGGTAGGACACGATAGGGCACGGTAGGGCACGGTAGGACACGGTAGGACACGATAGGGCACGGTAGGACACGGTAGGTCACGGAAGGTCACGGTGGGGCACGGGTAGGATACGGTAGGTCACGGTAGGGCACGGTAGGGCACAGTAGGGCACGGTAGGGCACGATAGGGCACCGGTAGGGCACGGTAGGGCACGGTAGGGCACGGTAGGGCACGATAGGTCACGGTAGGGCACGGTAGGGCACGATAGGGCACGGTAGGGCACGGTAGGTCACGGTAGGGCACGGGTAGGACACGGGTAGGACACGGTAGGTCACAGTATAGGGCACGATATGGCACGGTAGGACACAGGTTACGGTAGGGCACGATAGGGCACGGTAGGGCACGATATGGCACGGTAGGGCACGGTAGGGCACGATATGGCACCGGTAGGGCACGGTAGGGCACGATAGGGCACTGTAGGGCACGGTAGGGCACGGTAAGGCACGGGTAAGCGCGATTTACAACATTAAACACCATTCTTCACCTACTCCTGACAGGCGGTTTGGGTTGATTCATACAGGAGTTTCGGTTCGCTTCAACTCCCATCGGGATCGCGAACAAACTGCTCTCGGGTGAGATGTTTATTCAGTGTTCTAACGTGTTGGAAGTTATGTTGTATAAGCGCGGATGGGTGTCGTTTACCACCAATTACCATAATTGACTGGCATTGACTCGCATATACTCTTGCTGACTAGCATTGGCTCGTGCTGACTCGCGCTGACTCGCGCTGACTCACGCTCATGATTCCAATAGAGAGGATGCGTGGGGGAGCTCAGCGGCAACAGGAATCCTAAGGAGAGCTGACCTTATTGACGACATTAATCACAATCAACGCATTTTACATAAAAAAATGTCGATCTGCGATTACAGGCGGGACATGGAGATTGATCGCTCTGCTTCCATTGGGATCTCGACCCCATGTCCTCACCTGCGTCGCTATTTGCAGACGAGCACTCAAAGGTGCCATCTGGTCGTGTAGGAGGTCAACTCTCGTTTTCATGCAACTACTTTTAAGGGTTTGACTCTGCAAGCTGAAATGAAGACAGCAAGTTGACACACTGGTGAGGTGGTGAATAAATCAATATTAATGAAACTGGGTATGGTACTGGGTATGGTTTCGGAATGACTACAACTTGCACAACATACATGTAAGTTAATTAAACATTGTAAACATAAGTAATCATCCACATTGTTCCAATGAATGCTCCCTTGTCGTTGTACCTGTTGATGTTGTTGTTGTTGTTGTTGTTGTTGTTGTTGTTGTTGTTGTTGTTGTTGTTGTTGTTGTTTTGTAATGTATTTATTCTGATTCTTTAATCTATACGAACAGCAAACTAACTCTTACATCCAATTAATGCTTACATAACTTTTTATATCAGATACAAGGTCAATTATACTGACCATGAAGCAATGCAAAACTAGGTAAAACCATAAAATATAACTTAATAATTAATCAATTACTCACACCAGAACAACAATTAACGAAAAGCAACATATCCTTCATGTATTTACTAAGTATTATAATCAATGCTTATTGCAAAGTAGGATAAACAAGTGATGTGCACTGGTGTTTTGTAATAGTTTTTTAATTGTCTATTACACTTAACATTGTAATCGTGCTTCCATTGCTTTTACTATAGTCTATACATTAAACACTCATGCATCTAGAGATTTAATTTGCCTTAAACACCTGCATGTGAGATACACTGGTATAACTTTGTCATTATATGTTTTTTCCAAACTGGTAGAGACAGATTTCAAGCTTCAGTAATGATTTACGGTCACGACTCTGAAACCGATAATAGCTATGTAGCACTACATATACACATTTGTTGGTTTTGTTGATCAGGTTGACGCACAATAAAACGCCAGGTGGTTTACGGTGATTTGATTATGTCTAAACGTACACTTCGTGGTAATGACGTGGTGTCAAACAGTTCATGACTTTAACTGCCTATAGCTTGTTGCAGAACTTATGATGGCTGATAAATGGAATACAATATAAAAATGGTATAATCATTGTACATTATTGCCAACATTTTTGTTTTGAGATATGGCGGACGCTGTAGAAATAGGAGCGCACTGTTTGGTGTATACAGACAAACTTACCCTCATCAATTAGTACCACAGTAACATGTGTCCACCACATCTCAAAATGGTGGACACATTAAAAGCCATTTTGAAATGGTGGACACGCTACCGTACACCATGTGGTTTGGATAAGTTCGTCTGTATACACCCAAACCAAACAGTGCACTCCTATAGTGTCTGTCATACCTCAGAAAGGCTATGTGCAATGGGAGACTTTTGAGACGATAGCGGGCGCCCCAGTAACCTGTCCTTTCCTATTGCTCTTAATAGAAAAGGACCGGTTACTGGGGCGCCCGCTAACGTCTCAAAAGTCTCCCATTAAAGACCCCACCCTAACCCTGTCCAAACAATTCGCAGTAATTTTGACCACGTGAGGGCGTGTGTGAACCAAATTTACGTAATGCAAAACAAGTAAAACCTATTTGTTTTTTTCATTGTTATTGTTACTATTACTAAATCTGCCATCGATACAAAAAACGGTATACAGGCAGTCCAAATAAGATAAAACTGTAATATTGTGGTTCATGCGGTCAAACAAATAGACTACAATTCTTAACTTGAACTGTCTGTTCTAAATTTATAAACGTTAAAATTTATAAAGCCTTATTGCGGCGAACGATGTTGTTATGAAAGTTAATATCAAATATTACTTGACATTTTATCAAACTGCAAAGAAATTCTATAAATTCTTTGCTGCTCAATACAAATGAAACACGACCATTTGAATATCAATTTTACAAATTTCGGTCAAGCACTAATCGTAAATACACGCTCTCAAGTTTACACAAAACGACTGATATAAAGATGGTCATAGTGGAAAACTTCCCTTCGACTATTTTTGCCTGGAATGCTACAGATTTTGGGAAATGAGTAAACCAATCCCTTTTGATCTTGCGAGTCGAATATAATGTTTGAACTACGGTGGTTCCATTATGATCTGGTACAGAGTATCTTGTGTGTTAATTCTTTTCTTGTTAACATTCGGAAAGGTGAGAACGATTATGTTCTTTTAGTCGGTTTGAAAGTGAAACTTTGCTGCATTTTTTCTTCTTTTTTTGACCGAAATTCAGGAAAGGATCAAAAAGATCCTGGATATAAATGTTATTTTAGACTACGAGGCAAAATTCTTTGGTACTTTGGCCCGCAACCTAATTATATTGCTAGGCTGCTACCAAATCTACAAAATGAAGATGAACGATGAAAAAAAACCTTTATGCTATTCATAAAAGAGTTACAACTGTACTTTAAGCTGGAAAAATATCATTTTGGTTCTAGTAATGGTAAATTCGCCAAATTTTATTTGAATTAGGACTGTATTTTTTTATTCTCCGTAATAACTAGTTTGTTTATCAGTTTTATTATTTTTTATTATTGTAATAAGCAAGAGAAATGTAAATTTTCGAATAAATAATTTTTTTCCACGAGCGGGGAAAAATATACCGTTATGTATGTGTGTATTTATATATTATACGATGTTTGAAAAGGCGAAGACAGTTTTTCCCCCACTATTTTTTCTTGAGTCCGATGACTGATTGAGCCTAATCTGTCACAGGTTTATTATTTCACTAATGAAATGTTTGGTCACACGAAGTGTGGCTACTGGTCTTTGTAAACAATTACCATTGTTACCAATAACCATTTTTGACCACGTGCTTTGATGAAAAGCAGACTTAACAATGTGTTTAGCAATAATGAACACGCAACACTTAAAATTTTTCAGTAACATTCCATTGTTACTACAGACTTAATGTACATTCCGTTGTTACTACAGACTTAATGTCGTTAAAAGGTAAACTACACAAAGTTAATAAGTAGGATTAGGTTGTCACTGTTATCTATTGATCTTGCGCAGGTATGGGGTTTTTGTTTGAAACACTTAAGCTCAAAGTGTCCAACGGTTTCATATTTGTTGAAACGGCGGGTGGAGTCTTACTCTTTGATCGGTGTTCGGATATAGATGTAAAAAGCGTGTACAGATACGGGTTTAGAGACGAGTTGATCGGCAGGATAAAGACAACAGTCCAAGCATAGATGTCAGGACCAATAACTACCGCTCCAGTCTGTGATAGAATCCCCATGACGATGACCGGCATCCAACATGCGAAGTCCGTACCGACTATCAGCGCCATCTTGATCGCCATTTTGATTTCCCGAGCACGATGCGCGGCCATGCGGACCTTATTCGCTGTACGCTTTACTTTGACGAATATCGCTATGTAGCAGAATAGCACAACCACGAAGCAAACCAGGTTTACGCCGAGGAAAAGGATGATCGAGAAAATCCAAGCTGGCTTCTTCCCTGTTGCTACTGGAATAGAGAAAGTCTGGTTCCCCAGGGGATTATCAATAGCGCCCTCCTCGATCTTAAAATCGGTTGGTTTAGTGAGGAGTGGTAACCCTATGCACACATCTGATAACCCATAGATATCTGAATCTGATCCACTGCCAAAGACAGTTGGTCCAACACCAAGAACAAGGGATACCAGCCAAACCAAGAGAATTACCAAGTTGGTGGATTTTCTGCTTAGTTTCCGGGAACTGAAAGGGTATACGACACTCACAAAACAGTCGACACTTATCAATGTGACGATAAACACGGATGCCTCGCTCGACATGACCGACAAAACGCCAGCTACTATGCATAACTCTGTCGACCGCCATTCATTGGCTTCCTGCGAGTAATTCTTTCCATAGTGAATATCTGCACCAGCGATAATGAGCATATAAACTCCCATCATGAAGTCTGAAACTGCAAGATTAAGAACCATAATGGAATGACTAATTTTCTCGACTCGATTTCCCGGTCTTTTTGTATTCGTGTCAATTGATCTCTTGATTATGACTACTGCATTGCCGATGAGGGCACTCAGTCCAAGAAACCACATGGATACGCGTAACACATCGTTCTGCAGCAGACTGCCGCAAAGGTTCAAGGGAGGCTGAACCTCGGTCGTCTGACATTGATGGATATCGAATGAAGGCAATGAAATAAACACGCAACATAGTCTGTAATCATCAACGATCCTGTAATGTAACAACGTATAGCCAATTATCCATTAGTGAGCACAAACAAAACAAGTACTTTTACGATACATAAATTGATACAAATGTCCATTAATTGTTGTTGGTATCTGTAAAGTGATAAACTCGTTTGAACATCCAGCATCCCTAATTGTATCAAAGTTGTATAACCATTGTCACATATTGACTTAATGTTGATAGCTTACAATTCTTTAAGGCTGACCAGGTAAGTGACGGCACCAGTATCCACCCCCACAGTATCAACACTCGACTCACTTCGTATCAATACCCTAAAAACGAACAACAAAAAAAATAACCAACTCATTTTGGTAATACTAATAGCTTACTGTTCACAAAGAACGACTCCCAACATACCTGCTATTTTTCTTCTCATGTGGTTTTTCTTGCTCCAGGGCGAACTCTATTTCTTCTTTTTCTTACTCTTCTCAATGAAGTTTGTCCGCAAAACAAAGGTATTACGAAGCTCATATCAACTTAAAACGTTGTGTGCACTCTAAAAACTCCCGGGTCAAAATGTACCCAAATTCTGGGTCCAGTGGGGTCTGAGTCAGTATGACCCGGAATTGGTGTCAAAATTACCCAGAAATGGGTCAAACTGACGCAGAACTATCTTAAAATCCCATTAAAAACAAACAAAAACAAAACACTTTCTGGTTCAGCCTGACCCAGAAATGGGTCAGGCTCTCTGGGACCCAGACTCCGGGTTTATTCTGACCCGAATTTGTATAGTGTGTAGTCAGGTAGCAGCATGTAGATACTGAGAAAGTTTATGTTTCATATCTACAAGTCATCGGATAGTTCTTAAAAACCCAACATACTTCGCACAAACATGACCACAGTTTGACCCGGTCTTCCGGTTTAAGCCGTAATTTGAAGTAAAAGCATATCCAAGCTTCGTGTTGAGGTATTGACCTTACTTTGATAATGGTTCCTTTGTATGAAATGGCCTCTTTTTGCCTCTTCAGCTATGTTGACTTCAACAATAATGACTTCACAATTTTGAAGACGGCCTCTAGCACCGAAGTTAACAATGGAAAAACTTCAAAAATACGTTTAACCAAGATAAGGCTAATTAGACTAACATTAAAAGAATCGTATTCGTGAAATTTTGGAAAAGTTGATATAAACGGTAATTGTTCAAAAGAAAGTAAAAACCACCGTGTCTCCAAAGCAAAGGACCATCATGTACGTGTGCGATTTTAGATTTGTTTTTCTTGAAAATCCCTGGGTTTGTGAATGGAAAACCACTTACAGAGTTTCCAGACTGTGGAGTCCGTTAAAGGCCTCTGTGCGTATGCGTTCCAGAGATATGTTTATAGCAAACCTGTAACATTAAATGGCAAACATCACATTTCAAATATTGTCTGGCTTTTAGAACAATTGTCCAACATAAAAAAATAAAACAAATTACCCCCTGTAAATGCTATGAAATCCATTGCTGTAATAATCAAGTAATGACTCATTGTGTGCAACTCTGCAACACACGCAACATTTCGCGTGCAATTTACCTGCTAAAAAGAAAATTAATAAAAAATAAATCAAAACAAAAGTGAAAAATAAATAACAACAACACGACATCTGTGTTGTACCAGCAATACGAATAAAAGTGCATCGCATATATACAAAAAACTTTCTGTATTTAATGTTAGATTTGTATCAAAATCTTACTTACATAGTTCGCAGATTTTGCAGTTCTACGAAAGACATGTCCTCAAGTTCTCTGATTCGATTGTTGGAGATATCCCTTCAGGAACAAAATAAAAGCCAACAAATTTTCAAATTTTATAGAGTTTTTAATTTTACGCGGCCAATGTTACCGATATATCAATTCATTGGCCTAAAATACTCCCTTTCCAGGAAATAATTATGTAAACACCACATCACGCGTAGCACTACTGATTGGCAAAAAGAGGGAACATCGCACCCGCCCTGGGACTGATGGTGGCGTGAGGCATACCGTACGTGCTTGTGCGTGTGCCTAGTGCAAAACTTTATGGTGTTTGTCAACCAATACGGTTTGTGCGCATGCGTTATTGTAATTAGCATATTTTATTGGAAGGGTTTATAGACCGATCCATTAATGACCAATCGCAGCATTGGCTACAGTTCAGCTGTAATGTGCGTCTCTTCAATGCCGTACTGTATGACATGAACGCGCGCGCTATAAGTACGCGCACGCATGTTTAAACTTGCCAATAGGATTTTATCGAGTCGGACTTTTGGTGGCGTAGCCAAGGCTGTGATTGGTCACCACGTAAAGGGGCGGGGCTTAATGGATCGGTCTATTGTATAAACTATGCACACGCTGCAGTTTCCATAAAAAAACACTCAATTTTTCGGTTACCAGACTGACCATTAATTTGTCTTTTATTAGATGTAAAATGTGAACATACTAATTCAAGGAGAAACAAACATTCAACTATGATACCCTGGGCAGTTTAAGGGTCTTCTCCTTGTAAGTTATTGCGTCAAGTGATTTTGTCCCCGACGATTTTCTTTCTATAAGGTGAATTGTCCAGAAATTTCCTCCAATAGCTTCCCCTTTTGAAACAGCTTCCTTGAGCCCATTTACCGTATGGGAGACACACCGGTTCTACTTAGCTGAAGTTTGCATGTAATTAAAAAAAAAAAAAAAAAAAAAAAAAAAAAAAAAAAAAATCTGAGAAGACAGTGGCCAACCCCAGTCCAATTATTAAACTGTTCTCGCATAAGTCATAACATAAAATCTTGCCCAATGCAACTCATGACTGTGCAAAGCTTATTATTTGATAATGTATGCACTTAAGCCAGCAAGCTAGCTAGCGAGCGACCAATCGAACCAGCCAGCCAGCCTTCAAGCCAGCCAGCCCTCAAATAAGAAAGCAATCAAGCCAGCCAGCCAGACAGCAATTACACAAGCAAGCAAGCAAGCAAGGGAAAACAAGATAGAAAGAATAACTAATCTGTGCACTGACTCTCAATAGTCCTGCATCCTAGCAGGGATCTGACTAATAAAGTCTTACAGGCTCGTTTTGGTTGCATCGAGGTGAACGGACTGAAATCAAGTCACCATGAGAAATACTTACAAAGATGTGAGGTTGGTTAGACCATCAAAAGTCCCTGGAAGCACACGATGAATTTCATTTCCAGACAGTGACCTAAAACAGTATACCAAATAGTTACATTACATGTGTTATAGCTACTTTAACAGACACATGGTAAATAATCTCAAAATAATCCGATTATTGCTCAAGGAACTTCGAATGCATATTTTCTGTGAATGCATGTGTAGTTTGTTATCAACTGATGTATTTGTTTGTTTCAGCTTTTTCAGTGAGAATCAGAGATTGCCAAATGGTTCACAGTAATCTAAAAGTACGACTAAACACTAAAATGTAAGTGCGTAAAAAATAACCCCCCAAAACAACCCAAAAAAAAAAAAAAAAAAAAAACAATTACAAAGAAATCCTGAAAAAATGAGTTTTAAAATAACATAAAACAATTACAAGTTAAACTACCAGTATGACTTTGAAATATCTAAGACAATTGTCCTCTGTAGGATATAGTTAAATAGCTTATGTGATCAATGCCAGAACCAAAATAAGAGACAATGCGCTAGAAAAAAGAACGATTTTGAAGAAAGAAGTTAAGTAATGTAGATTTACAGAGTTAAAAACACCAACTACTGACAAAAGTGTTATTTTGTATGGTACTTTATTCCTGAATTGAATCGAATCATTGTTACTGAAATGAAATAAAGTGATAGTGTAAATGAAGGTATACCTTCTGCAAACAATGGAACCGTGAATTCAGAGCTCATTGATAGAGCCTTACCATGAAATGTGTAATAAATTGCACATTGCACGTGCGCACTAACAATATACTGGTTGTCAAAATGAGGGAACATCGCACCTCTTTGTGTGAGGCTAATGGTGGCGTGACGCACACGCGTTTGCGCGTCTGCCTAGTGCACAATTCTACGGCGTTTTCCAACCAATAGTGTCTGCACGCATGCGTGACTGTAATTAGCATATTTCATGGAAAAGGCTAATTGTATGGAGCTCTGACACACAACGAAATCGACCATTTCCATAACTTAGTTTACAATCACTATTGTTTGCTCATTTTATCGATTAATACCGTATTAATCGATAAAATGAGCGAACAATAGTGTTGGATGAATTAACAAATATAAATGAAACCTTAAAAGCAGCCTTTTGAGAAATAAGAAAAGAAGTTGAATCTTTACAAGAAGCCTGATGTGTTAGGAAATACATTACAACGACATTATAGTTAAACAGTGAAAATCAAAAGACCAAAAATAATATATTCAATGTAGCCTCAACTTACAGTGCATTCAAGTGCCAAAATTCCTTGAACAACCCAGCACTGACGTTATGAATGCTAGCTCCAGATAATGTCCTACGAAACAAGATGAACAATCTGCATAATTATTTCAAATAATGGAGCGTGTAAGTCTCGGACGTGTCTGTTTTTGTATTAAGTATGATTTTCTTTTAATTTTGTAGTTAAAAGCCTGCGTGAAGCAAGTAATGTTTGTAAACACAATTTGTTTACTCCGTCATGTTTGGGACAACAATTCTCAAAAACCACAAGTTCCCCATACTGAAATGTATGTCCTTTACGTCCGGGTTAAACCGTTGACCCAAACTCCACAGCCCAGTACAACTCACACAGGGCTCTATGGAGAAATTTACACGTTTATAAATCACCTACTCGCAAAATAATTATCAATCAGTCCAATCTATCATATCGTATTTGTAGAGTGCCGTCATTCTAGTTGCCTTTTCCGAGGCGCTTATAGCGAAGTAAAGATAAGAAGAAAAAAGAAAAAGAAAAAAGGAAAAAAAGGACGTTGTCAGCATGTGATTTGTTTTGCTTTAGCTCACGAAATTTTCTAGAACAAATTAAGATTGTTTTGTACGTCCAAAGCGTCCCATATCTATGTGCTTAGACCATGTGAGAAGGAAGTGTTAAATAGACAAAATAAATAAACCATTGCTTGCTATTCAACCTACTGATACAATAAGCATCACGGCGTAATGTGATTGTATCGTCAACTGCACCGCAAGGTATTAAATAATTCGAATAAACGCGCGTTTTTTTTATGCTGTATTATTTAATTAAAAGGGATCTTGCAAAATAAAGTTATAATAAGCACTACTTTGACTTACAGCCGCTTCGTAATCTTGACGATACTTGCGACGGTTTCTTCATTCCAACCTTTATCACAAATAGCCACTAATTCCTTCATACTATCGTAGTGACATTTGCAGCCAGAAGGACAACGGCGGTCTTTGTAGAGATAAACCAAACAAATGATATAAAAATAATTTTTAGACGCGTATAATTATATGCTGCTGTTTGTTTAAACAGAGTAAATGAAAAAAAATTAACTTGGGGATTTTGAGCAGCAAACTTTAACTGCCGTCTTTGAAAATGACCTCAACATTTGGCAAGCTCTTGGTGGCGCTTTATATTCCAAACTCTCAATGTCCGGTTTAAACAGTGCGTCATCGGCAAGTTAGTCCTCTGGACGCTGCCTCTGCGACTTTCATGCGTACCTAAAAACTCCCCATGTTTGGAAAAATGTTAGCACTAATTAAAGAAAACTAAAGATCTCATAGAGCCAAGTCGTGCCGGTGTGCCGTGCATCAAACTCAAGTTTCCGTGGCTAGGTCATCGGCGTGTGAGCTCGACTGCTGGTCATGACACTTGGCAATGTGTCCTTGAGAAAGACACTTAACTATAACTGCTTCGCATCACCCAGGAGTAAACGGACACTTGCGAGGGGAAAAATGTTGATGTCAATGATAAACAACATGTGTGCTGACTTGACAACTGGTGCTGCATACTCCAAAGGAGTTGAACTTGTTTTAGTAAAGCTTAGGATCTGATGAGGAAATAATACTGTAAGGCGCCTATAGGGGCCTACTTAGATGATAAAGCGCATAATAAAGACACGTTGTTGTTGTTGTTATTATTACGTCATAGACATAATGTATTTTGTTAGTACCAGTATAAATTACCGCAAGATTGTACAACAATCATAATCATACTTACCACAATCCTCTTCATCATCCCCTAGAGGGCAGTCTTCATGTCCGTTGCAAATTACAGACCTAAACTTGCACTCACTGGTGTTCTGGCACTGGTAAAACTCGGGGCACTTTATGTTTTCTGAATAGAAAGAACGTATAATGTGTTTTTTTAGCAGAACACTAAAACGCCACTGGCAGGTATACTTTCCTTTTAAAACTTGAAGATAACGATATGACATTTTATGTTACATATCAAACCATATTGGTGCCGCCTATCCCTCTGGGTGCCCCTTCTTCGATTGACAGGACAAGCGGCGTAGCAGTAATGTTTCCATTGGGGGAGGCGTGGGGTGGGGCCGATGACTTTTTCGTAGAGGGAGGGCACTTGCGAGGCACTGGAAATTTGTGGGGTGGTGGGCAAGTGTAACGCTCAATACGTTTTTGCTACGTTTCGAAAGTTGCATAGAATAAAATATAATCCTCTTGTGACACCTGCAGGTGGAGGGCCGATCCACTGAGACGGATGAGAGCGGCTTGATGACATCTATGGTGGAGGGCCGATCCACATAGATGGATGACAGTGGTCTGCGGACATCCTTGGTGAAGGGCCAATCCACTTGGACGGGCGACAGGGGCTTGTCGACATCCTTGGTGAAGGGCCGATCCACTGGGATGGACGACAGTGGTCCGTGGACGTCCATAATGGAGGGCCGATCTACTGAGACGGACGACAGCGGCTTGCCGACATCTATGGTGGAGGGCCGATCCAATGGGATGGACGACAGCAGCTTGCCGGTGTCTATGGTGGAGGGCCGATCCGTTGGGACGGACAACAGCGGCTTGTCGACATCTATGGTGGAGGGCCGATCCAATGGGATGGACGACAGCGGCTTGTCTACATCTATAGTGGACAGCAGATCCACCGTGACGGAAGATTGCGGCCCCGACATCCATGGCGGAGGCGGCCGAACCATCGGGACGGACGGCAGCGACTTCCCGACTTTCTTACTGGAGGGCTGATCCACCGGCACAGACGGCAGCGGCTTGCCAACATTGGGAAAAGTTTTAAAAAGACAAACCAATGACCCCTACACGCACCCGTGCAAAATCAGCGAGAGAGGCAGCGGACTCACGTCACCTTATCATACTCATGCATTTTAGTGTATTTTATGCTTTAATTGCAAACCGACTTAATTTAGCCAAAACAAAAATAATGGTTCTATCCACACATACACAACGATTAATGTATACGTCGATTTCAATGAATGTTCATTAAATCGAAACTAGCACATTCACATGTTTGCAATGAAACAACCAATAAATAAATAAATCTTACCGCAATATTCTTCATCTGTTCCTTTCCGACAGTCTTTAATTCCATCACATCTTGCATTAACATCCACACACGAGTCATCCAAACAGTCAAGAGTGTTATTTTGGCAATATAAGAAGTTGAGATCTATTACAAAAATACATACATAAATTACTAAACATTTTTGCAGTTTTGTATGTGTAAAATCATGCGTAAAATCATACTAAGTCAGAAACATATAAATGTTTAATAAGCCGTTACTTTATGATGTTTTAATGCAGTGCATGCTAGACACAAGTCCAAGGCCCAATTTCATAGAGCTGCTTTGTCATAAAGTTTTAGTTATCAGTATTCTGCTAAGCACAAAAAGAGCAGGATACCAGTCACTGATATTACATGTGGAAAGCTATTTTGTTTAGTAACCTTATTCTGGTAAGCCGTATTTTTTTGTGTTCAGTTAATATATATATTTTTTTGCTTCAGCAGCTCTATACAATTTAGCCCTGGTAGGGTAATGTTGGAGTGTTGGTTTATGTTCGGTCAAGACACTATGTTCGTGAGCAAGATACTTAACCGTAACTGATTAGGATTTGACGTAAAGCCAAAGATCCCATGTTTTTAGGTCATGTACTCAAAAAAAGATGGGCAAAATGACTACGTTTTACCGTTGAAATGGTTTTGCCTTGGTATGTTGTCAGTATATTGCGCCATAAGATCTCTGTTCAACTAATACAAGGCCACGTGTAATGGGTCTACTCATTCAGAAAATAAGTTACCCGGTAAACCAAAGCATCGATAACTACAGGGTCAACACAGTCCTACGATTTGCGACGAGCGTTCACTTTTTTTCGCATCACGGGCGTCTTCGACCACCGATATCCGTGTGCGAGGGTTACGCATCCCAGTTCCAGGATACTACGTACATTATCGAACTGTATTGGTCTACTTAAGGTACAAAAATGAACGATTTGAGATATTTCAAATTTGAGATTTGAGATATTTATGATTTGAGATATATACGTTCAAATATTTTCACCTGAGGGCAACTCAACAGTTTGTTTCGGTCTAACAGGGCATCTTCTCATACATATTACAGGATAAATTGCGGGAAAGTCTACCCACAAAGAGGTAAAATCATTGAGGATAAGTTGAGGATGGATTTTTCTATAGTCAGATGTTCGCCCAGAACGGGCGATTTGAATTATATCAAATTTGAGATTTGAGATATATATTTAAAGATTTGAGATATACATTCAAATATTTTCACCTGAGGGCAACTCAACAACTTGTTCAGGACTAATAGCGCACCTTTTCAAACATATTACAGGATAAGTTGCGGAAAAGTCTATCCACAAAGGGGTAAAATCATTGAGGAAAAGTTGCAGATGGATTTTTTCCATAGTTAGATGGTCGCCCAGAACACTGCTCATTTTAAGTTTGTTGACAGACTCCCCACTGAGAAGTATGTGATTTGGCCATCTGATAGTAGATCACCCATCCTAAAATCTACGTCTTGTGCCATGCCTGACTTATTGCTCAAATATACCCTTTAGTCTTATAACTTCTGTGAAGTCAAAAAATGTGCCTAACTTGGACCACGTCGTCGTGTGCCCGGAAGAAGGTCAGAAAGCTGTTCGACCTTTTCCTGGGCACACAAAGTACAACTGTTTGTCACAAGCAATACAATAGCTCCTTTGAAAAAAGTAGGGCATAGCTGTTGTAGATTTGTTGCTATGAGTTACTCTCAAAAACATTTTTCCACTCCCATGAGGAATTTAACTTTTATGCAATGACTTATAAATGGCAGAAGAACCAAACTTTCAAAACTTAGTTTTCCTGTGAAACACAATTTTTGGTAGTAATTGCTCACGACCTTTTGCTTAACACAGTTTCGTTACGTCTTTCTTCCGGAGACAAGCCAACCTGCTCATTTTAAGTAGATAAGAAACTGAAGGTCTGTTTTTAAGCCATCTTGTAGACAAATTGACTGTTAGTATTACGTTCCTTTCCCCTTAAACTTATCCATAATATGATTGGACTGATTGTGGATATCTTGCGGGTTGGGAAAATAAACTGTGGAGAAGTCTCTCCGAAAGTTATCCTGGAATAGTTTAGAGAAGGTGATTAATATATCTCACTGGCCTCGTTATGGCCATGGGACACAGAAGCACGATTACTTCGGATTTTATTTGTGCTTGTGATGTAACATACCTTCCGTACGAATTCTAAGATGAAAACCTGGATGCTCCACCGTTGAATCACTGTCAAACGAAAAACGAACTTCATCCGTCGTGTTCAGGAAGATTGAACGCATTTTTGTCGCTCCGTATAACGCGAACGACTTGTTTTCCTGAGCGTAAGACTCGATACGTAAAACATCACGCCCTATCTCAGTTAGGAAGTTTACCACCTCGATGAAAATGAATGTTCTATTGGCTCGGACGTTTACGTCAAGTCGCCAACGGCAGGCAACGTTCGCTGGATAGTTTGATGGGAAACCGGGTGACTTCAAACTAAGAGGTTCACCAGACAAAATGACAGTGTTTGGTGCGCATACACGGTCTGCAATAGTCAAGTTCACATAATTTGTTAGTCACATGTCACTCTGCAGAAAAAAAACAATTCAACAGCAGTAATCATAAATCAATATAGTTATAACAATTACTACCTCCAAACATTAAGGGATTCTTCATTCATTTTGTACAAAGTTCCCCCCCCCCTCTTTTTAATGAAAAATCGCCGAACACAAGGCTAGAGGGCCACTCTAGGTAAAGGCTACAGGGAAAAAATCAGGATAATCTGAAGAGAGAGAAAGTCTTTGTTTCCTTTCCTCTTAAACTGGGATAGATTGCAAGTTTTTTTTTATGAAAGTCGCCAGACACACAAGGCCAGTAAGCCACTCGAAGTGCGGGCTACAAATCAACTGTTTTGTCCAGGGGCCGTTGTCACCTACTCCTGGGGCTGAAACAGGGTTACCCCCTTTACAGTCCGTAAGGATGTAGCATTGGGTTTCATCCATCAGAAGCCTGGCTGGTAGAGCAGAAGGCTCTACCTCCCCAACTTTTACGAAGCAATTATGGTTAAGTGCCTTGCTCAAGGACACAAGTGTCATGACCGGGACTCGAACCCACACTCCGATAACTCAGCCACCAGAGCTTGAGTCCAATGCACTGACCACTCGGCCATGACACGTCGCACAAGTTGGATTGAAGGTAGGGAGTTCAAAAGTGCGGCAGTTCGAGGGGAGCAGCTATTTGAATGTCTCACAGTATTGGCCTTTCTGGTAATGACACCGAGGGACCCTCAAAAGTGTTTTGCACTGTGACCCGTAGGCCTGAAGATACATGTGCAGAGGAAATGTTGAAGAAATGTCAGTTTTAGAAGTGGGAGGAAAACTTCAAATAGGGAAAAACCCACGCAATTAGGTAGGTACTGAAAACCAAATCCACCTGCAAGGCTCCAGCCCGGGGTTCGAACTGGGGTCCACAGAGGTGAAAGGCAGGGAAAGAAACCCCTGAATGCCCATAAATTGCTTTTGAGATTATACGATTTATAGGATGAGAAGATGTGGCAAACCGTGTTCTTGGATCGGAAGTGCGTACATAAGGGATGACTGAGAGACCCTCTGCGCACATACCATGGAAGTAAAGGCTAATGATGAGACAGAGCGTCTAGCAGAAAAAGGTTCAAGATACGATGTCACATCTTGTCCGAAACAGATCTTGTTTCGTGTTCAAATTCGTCTTTTAAGTCGCTTTCTTCGGACCCATACCTGGAGGGGGGCAGAAGGGACGCCCTCTCTCTGAAGTGTTATTCTGTACACACACTAACTCTGACCAATCCGACGAACTACAGGGTACTTCATTTATTCCGCAGCTCACTGAAACGCGTACAGAAACAAATAAATTGGTTTTGAGACTATACAAAGTCAATTTCTGTCAGTTATGGTTCATAACAGCACACTCTACGGGACTCGGGAAAGCACTGAGTATTATGGTTACAGACAAATGTTCCGACACCCCAATGTTCCGACACCCCTAATGAATTCTTTGTAATTCTGACCCCAACTCTAACCCTGCCCCCAACGTGTAGATCAGGAGGGGTTATCGGAACATAGTTTTTATCGGACCATAAGTATGTCTAAACATAGAACAGTCACCGAGTATACAGTGCTTATTGTACATTGGTGTGAGGGTAACACAAAAGTAGATTACACTTTTTATCCCCGATGCAGTTAACACCAAAAATTAATAATCTCGAGATGATCTTTACTAAAACATTCATGGACAAATTCAAAACTCGCATGCAACGGACACCAGAAGAGAGTGCAAACTCAATGCAACGCAGCAAGTTAAAAACGTACTTGTAAGGCAAACTAAAAACTTTAATGATGACTGAAAACGTTGTCACCTTCTTTATTTACTTATTTATTAAAACATACTTTTACAGTATACATAATAAGCTCAGAGGCGGTTTTACATTATGGTCATGTTATAAGGTGCACGTATAGACTAACATACTTGAGAACATGAAAATAATTAATGTTTGTGAACATTAAACTTTACCTTCTTGCATTTGCGACACTTTAAGCTTGAACCCCATCTTCTGTACACTAATGTCGGACGTAAAACGCAAAAACATTTCGTTTTGTTTTGAAGCAGTTTTAATGGGAAACTTGACTCTGAAAAAACAAAACACGATTACGGAAATTAATAATTTAATAATATTATTGCTAAATTGAAGCCCCACGAGAGAACATCTTCATATATCAGCGGATGATTTCGTATAAAATGATAATTTTCTATTATTGTTACTGTTGATTGTTGTTGTTGTTGTTGTTGTTGTTGTTGTTGTTGTTGCTGTTGTTCTTGTTGTTCTTGTTGTTCTTGTTGTTGTGGTAGTGGTAAGAATTTTCTGTTGTCGTTGTCGTTGTCATTGTCATTGAACCCAAACATGGCCAAAAGAAGCAGGAAACGGCCGCCTGTGGCCGACTCGTTGATGATAATGATGATTGCTGTTATTGCCATTGTTGCTGTCACTGTCGTTGTCATTGTCATTGTCATTGTCATTGTCAGTGTCAAATTTTTGTCGTCATCATTTAAAACTCGGTGGAATAAACATTTGTGGCAAGTTTAGTCAAAATCAGTCAAAAATTAACAAATTGCGTGCACCTTTTTGATAGTATGACAGCCACGTCATACTTCATGATATTCTAAGCTAGACCATTCTACACATCCTAGAAGGGGTGTCAATCAACTGGGGTCGCCGACTTAGTCAGAGGGGTTCACAAAATCTGCTTGTTACCATTGCTCCCATAGTCCAGTGCACAAAAATCCTATAAGCATCTGTTGTGTACAAAATTTTGCAAGTGATCTTGCCAAGTCTCAGGCCCACACAGAGTTAATTGGAACCTTCTGGTGAATGAATGGGATTTATAGAAGAATGTTATCTTTTGATCTGAGGCCGACTGTTACCTGTCTATTCCGTGGACACGTACCGCTGAAACATAATATTTACAAAGCTCCCTCGTTTGAGGGATTAAAAAAATCAAAATAAATTAAACAAATAAAGAAATAAATAATCATAGGCAGATCAATTCAGAAATTTGCTAAAACCTTCTGTGAGCTATTGCTACCGAACCTCGCGGCAGGATCAATTGAAGTATAAATATAATCAGAATATTTTGTATAACAATTATTTTTACATGGTAATCCTATCGAAATTCCAAGTAACTGAAGTTTTTTACGCAAGGTGGCAGCACAATAAAACCAACAACAACAGCAGCAGCAGCAGCAGCTGCATCAGTATCATCAACAGCAGCAGCTGCAACAGTAACAAACACAACAACGAACAAACGAACAATTGAATCAACTAACCAACGGACCAACGGACCAACGGACCAACGAACAAACGAACAAACAAACGAACAAACGAACAAACGAACAAACGAACAAACGAACAAACGAACAAACGAACAAACGAACAAACGAACAAACGAACAAACGAACAAACGAACAAACGAACAAACGAACAAACGAACAAACGAACAAACCAGCAAACACACAAACAGACAAACATCAGTCAATCAATCAATCAATCAATCAGTCAGTCAGTCAGTCAGTCAGTCAGTCAGTCAGTCAGTCAGTCAGTCAGTCAGTCAGCCAGTCAGCCAGCCAGCCAGCCAGCCAGCCAGCCAGCCAGCCAGCCAGCCAGCCAGCCAGCCAGCCAGCCAGCCAGCCAGCCAGCCAGCCAGCCAGCCAGCCAGCCAGCCAGCCAGCCAGCCAGCAGCCAGCCAGCCAGCCAGCCAGCCAGCCAGCCAGCCAGCCAGCCAGCCAGCCAGCCAGCCAGCCAGCCAGCCAGCCAGCCAGCCAGCCAGCCAGCCAGCCAGCCAGCCAGCCAGCCAGCCAGCCAGCCAGCCAGCCAGCCAGCCAGCCAGCCAGCCAGCCAGCCAGCCAGCCAGCCAGCCAGCCAGCCAGCCAGCCAGCCAGCCAGCCAGCCAGCCAGCCAGCCAGCCAGCCAGCCAGCCAGCCAGCCAGCCAGCCAGCCAGCCAGCCAGCCAGCCAGCCAGCCAGCCAGCCAGCCAGCCAGCCAGCCAGCCAGCCAGCCAGCCAGCCAGCCAGCCAGCCAGCCAGCCAGCCAGCCAGCCAGCCAGCCAGCCAGCCAGCCAGCCAGCCAGCCAGCCAGCCAGCCAGCCAGCCAGCCAGCCAGCCAGCCAGCCAGCCAGCCAGCCAGCCAGCCAGCCAGCCAGCCAGCCAGCCAGCCAGCCAGCCAGCCAGCCAGCCAGCCAGCCAGCCAGCCAGCCAGCCAGCCAGCCAGCCAGCCAGCCAGCCAGCCAGCCAGCCAGCCAGCCAGCCAGCCAGCCAGCCAGCCAGCCAGCCAGCCAGCCAGCCAGCCAGCCAGCCAGCCAGCCAGCCAGCCAGCCAGCCAGCCAGCCAGCCAGCCAGCCAGCCAGCCAGCCAGCCAGCCAGCCAGCCAGCCAGCCAGCCAGCCAGCCAGCCAGCCAGCCAGCCAGCCAGCCAGCCAGCCAGCCAGCCAGCCAGCCAGCCAGCCAGCCAGCCAGCCAGCCAGCCAGCCAGCCAGCCAGCCAGCCAGCCAGCCAGCCAGCCAGCCAGCCAGCCAGCCAGCCAGCCAGCCAGCCAGCCAGCCAGCCAGCCAGCCAGCCAGCCAGCCAGCCAGCCAGCCAGCCAGCCAGCCAGCCAGCCAGCCAGCCAGCCAGCCAGCCAGCCAGCCAGCCAGCCAGCCAGCCAGCCAGCCAGCCAGCCAGCCAGCCAGCCAGCCAGCCAGCCAGCCAGCCAGCCAGCCAGCCAGCCAGCCAGCCAGCCAGCCAGTCAGTCAGTCAGTCAGTCAGTCAGTCAGTCAGTCAGTCAGTCAGTCAGTCAGTCAGTCAGTCAGTCAGTCAGTCAGTCAGTCAGTCAGTCAGTCAGTCAGTCAGTCAGTCAGTCAGTCAGTCAGTCAGTCAGTCAGTCAGTCAGTCAGTCAGTCAGTCAGTCAGTCAGTCAGTCAGTCAGTCAGTCAGTCAGTCAGTCAGTCAGTCAGTCAGTCAGTCAGTCAGTCAGTCAGTCAGTCAGTCAGTCAGTCAGTCAGTCAGTCAGTCAGTCAGTCAGTCAGTCAGTCAGTCAGTCAGTCAGTCAGTCAGTCAGTCAGTCAGTCAGTCAGTCAGTCAGTCAGTCAGTCAGTCAGTCAGTCAGTCAGTCAGTCAGTCAGTCAGTCAGTCAGTCAGTCAGTCAGTCAGTCAGTCAGTCAGTCAGTCAGTCAGTCAGTCAGTCAGTCAGTCAGTCAGTCAGTCAGTCAGTCAGTCAGTCAGTCAGTCAGTCAGTCAGTCAGTCAGTCAGTCAGTCAGTCAGTCAGTCAGTCAGTCAGTCAGTCAGTCAGTCAGTCAGTCAGTCAGTCAGTCAGTCAGTCAGTCAGTCAGTCAGTCAGTCAGTCAGTCAGTCAGTCAGTCAGTCAGTCAGTCAGTCAGTCAGTCAGTCAGTCAGTCAGTCAGTCAGTCAGTCAGTCAGTCAGTCAGTCAGTCAGTCAGTCAGTCAGTCAGTCAGTCAGTCAGTCAGTCAGTCAGTCAGTCAGTCAGTCAGTCAGTCAGTCAGTCAGTCAGTCAGTCAGTCAGTCAGTCAGTCAGTCAGTCAGTCAGTCAGTCAGTCAGTCAGTCAGTCAGTCAGTCAGTCAGTCAGTCAGTCAGTCAGTCAGTCAGTCAGTCAGTCAGTCAGTCAGTCAGTCAGTCAGTCAGTCAGTCAGTCAGTCAGTCAGTCAGTCAGTCAGTCAGTCAGTCAGTCAGTCAGTCAGTCAGTCAGTCAGTCAGTCAGTCAGTCAGTCAGTCAGTCAGTCAGTCAGTCAGTCAGTCAGTCAGTCAGTCAGTCAGTCAGTCAGTCAGTCAGTCAGTCAGTCAGTCAGTCAGTCAGTCAGTCAGTCAGTCAGTCAGTCAGTCAGTCAGTCAGTCAGTCAGTCAGTCAGTCAGTCAGTCAGTCAGTCAGTCAGTCAGTCAGTCAGTCAGTCAGTCAGTCAGTCAGTCAGTCAGTCAGTCAGTCAGTCAGTCAGTCAGTCAGTCAGTCAGTCAGTCAGTCAGTCAGTCAGTCAGTCAGTCAGTCAGTCAGTCAGTCAGTCAGTCAGTCAGTCAGTCAGTCAGTCAGTCAGTCAGTCAGTCAGTCAGTCAGTCAGTCAGTCAGTCAGTCAGTCAGTCAGTCAGTCAGTCA